>OY755239.1:54606139-55141139 GCA_963576725.1 Azorinus chamasolen | reverse complement strand
GACATGTTGCTATTTTTAGACTGAGTTGTAGTTCAGTTATAAATCTATAAATTACAATGGTCGATCAATATTGTAATTGATATTGTGTGCCAAAAATTCACAGTGTGACACCATTCACAAAAACGGAATATAGTCGAATGTTGTCATAGCAAACCTGGGTCCATGCTTATAAAACTTTTAGCCGAGTCTGAGTTCGTTCTCAAGTTTTTGATTGGTCAGATTTGAGCCACAGGCTCAAATCTGACCAATCAAAAGCTTGAGAACTCAAATTTGACCAATCAAAAGCTTGAGAACGAAACTCAGACTCAGCTAAAAGCTTTATAAGCATGGACCCTGATCTGATTCAATTAATATTCATGTAAGAAGTATTGACTTATGAATATTAATTAGCTGATTTTATATAATAGCATTCAGATTTACTCTGGTAGAAATTATCTATATCATTCTATAAGCAAACAGAGCAGACCTTGATATTGTAGGAACTGTCTGACCTGGGTCTCCTCTGTCTGCACATGCGTATAATGCGTCACTAGCGAAGCTTTGCACCACGATCAAAGTATGAACTCGTTTAGATTTTGAAGAGGAGCTTAGTCATTAACCATTTCCCGGTTCAGTATTCATGTAAGAAATAA
The DNA here is from genome assembly GCA_963576725.1 of Azorinus chamasolen. Lineage (NCBI taxonomy): Eukaryota > Metazoa > Mollusca > Bivalvia > Cardiida > Solecurtidae > Azorinus > Azorinus chamasolen. The sequence continues at coordinate 55,140,507 of OY755239.1, read as the reverse complement.
TGGCATCATGAATGCTTATTAGTTGATTTTTGTAATGGCGTTTGTAGACAAGGTTGGACCCTTCGCTGCCATTTTTTTGTCTTTTGCAAACTTTGTCGTCTGCTACAATTTTCATTTTTTTCTTCATTTTTGATTAAAAAATAGTCACAGTAACAAACAGTTTGGATCCTGATGAGACGCTGATTTACTCCGATTCTCATCTGGGTCCAAACTGTTTGCACAGATAATCACAGATGCGAAACTGGCAGCGAAAGAGTTATATCCATATATTGCAGTTCGGTGTCTCTTTCACTCCCAATAGCGAATTAATATCACGGTACGGATCTAAACCTAATTAACTCGTTATCAAGTCCCATCAGGATCCAACCTGTTTGACGTTGTGGTTATGTTTGTTTTTGTATCAAAAATGAACTATTGTGCAGACGCAAATTTTGCAGAAGATAATTCATGGCAGCGAGAGTTAACTCTCATAGATACGCCCATTAACGGATTTGCAAACACTGCGGACCCTGATCAGCCGTACCAGAGCTACAGATAACCATGCGTACCCAAGTACTAAAGCGTCATTTCTCCGCCAAACCCTCGAAGAGACGATTCTTAAGAGTGGTCACAGTACAGGGTTTGGTGGAGAAATAAAGAGTGGTCACAGTACAGGGTTTGGTGGAGAAATAAAGAGTGGTCACAGTACAGGGTTTGGTGGAGAAATAAAGAGTGGTCACAGTACAGGGTTTGGTGGAGAAATAAAGAGTGGTCACAGTACAGGGTTTGGTGGAGAAATAAAGAGTGGTCACAGTACAGGGTTTGGTGGAGAAATAAAGAGTGGTCACAGTATAGGGTTTGGTGGAGAAATAAAGAGTGGTCACAGTATAGGGTTTGGTGGAGAAATAAAGGAGTTATTCTTGAAAGTGTTTAGATTTACGCATCTTATCTGGAGCTCTGCACGGTCTGTTCGTTTTGTTTATGCAGCCATATATATCTAGTTCTACAGGTTCTGTCATGGACTAAAATGCAGGTGTTCAAAAAAGAACTCAGATGATTTAATATTGATGATGTCATTATGTCTTTTATTGATATTCACGGAGTAAAGAATAAGCGTTATTAACGTAAACGTGATAATGTTTGCATACAGTCTGGGCCCAGATAACTGAAACACTGATGCTTTCATGAAAGTAATGGAGAGAAAGCACGCACTTGATTTCAGAATTGATGTAGTTGGAATTCAGTAAGCACCTATGGAGGTCGAGATACCCAAATATCCCTACATACAAATTTTCAGTATACTCGAACAATAGCTAAGTTTCGTCGAACAATTTCTAAATTACGACCAAGGAGTGTCCACCGCTCGGCTACTATGGCAATTTAAAACAAAAACAACAGTTGAATGCACAACAGTTGAGTGAACACAATATATCCCCCACTGCGTTGGGGACATATTAAAACATTCTGTAGTATTTAAGGTTCGATTAAGCAGTAAAACTTCTCTAAAGTGGTCCTTCAAAAGAATCGAACCATTAACCTGATGAATATTCATGGAAGACTGTTGTTGTGGGGAAAATGTTACTATAGCATGACAGAGATAATGGTGTATTTTGCAAGCTTGACCTGCTTAAGTCGATAATCAAGAAAATGATTAGCAAAATTGCTGTTGCGCGATTTTTTGGAGGAATTCAGATCAAGATATATACATGTACTTGTATACAGTAGAACCTATCTTAAGCGGCCATACATGTGGTTGCTTTTTGCAGGACAAAAGAAATGCAGAACGCTCCTACAGGAGCTGTATGTACTAGTTTCGACCTACCTTAACCCTTTACCCAATAGCCTGTTTCTAGTTTTGAAGACATATGACCACTTAAAGCAGGTTGAAAGTAAAGCAGAATGCGCCTTAAGGCGCATTCTGCTTTACTTTCAGCCTGCTTTAAGCTACCACCTACTAGGATATAGAAAATATTTATTATGCAATATGTTCATGACTGTATGAATTTGAACTATATTCTTCAGCGTAGGAATAAATCAAACACGCTAAAAGCCGCTTCTATCAGGTAAAGGGTTAAGCTACCACCTGCTTACAGACCCACACTTAGACATCTGTTTAATGTCCGCTTAAGACAGGTTCTACTATATGCAAATGTTTTATCACACCCCTGTAGCAGTGCATTCCATTGTTTCGCGTTTTTAGAATTATCTCAATCTATTTATAAATATCAGTATGCAAGTCACATGACTAAAACATCAGGATAACACCATTATTGATCACTAAGGTCAGAATAAATTGCAACATAGTTTAACCTTTCACTCAACGAATATATATGTAAAAATGGTGGTATTGTGACTATTAATTAGACTGAAACGCATGAAATCCTTGCCAAAGCAGAAACTGTAGAACCAGATCTATGGATTCCTGTTTACTCTCCGGGTCATAGTAGCAAAACCATATTTCATCACAGGTCACCAATCTACCTCGGAAATTTTCTTGGCTTCTGTTATACCGGTGCCTCGTTAAAAGAGGTGCGCTCTTTGCCACTCCGTTAGCTTTCATCTCCGCTGCAAGCATTTTGAGTATCCATCTTACACAAACTTTTGGTATACGTAAATGGTCATGGAAGATGTTTTCTATGGACCCATACGACAAGCCAGTTCTCTCCACTATCTCACCAGTAGAAACTTGTCTGTTTTCCATTACAATGGCATGGACCTGGTCAACGTTTACTTGGGAGGTTGCAGCTGTGGACCTTCCAGGACGGGCCCGTCTTCTATAATCTATCTGTCTGTCATGTTTAAATTCCTTTATTTGACTGTGGCATACGGTGGGACAGGGTCATTGTACACAGCACGCAAAAACTCATTGATTATTGCTTTCATCTTCCAGAGGCAGAAACCAGATCACGATTGTACATTTTCACAAAATGCGAGGGGTACATTATTACAGAGTTAAATAGCAAAACCCTATCAATACACATTCACCAACAATTTGCTATTGAAGATGTCCCTGTTCACATGGATCAGACGTATAGAGGCTGCATACCTTGACTAAGACTAAGTTGGGGGGGGGTTCTTTATTGATTCTGACAGCAATTTTCCATACATAAAAACAAGTCTATCTTTGTGTTATTTTTGTTGCGATAATTCTAAGATAAACATTTTAACCGGATATTTTGTTTTGATATTGCAGGTATCCAATCAGATGACTTGAGTTTGGTCATATGCCATGTGTCTATATAAGTAAGGCTGCTGCAAAGCTTTGGCATTTCCCCCTAGAACTAGGGACCTGCGCAAGTTTCTTTTTTTACCTAGTAGAAGTTATTTTTGACACTTATTTATGGCATAATAATTTCTGAATTTGGCATTTTAATATTTTGGTTTCTAAATTAATATTGGAGGGAATCATTAATCAAAATTATTCCCTATGGTAATTGTGGCTATTCTCTTCAATCTATTTGCAACAGGCAGCACTTCAATTATTAGTTTTGCTAGATAGATTGATAGCTAAATAAAAATATAAAGAATTACAGTAAAACCTCTCTATAAAGACCACTAAATTACATCAAGTAGTTTGTGTTAAATGCAGGTTGATGCTTAAAGCAAGGTGAAAGTAAAACAGAGCGCTCCTATAGGATCGTTCTGTTTTACTTTCACTTTGCTTTAAGCAACCACCTGCCCAAAATACCAATTAATTAACACAATTTAGTGGTCGCTATAGAGATGTTTTGCTGTAATTATTTATATTTTGTAGTTTGAAATACAGTTTGGAGTTTAAAATCAAACTTGGGATATTCGTTTTTCCCCTTTAACCCTTTACTCCACGCCTTCGGAATCATAAACTCAGATCAGAGGGTTGCTATAGGAGCCGCCTGGCCAAGGTCTGTTTGCTTATGGAATAATATATGGAATAATATACTAGATATTTTTCCGTAGTTGCTGTCATTGTAAAAATCGCTTGTTCACCATGCCATATAAACAAAATCAGCAAATTATCATTAATATTTCATTAGTACTATTTTCTAACATGGACATTCATAGAGTAATAATGGTTAATATACACCATTTACCTGACGAATATTCATATAAGAAATAATGACACCATGAATATGTTGGCCATGGCAGAAACTGTAGAATTAGATCTGTATCATTCTATAAGTAAACAGAACAGACTCAGATCTTACAGGAGCTGTCTAATCTGGACCCACAATAATTGCAAAGATGTCAGAAGTCACATCTATTAATTTGAATGACAAACGTGTTTCATTAACGACTGTACATGTATTGCCCATTTAACCCATTCCCTCATATTGACGCTTTTGTAAAAGTCACCTTTTGAGTGAATTGGGTTTACGGCACTTCGACACTAAATAGGTCATATAGCGCCAACCTATCTTGAAACCATTGTGATAAATAGAGCATTCTTGGTATTTTTCATTTGATTTATTCTAAGAGGCTGGGTCTTAAACTCGGCCAATGAGGTTAAGAGGTATGATCTGAATCCATGCTATTTGACACTTAGTTCAGGCAGATCACGCTTTGTAGGATAAGGTTTTACCCTTTCACCGCCACAGTCGCATAAATGCACCACGACAAATAGTGTAGTCCCAGATCAGACGCCGCCTTTTCAAGGCGGCGTCTGATCAGGGACTTCACTATTTGTCTCAATCTCTATTTCTATATATGTGTTTTTTCCTTTGAAATTTGCATTTATTTATCTCATTTCCTTATTTTACTGAATGATTTAACAAACTTGGATTGCAGACGACAATTAGAAATTTGGCGCCGAAAGGGTTAACAAAACGTCCAACAGGACATGGTCCACAGGGCAAGGATGTCCAACTGATGTCCAACTGAAGTCGATATTATTGGCTGCAGCGATAGCCACTCTCAGATGGGAGTTGAAAGATCCCATGATTAACTGCGAGATTAGTTTTTGATTTTATTTCATTTATTTACCGCATTGTAATATATTTCCCCAAGCGGTCGCATATATATTTGATTGAAATTCAAAATGGCCATGCTTCAATTTAATGCAGACAACACTCCAGATTTACACTCCAGAAATATGCAGGTCATTTTCAGGTTATTTGCTGTCCAGCACTATGTGTTCCAACTTTCTTCTGCACTCTTAGCAATTAACTCTTTCAAAACCAGAGTTGCCGTCTGCTAGACATATTTTCGTCTGCTTCAAAAGATAAACAGGGTGTCAAACATTTTTGATCCTGATGAGAGGCCGAGTTATTCGCCGTCTCATCTGGATCCAAACTGTTTTGCATATGATATTACAGACCCGTTCATGGCACTGAAGAGGTTAATGCCTGCAAATATTGTCGTCTGCTGCTTTTCCCCCTTCCATAACTATTCAAAAATAAATGTTAGAGTGAAAAACAGCTTGGACACTGATGAGGTGCCAAGTTACTCTGCGTCTCATCTGGATCCAGAATGTTTGCAAAGGTTGTTATAAATACTCAGAACCAAAGCAAAAGCAGCTCGAACACAATTCATACCTGTTTAGAGGAACAGTTGCTTATATTTCAGAAGTCAGTTGATTGTCTTTGGTCAGAACTTTGTATGTCCTTGCATAAGCAAAATTACTAAATAATAATGTTACTCTCTGTTTTATCTCCTACCCTGCTTAAACATGCTTTACGAAGCCATTTTACGCTTGCGTAAACCCTCGCTTGTCTATAAGTCAAGCACGTTTCACAATATTTGTTTCACTACATCTTATAACTTAAGAACTCTTGTAAAATGGTCGCAGCAAAAACTCCCTTATTTATCACATAAACATTGTTCATCTGTGAATTTTTGAAATAATTCCTCTAAATGGTGTATGAGCAGTTGAGCATATACGAATTTTTTATCACATCTTATTTAGTGAAGAGAATTTCAAAGTCCCATAGCATACGCATATCTACAGATCAACGTTGTACATCTGTGGACATTTGAAAATAAATCCTCCAATTAGTGTATAAGGAGACGGACACACAAGATTTGTGGGACGTACATACGGACGAGCGGATGGACAAGGATACGGCTATATGCATCCCACTTTGTGGAGATATTAAAACGTGTTTGAATATTCCTAAGCATGTAGCAACTTAACCCTTTCGCTGCCAATGCCGGATCTGTGATTACCGATGCAAACAGTTTGGATCCAGATGAGACGCCGAGTAGCTCGGCGTCTCATCAGGATCCAAACTGTTTGTAACTGTTACTATGTTTTTGAAAAAAAATAAGAAAATAAAAAAAATGAAATTTTGTAGCAGACAAAAAAGTTAGCAGACGACAGAATTTGGCAGCGAAAGGGTTAATAATGATAGTAGGCTCAAATCCTGTGTACTTTGTGCCTAAACTACACAGGTATGGGACTATTACCAGAGTAATTTGGTAAAACGTCACAGTTTTGTGGGAGGTTTAAAGGTCAGATATGGTGCAGGTTGCCTAATACTCATTACCCTTGCATGGCCACTGAGATTGATTTAAGGTTTTTAAGACAGGTAGAAGCTTAATGAAAGGCGAAGTGCCATGGTAGACTTTTGATAAAGGACGTCTCGTTATGTTCACCCCGCCTGCAATTACATATCAGTCTTCCCCACTTTAATAGAGGAACGTAATCATCAAACAGGCATAATGATGAAATATGCAACAATCAATATTGTGATGCAGTCACTGTTGCATCAAGCACATGTAATGCATTTCCACAAGTTTGTATTTTACTTTCGCGGTACTATTTTGCATAAGTATGGCTTAGGTCTCACTGTGACGTCTTCGTCAAAGTTATCTTCCAGTCTCGGGTCACATGACACGACAGGGAACATCTCAAAATTCCAACGCTGAAGAAGATAGGTAATGTATAGGAATATCCGGGACCTGGCAAGGCTCTCGCCAATACACTGTCTACGTCCCGTGCTGAATGCCATCCAGCTGCAAATATAATGCCAAACAAACAACGTAAAACTTTGACTCCATGAACATTAACCCTTTCGGCGCCAAATTTCTAATTGTCGTCTGCAATCCAACTTTGTTAAATCATACAGTAAAATAAGGAAATGAGATAAATAAATGCAAATTTCAAAGGAATAAAGCACATATATAGAACTAGAGATTGAGACAAATAGTGAAGTCCCTGATCAGACGCCGCCTTGAAAAGGCGGCGTCTGATCTGGGACTGCACTATTTGTCGTGGTGGATTTACTCGACTGTGGCGGTGAAAGGGTTAATGTCAGAAATAATGACTATGAATATTCGTTAACTGAATGCTTATAACACAATGGGAAGGGGATACCACAGTACAATACCAACAACAATTTTAACTCTGTCCAAACTATTCATTTTCTTCTGCATATAATAATCACATACTTTAAGTTTCTGAATGCATTTTCTTTCAAGGTAAGTGCTGTATCAAATAGTTTGCATCCTGATGAGACGCCATGTCCAAATGAAACCACATCGAGGGCTTGGTGCAAAACTATTCTAACTCCTTCACTTTGTGAAGGAGTTAGAATAGTTTTGCACCAAGCCATCGACATATTCGTTCATTGCAGCAAGCCACATGAGTCGCTTTCCGGTGACTTCGGCGGTGAAAGAGTTAATAGCGAAAAATTATATGTTTATCGATTCAGTAATAAATCAAAGTTCATACCTCTTCCGTAGAATGTGGTCATTCGGGAGCAGCTCCCCATTTTTGTCAAGGAATCTTTCCGGCCGGAAATTCCATGGATCGCCCCAAACGTTCTTGTCATGGTGCACATACCAAAGGTTTGGCATAATCTACAACGGACGATTTAAAATGCTTTTGAATCTACTACAGTAAAACCTATTAGGACTCATATATGTATCATATATTTATCACATAGAAATCCCACACAGGTATACCCTATATCGTTTGCACATGTCTGTATTTACTAATTCCCTAATTTCGACACCTTCAGACGCCTCTGTATAAGTCACTTTTTGAAACAATTGTGATAATTAATTTATCACAATAGTATCAAAACTACACAATTCTAAAAGTTTCCCTTTTCTAGTAAATACTCCTTTTCAGTAGATTTATTCAAAAGGATTGGGTCTAAAATAGTCTAAACAAATGGGTTAAGGACCATTATAAGTATAAATGAATTAAATTGATAACTCACAACTGAGTTTGCTGGTATGTTGTATCCCTCGAATTCGATGTTGGGTTCGCAATAGTGGACAACGCTAAGAGGTACAGCAGTAATATATCGTTGGACTTCCATACATACAGCCTCGGTGAATACGCATGATTGCTTGTCAGACAAAGTGGGTAGTCTGTTTCGCCCTATGACCCTGTCAAGCTCCTCCTGTATCTTTAACTGGTACTCCGGGTAGTTCATAAGACACAGAAAAGTGGAAGACAGCACTGATAAGGTGGTAAGGATGCCTTGAAAACCAAAGTAATGAAAAACAATTACGGAAAGTGCATTTTCTTTTTGTTTAATTTATTTTACATACACCATATTTCTGTATAATTCATGTATATTATTAGTCTTTGAGGATTTCGGTAATTCAATGTGTCGGTTCAATTTCGCACCCGGCCAGTCCTATTTATAATTTTTTCTCTTCCAAAGTTTGAGCGAGTAGGGACATCTGCGCTTGCCCCTGCTAAAATTACAATTTACTACACGCCTGTCCATGATTGCCGTTAGTTAGTCGTTTCTACAATATGGATCAATTTGTAATGATCTGTGCAAACAGTTTGGATCCAGATGAGACACCGAGTAACTCCAGGATCCAATCTGTTTGACGCTTAGACACTGTTTTCTGTAAAGAAATATAAGTAAATTATAACAGATGAAAAGATTAATTTGCGGACGGTTGTTGAAAGAGTCACGGCATACTTATTGAATAGCACCAGTAAGTAAATGCTTGTGGTTTACGTAAATAGGCATGTAACTCTTTAGAACTACATTTCCTACGTAAAAAATGCAACTAATGGATGCTTTAAGCGGTGGTCACAACCCGCCGTACGTGCAAGTGCGTGTTGTCTACGTGCAAAAACGTGGGGAAATTTTGGGGATCCGTACGTGGTGAGTACGGCCTCCGTACGGATTTAGGAGCACGCAGACACGCCGTAGCACTTTTAGTGCATGCAAAACTTTCGCTGCGTTCGAGATGCGTTCGGGCTACGGATTAACCAACGTACGGGTGACGCACGTGCTTCTACAGCCAACGTGCGCACAACGTACTGACTCCGTGAGTGTTTTAATAATTTTCCCCACAGTCGTTTGCTCTACAGACGGCGCACTTAGCACGTGCGTGTTGCGCACGTGATAAGTACGTGGTCTGTGCTCACTCGGCACTTCCCCAGTTCTTCTGTCCAATGAACTGACAAAACTCACATGGACCGTACGTGAGCAGCACGTGGACCGTACGGCATCCGTACGATAATGCGGCAATCGCACGGAGATCGTACGTTGTGAGCACGTTGTAAGCACTTTCAACTCACTTACCGCGCGTGCAACGTACGATGCACGCAACCGACCAGGGCGAGGCTGTCGTGCGTGCCACGTACGTACACCTTGCGCAACCGTGACGTGCGTTCCTCCTTGCATTTGCTACTTCTTCCCCATGTTTTCAGAAAAACGTAGCAGCCCTGGCCTCCCCAAAAAACGTACGTGCTAAAAACACGCACGGCGGGTTGTGTGACCTGGCCTATAGCGGGCCATCCAAACATGTGTACGCCGATATGAGAAGATAATACATCGTATATTGATAACAAGTAGTAAAGTCAAGCAGGAAAAGATACACACAAAACGCAGCCACCATCAATGCACCGAAAGCAAGCAAGCAACACACACACACAGAACCACACAAGCGCGCGCACACACACACAAACACACGAGGCGAAAAAACCCAAACACGAACAAACGCACAAGCACAAAGACACAGACACCAAACAAACACAAACGCAAGGACGACCGAGAGAGTACCGCTTTGGAACGGTCAGTGGCAAAAGCACCACTGGGGGTTTAAACCGGTTCACGGACGTCCTAACCTCACACTTATCTCAAAGTCACTCTAGCTTAACAAAAAGTGTAAATAAAGGTATCGCCGCCTTTCTAAAATCATAAGATAGCTATGGACAACATGTTTGTTTAAATGGTGATTTTCAGATGAACCGTATACATGTAGTAACCTTTGCCTTGTTGAATATTCATGTAAGGAATAATTATATTTTTGAATTTAGTTGAATTTTTATAATGACATACATATGTGTACATAGGATGTTTGGTATCCGTAGAAACTGCAGTCACACCTGTTATAATCAAACAGAACATACCCTAATCACTCGACAGGATCTGTCTAATATGGATGGGTATATATGTACTCAGTTTCCTAAGGCGTGAAAAAGAGTTCGTATGAGCTAGGGAAAGGGTTAGGCCTGATAAGGCTATATATGACATTTTGCATTGCATGTATTGAGCACTTTTTGTCATTTAACACTATTTTTAAAGAAATCCCTGAATATTCACGGTAAGCTTGACCTGTTAGAATTTTGGAATAGTCCATTTGAAACATTGAAAGGGTTAACGAGCTTTAAAGATTATATTCTGCGCACAATTTTGTCAATTTTACGTAGCAAAATAGCTTCAGAATCGGAATGTATGCGGCTTTAAACTTATAGCTAAAGCACATGATGAGGAAATAGTTGTTTTTATCGAAAAAGGGGAGATGTTTACCCCGGAAACAAACTAAACACGTCTGCCATAAGAATCTGATGTGCACTCAATTATGTGTACCGGTCGAAATTGATATACATGTTTACACTTACTATTGACCCACGTTAGCCATTCCAATTCCAATCAATATAATATAGTATTGTTCCGATACCAGAGATTGGCCAATGTGTCCGTTGATTTCCGTGTATTCAACACAGTTTTCCGTCTCTTAAAAAGTTGGCGGTTTTCTAAGGGTTCATAAGATACCGTTAATATTTAGCTTAATACATATAAACTGATGGAACATTGGCTGTAAGCATTATTTTAATGATAAAAATATGCGTACAGCTTTTGGCGTTGACTGGTTTATACGAAAATGGGTAGAACTTATTAATAAAACTACCTCGTACCTGCCCCCACTGTTTCCAGTGTCAATGCGTGAATTCTCTCATCGTTAAAAAGCGGTTCTCGACCTTCACTTCGAGCTTCAAGCTGCTCTTTCAACATGAAATCTACGAATCCTCTAATTTTTCCAGGTGTGTACGTTGCCTGCAATAATGAATTATAGGTTTTTTAATAACCCTTACCCTGCTGAAAAAATAAACACATTTTTGTCTACTCAAACTGATATGCTGCATTGTACCCTTTTCTCCATAAATACGCATTTCTGCGCATTTGCAATTTGAGTAGACCCAGATCAGACAAGTCATATAGGCAAAATTTCCTTTGTTTATGTGTTATTATAAAATTAAGCTAAATTAATATTCATGATGTCTTTATTTCTTACATGAATATTCACGGGGTAAATGGTTAACCATTCGCTTACTGAATTTTAAAATACATTTCTCCTTTTTTTACCCATGCCCTGTTGTATAATTACATATATCTTCACTGTGTACAAGTATTTCGCTGTGCAATCACTGCTGTGGAGTGCACTGGTTACACAATCAACTTGTAAATAGTGCAGACCCTGATGAGACAGCTCCTGCAGGAGCTGTCTCATCTGGGTCTTCACTATTTACAGGTAGGTATATTGACGTGAATAGCAAGCGAAGGGTTAAGGCGTCTATGACGTAGTTATCTGAGTAACGAACAGCTTGTATCCTGATGAGACGCCGAGCTACTTGACTGGATCCAAGCTGTTTGCAATGTAACCACGTCACGTTTGGCAGGATAAGGTTTAAAATATATTGATAAGAAGTTCCAGCAGTGAACGGGAGAACCTCGCTACAACTGCCACTCAAGGGAATTCCATTTTGTGGTTTTCATTAAAGTAAATCCCTTCTAAAGCGTCCATCAAAAAGAAATCAAAGCATGTGTCTTAAAGGTAGGTGTAGCTAAATGCAGCGTGGCAGTGTGTACATGTAATTACCTAATTGATTACAAAAAGTTTCTTTCTATATTTAATGAGTCACCTGCTTTTAAGTATCTTATGACAGTCCTTTGGAAACAGACTAGATTCTGACCGATAACCAGTACCATAACAAGAATATTCGAATAAACACTTATGTCATATTTCGTGAGATGTGTGACGAAACCAGCGTGACGAGATACGGGTGACAAGGAAGACAGCTGAAAAGATGGACAGACGGCGGGGTGTATGGACGTACAGACAGACGGACGGACGGAGGGAAGGACGAACAAATAATGTTAGGCAGATCACACAATAATGCTAATAAAATCATGTTGACTCCGGTATGTATCTTATCATATGCGTATTTACCCTTTTTTCAGTTACGTATCGCCGAACCACTGTTTTCGTGCTTTCTTCGGCCTTATCAAACAGTTGTTTAAACGGCGTGCCCGGCACGAAACGCAGGAATGGAAATGTTCGCAGTACGGCGTCCATGTGTGGTCGAAATAGCCCGGCCGCAGAGGTGTCGAAATCCCAGAACACATTCACGTCCGCGTCATCGTCCTTGATGTCATGACCTCCAAGCTACCAAGAAATGCAAGGCTATACATGTATTACAATTCTCATTAGCACCGCGTAGGAAAGCGGCGTCTTTATGGAATGTTGTTGATGAAATTTCACTGGTAATTTTTTTCAAGAATTGCGAAAATATGGTTAAGATGTGTTTGATGGTTTCTGAGTGTAAAATTGGCAATATGTATGACATAAGGAGTACTATTACTAAGAATAGTACAATTTGTTTGGGGGTAAAATCTGTTCCTTTTTGGTAGTAAAGTTACCTGTCAGTTATTGCAATTTTTACAAACACATAGAAAGTACGGACCACTATATCGATCATTTCTGGTACATAACCTATGAATGCACAACCAACCCCAATACATAGTTTTCATGGCAGTTTAAGTTAGGCATTCCTTGCATGCTTACATCACTTCACACCTCTCATGACACTTGCTTGTTTATTTCGTTACATGACCATGGGCTGTTCAAGAAACGGGACAAGGCTCAGCTCGGTTGGCCCAGCCAGACAATGTTGTACCAATAATCCAACAGCCTGACAACCGGCCACAGACCCTGCAGCAGGTTCTCCAGTTCCCACCACCTTTACAATCCGAGCCTCTACCCATGGTAAATGCGACCTGACAACAAGCCCGACAACTGCAGTCCAGCAGAACCAAGAGGTGCAACCCATTCTGGCTTTTCAACCAGGATATAAAGGTGGTATAGGTAATAAAGGTAATATCGGTAATACTTATTCTGTCCGATCTTGTTTGGAAACGCGCTCCATTTCTCAGTATCGGTGTGGCGTTGGGATTAGGGGTCGGCCCAAACACCCGCGACAAAATCACACGGCCAGTTTGTCGAGTTACACCCTTCTTCCTGAGTCCACACCGCATATTGTTCCGGGGCCCATACTGACCATTTATTCTGGAGGGCGTACAAGTCTCATCAACGAGCTGTAAGACAGCTGGCTATTTTTGTGTTGGTTGCCATCGGGATATCGTTTCAACCCGCAGTAGCTCGATATTACCATTTCGAGTGCACAAATGCTGATGCATATAGGTATTCACATTACTGCACACCCAACCAAAGCCCAAACAGAATATTTTTCTGTTATTCGCCTTTCCCCTAGGCAGCATAGGGGCTTGGGTTGGCTCAGTTATGATACCATTGTTTATAATTGCTCACAAGACCTTCATCATGGTTGACATTTCGGTTGATTCCCAATTAAAGTTCAAAATCTGAAACACTGGTTACAAAATTATATAATACCTGATTGATGACTTAGAACACTGTTTCCAAATGCAATATTCCGGCACTAGATCTGCTTTTGTATGTCGGAACCTCAAATCTGCCTTCGATTATAAATCAGAATTGCGAGTAAAACAAATAACCTGATGAATTTCATTTGGCAGAATAGCCGGCCCCTCCCCAGCACCACCATATCCAAATTTGTACTTTTCCAGTGGATGGGATACCACAATCAGACGGCAGTTGGTGTTTGATAATTCATTTTTCCTACCCCTATAGTACCAGTATAAATGATGCCTTTATTTGCCTAGATTTGATGCACATTTCAAACCAGAAATGAAATTATAAACTGCAAAGGAGAGTGTACCAATATTCAGATAGCACCAAACTTTTGCAAATGAAATACATAACATTTGTTCTGTAGCAATTGTCTATAAAATAATAATAGCTTGGAAAGATCTGTGAACATACTTCTGAGTAAATTTTTGGCGTTGTGGATAAGGCTCAAAAGCTGCCCATTTCTTGAAAAAAAATGACTGAATGGGACTTTAACAGACTCGTTGTAACTTATTAAAATTGCTTACTTTAGAATATAAAGTTCAAAGGAGATATTGTATTCATCATTACTTAATTACAAAAAAGGATTGAATGATAATAATTATAATACAATACTGACAATAATAATAATACAATAATAACATAATACAATTACAATACTATAAATAGTCATAATAATTGTAAAGAGAATGATAATAGATTGAATACATGGACTTGAATAAAAAGGAATAGGAATAAGAATTTTACCAAATATGTGTTTATTGTAAATGGGGACGAACATTGAATAGAGCATAGAATAAGGAACAGACAGGAATGGGTTAAATGGGGATTGGTAGAGAATAGAATAAAGAATAGTGTGGAATAGATTAAGGAATAGGAATAAGACATGATGTAATATTTGATACAATAGATGGTGTTGAGAATAGAATAGAGAATAGCATATTGAATAGAAGACTACAAAACAATGTAATATCCCAAATTGGCAAATGCTCCAATGCCCTAAAAAGATGGTTTGTCAAGCGTAACAGTGCCCTTTTCAACAGACATTTCCGTGCCCTGATTGGACCTTGGGGAAAACACTATGAACGTATTTAACGAGCGGTTTGGTTCTCAGGCGTTATGTTGCATCTATAAACATAACATAACATAACACGCACAGCTGATGCGTTCGGTTCTGGAGTCACTTGCCTCCTAGATGGTCAGTGGTACTTTTTCTAATGCCCAAGGCTTGGTCCAGTCACTCAATCGTGCGGAATATGTCTTTCCTCGCACATATCCTCGTTCTGTTAACTGTCCATCTCTAGGGGAACACTCGAACAACAGGAAAGTTCATATGCTCATGCATCCAAGTACGGACCAAGAAGTCTACGAAATCCAAATGGTTTATGCTTTTATTTGTCCATTCGTTTCAATCGGTATGTTTGAAAAGCATGACATTGCTTTTCAGGCAAGATCTTGTTCCTTCCAGGCACAATACAGCTGCCAATTCAATTACTTGTCAGCAGCGGTCCTAGACGGACCTAGAAGCTCAATTGATCCCATCAGATTTTCTATCAGTGATTTCAAGGCTGAGGCAGGATGAATTAACCCCTCTTTAGCCAAAACATCAAATGGTCATATAGATATACAGCTTGCCTGCCCAAGCCTTGGGATTGTCAGCAATGGCAATGGGTGGCCAGAGACGCCCCCATTTATACAGGCAAATGTTTTATTTATTGCTTTTCTGTCACAACCCAGTCCTGATGAAATTAATCTGTGCAAAGTATTGAGCATTCACGATATGCAGTGAGACCAGAAACTGAATGGGAATTTTTTAATTCACTTAAGATTTTCAAAAGCCGACCAGCTGGACAAGGGGTCGACAGTACGCCCCATGCAACAATATAACAATAACATTTGTCCCATTCGAGCACTAACAGCATATATATCAACTTGGCATGGCTACCAGGTCCCTCTTTTGACACTACAATGGCCAAAATCTCACACGGTTTCCAATTTCAGCCACATTTGAAAGGGCCCTTAATGTCTGGGGTCTACACATTGCAAACTATTCATCTCAGTTTTAGTTTGGCTGCTTCAGCTACGGCCTCGAAATTAAACTGGTCTGCGGACAAAATACTATCTGACGCCTACAAAGTATCTATGTTTAAAAATTATTTTCCGTTTTCTTCAGTATTTAACGACTACAGCATTAGGATGGTCGGCAGGTACTTGACTGTTGACTGGGGGTGCTGCGAAAGTCTCAGCAGAAATTGGTAACCTTATTAGAAATGGACGCCCCAGATTAATATTGTGTTGCACATAGGAGACAATGTCTTGGGGCCTCACTGATATGATTAAGGGAGACTAATCTGTTGTAGACAATTTTAAGCGCGTAAGCATTACTTCCCTTGATCCAATTATGTCAGGTCTTAACATGCATTTATAATTTTAACACAATATAGTCTTAGATCTTAAAATTTATAGGAATCTTGTTAGAATCATTAATTGTAATACATATTTACATTTTATTAAACTTGAGATTTTAGATATAGCTATATATCTTATATGTATTTATTTTCTAGATGCAACATATTTACAGGCCGTTTGTTTTAAAGTGCTATTGGTTTTTGGTACTATGGTCCACAAATAGCTTCTGATATAGCTAATGTTTCTTGTCATAAATCCGACTCAAATTAACAATTCTTGTATCTTGATACATTATTCAACCTTTTTACATTCCTTAGACAACATACGCCTATCACCAAGATTATTTGGTCTGAAATTCTTCCATGGGATTGGGAAATGGGCTCATGTCTATGCTCTGCTAGAAAGCGGCCAAACACTCATGCAGTCAAGCTGGTAAAGCAATAGGGGTTTATGTTTACCTGTGCCACATGAATTTACCTTTTAATAGTACATAATATATGGCGGATTGTGCATTTTTCGAATACGGGCAACAATGTTGCAAATATAAAAATGGGTTTATGTGATTTCCTGCGCGGCTACCAGCCATGTTTTACCATCTAATTAAAAGACAAGGCAGAGGGTGCGAACCTCTTGTTAGGCCTTGCTGCCGCTTTTGGGCGGTGGGAGAGATATGAATACAGGCTAAAGGCCCTTATCATTTCTCTCCCATTTGGCCATCAGCTGCGGCCAAACTAGTGAACTACTGCCATTAAAGATTTTTCTGTGCTATGCTTTTAGTAAAACCAGTTGTTGCTTTGCTATTTTAAGCACTATGTGAAGTTTAAGACTACATTAAGGTTTAGTTGAGACGGGATACCATTCTGTACTTTTAAGTACACGTCCGGGTCCTGCTGCTATGAGTGCTTTGCTTTGCTGATTAGGTGCAAAAGGGGTGTTATAATAATGAAGATTCGGTTTGCTGGTTAATATACCCCAACTTAAAGTGAGATTTGGGAGTGCTATCTGGAATATTTTGTTGCTTTGTGTTAAATCCAAGTGTATATTGGCAGTGCTTACTTGAACATTTGTGCTTTATCTAAGTGTATACTGGAAGTGCTATCTTGAATGTTTGATGCTTTTGTTTAAAGGCCAACTGAATATTGGCAGTGCTTACTTGAAAAGTTGTGCTTTATCTAAATGTATATTGGAGGTGCTTACTTGAACATTTGTGCTTTAATTATTAGGACAATTATTGTTTTAGTAATAACAAACTGGTTCACGCCCACATCCGCCATTGTTAGGGAACTCTAATTAATAAAAGTATCTATATATAAAGAAGTGAAACCTAGTTTGTGTACAATCCTTTTCCTATCATAAAGTGTAAGGGAAAAATAGACCAAGCACAATTCATTAGATAGAACCACATTAAGCATGCTTCCCACTAGTGCTAAACGTTTGGAACTACATGTTCTTTCTTACACAATCGAAGTGGAGAGAAAGCGGAAAAGGAAAAAAGCACTCTACCCAGCCAAATAGGTTTTAATTGCCATTAGAATTCGCTTTCCACCTTTCCTTTATCTAATTACCTCCCCAAAAAATTATTAAATACATGTACTTGGAAAAGCTAATAACTGTATCGACAGAATTTTGGTTTGGTGTGAAATTAATGCATAATGGAAACGATTTGTATGCCCCCAACGACGGGCATATAGTAATCGCACTGTCTGTCCTTCCGTCTGTCCGTCCGCCCGTCTGTCCTTCCATCCGTCCGCCCAAATTTCGTGTCCCTTCTATAACTTTTTTTTTTTTTTTATCTGTGAATGGATTTCAAAATAACCTGGCACAAATGTTTACCACACAGACAATGTGTCGCGTTCAACTCCCTGGTCCATGGGTTAAAGGTCAAGGTCACCCTTCAATGTGAAAGTTCGGGACATAGTGTTTCACGAACACATCTTGTTTGGTTATAATTACTTCTCTGAAGGTCTAGGCAATCTGTGTCTCGTGATATGTCGAGGAGACGTTATGCGGCCAAAGATAACTAGAAGTGTACATTACAGTAACGGTATAAATCAACATGAAAGCCATCTTTTACTTTACATGAATACTCTCGGACTGATTTATTTTATATTGCAGTACCCCCTCTCTACAACGACACCCTTTGCGATACGAAAATTGTATGTGTTGTTCAGAGGGAGTTGTCATAGGGAGGGAAAAAATCAAAAATAATTAGCTTGTTTGCAGATCCCCAGATAAGGTGTATTTCGAGAACTAAAACCGTTATGCCTCCATCAAATCCTATGTTGTGACCACACTTTAGAATCGTCACAAAGTGACGATTCTAAAGAGTGGTCACAACATAGGGTTTGATGGAGGCATAAAGAAAATACGATGGAAAAACGTTGTTTCTGGAGCCGTGTTGTTTCGGAAACAGTGACGTGCGTTGTTGTAAGGAGGGAATCGTTATCGAGACGGCCGTTGTAGGGAGGGAGCACTGTATGCGTGTCTTTGTTTGCTTATACATGTACGATATTTCCGCTGATAAAAAATGATCGGTCCTTCGGCGGTACCAACAACTTCGCGATGGAGACACTCTCGCAGCCGGAGCCGGAGACATTGTCAAAATCTTGGTTATAATTATCAATGTATCGTAACCTCGGGTTTCTTCCCTTTGTTAAATGAACACAAACTTTACAAGACAACGTGTTATTCTTTGTTGTTTATTGAATAAAGACTTTGCAGTCAACGTGTATTCATCAAACGCCAATTAGATGTTGTTTGATAAAGTCGGTGTCTACTTCCTAGGCAAATTTGGCTCCGGTAAAATATCACCATCGTCATGGTCTTGCTTTTTGCATTGAGTTTTATAGAATAATTCAATATGGATATTTCATTCCAAAGAGTTTGCGGACAGTTTGGGTTTTTTAGTATTAAAGTGAATGAAGTGATACAAATGTATATTGATGATAAATTTAGTTCCGACGTGCTGTCAGACCGAATTTGTTCTTTGTAAGGTGACAGTGTTCTATACTAAACCGAAATCTGTTACACTTGTAAATACATGTAAAGCAAAATATGCAAACAGTATTGACCAAGAGCTGATGCCATAACTGAGCCATATGCAAACAGTATAGACTAAGAGGTGATGCCATAGCTGAGACATAAGCAAACAGTATTGACCAAGATCTGGTCCTATAGCTTGTACATATGCAAACAGTATTGACCCAGGTCTGAACCTATAGCTTGGACACATGCAAACAGTATTGATCAATATCTGAGGGCTCCTGGTTGGGTGATTTGATCAGGGTCAAGACAGGATGTTGAACCCGTGGATGTCAGAGGTTTATACCCGTGTCAAAGATCTGATTTGGACGAACGGTCAGAATGTGGGACTGAAAGGGTTAAGTGCTTATGCTTTGAAAACAGTGTAGATCACTAGCTAATGTGGATCAAGAGACACACTGTGGTCTGCATGCTTCGTATTGCATTACCCTCTAATATGCATTAAAGCTCACGTTGCAAAAAACAAGCCATGGTGAAAATGTTGGTACATGTATACGGTTTTTAACATCCATCTTTCGCCTTCAGTAACTGAATAATTTGAATAAATGTTTGAGAACAGATGTACCGGTGTATTAAATTGCGTTTGTTATCGTCGTCGTCTCCAGTCCATTGTGATTGGGTATTACTTTCTATTCACATGGCATTGGAGGTCATGATACAAGGATAATATACAGACATTGATATTTACCACAATGCCATCCTTTACGAAGCCTGTAATATGAGAAACGCGTAAATAAATGCACATTATGGCAACTCGGGTTACAAGCAATAAGGAAAATATGCAGCGAAACTTATCCACCGGCGGCACTGTGACAGATGCTTCAACATGTTTCCGTCACATACTTACGCTTAATCCGAAATTTGTAACTTTCTCAGCAACTGTTGATCGGGTTACAAATGGTTTGGAACCTGCTAAGACACCGCGCTAGCATTGTTTCATCTGATTACAGAATGTATGAAACTTTGCCAAACATGACGCAACTAGTTGGTTAAGTGCTGATTTAACACCGTATGCTCCTTGTTGTTGTAATGTAAAACGATTATGCAATACGTATGATACCCTAGTGTATATATATATATATATATATGTGTGTGTGTTTACGTATAAATATTCTCTTAACCCTTTACTCCATATATCAGCTTTTAACGACATTGCAAACACAGTATGCCCTGGTCAAACGGCTTAACCCTTTATATTTATGTTAGAAATAATGAGCCGTCTGATCTGGGTCTTCTCTAATTGCATAAAGTAAATCCCCTCTAAAGCGTCCATAAAAAAGAAATCAACGTATTGTCTTAAAGGTAGGTGTAGCTAAATGCAGCGTGACAGTGTGTACATGTAATTACCGGGTAACCGGTTAACCTGTAACATCACTACTATTATTATACCACATTTATATAGCGCTCTTTTCACACAAGATATGTGCGTTCAAAAGCGATTCACATGGATGAAATAATTAACCGGAACGAACCGCATGATTATCTATCCATGTAATAAAGATATACAAAAGCTATACAATATATAAAAATCACTAGCCAGAAGGAACAGCATGATTGTCTATTCGGTCAATGAAAGATACACAAAAGATAAACAATAGATATGAAATCACTAACCGGAAGGAACCGCATGATTGTCTATCCGGTCAATAAAAGCTATGCAATAGATACACTGTATACAATAAATATGAAATCATTAAACGGAAGGAACCGCATGATTGTCTATCCGGTCAATGAAAGATATACAATAGATATACAGTAGATATTGATTCTCTAACCAGAAGGAACCGCATGATTGTCTATCCGGTCAACGAAATATATGCAACATATCGTTTCCTAAACTGTCCTAGTAATAAAAGTTGAAGAAGTGCGTTTTCAGACACATTTTGAAACATGCCAGTGAGCTTGCATCTCTAATGTCTGACGGTAGAGCATTCTAAAGTTTTGGATCTGTATGCATGAAACATCTCTCATCGTATTTTACCATACGACATTTTGGCACATCCAACGACAAGGATCTACTTGCTGACCTTTAATCTATGTGCGGCCTGTACACGTCAATCATGTCGACAATATACTTGGGAGATTCATTGTGCTTGGCTTTATACGTACATGTCAGAATTTTGAATTCAATCCGATGTTGAAAGCCAGTGAAGTTCCTTTAAAACCTACGTGATATGATTATATCGAGGGGTTCTGTTTATGATGCGGGCTGCTGTGTTTTGCACTCTTTGAAATTTCCACAGTGAGGTGTTTGAAATTCCATGCTGCACTGAATTGCAGTAGTCTATTCTTGATGCAACAAGAGAGTTCGCCAACGTATTGGTAGCATCAAGTGAGAGGTACTTTCTCATATGGCCTATTTGTCGGAGCCGTGCATAACTAGACCTACATACGGAATTGACATTCGAATGAATGGTTTTTATGTTACGAGGGTCATCCGACTAAAATGCTATTTCTTAAGGGGCACTGGGGATGGAACTTGGGCCTTCATTGGTTACTATGGCGGCTGCTTTTTAACCCTTTCCTTCATATAAACGCTTTTTCGTTCTTTTGCAAACAGAGTAGACCCATACCAGAAGGATCCTATAGTCTGATCAGGGTCTGCTTTCTTTGCTAAAACGTTTTGATATATCTGTTTCCTTTCTTTCTAATATGACTACAATGTTCCAACTTCCATATTTCATTATAACTATTTTATCCATGAATATTCAGTAGGTATTAAATTTGGAATAAACACAGAACAGGGAAAGGGTTAAAAGGGGTCCAGGGTTACGGCTGCAAAAGCTGCTGTGTCAAAAGGGCAATGGGACTCAACTTGGTGTAATTTGAGTAGACCCAGATAAGACGGCTGGTCAATACTGACCAGGATCTGCTCTGTTTGCTTATGAAATTTTAATAGATTTGACTTCATAGTTTCTAATAAAAGCTGGAGAATCGGAACTACATGTATTATAATTTCATGTAAACGGTCATGTGTATCCGTTTGCTGTTTTACAGGAATAAGGGAATTCATTAAGTATTACTGATGTGCAAATAGTATTATACAATGTATCACCATTACATAGCACTGTTAGTGCGCACTACCGATGATCGCAAGGGGTTTTGAGTTTTATTGTGTCGTTCAATATCAATATGTGAGAGCTGAGAAGATAGACAGTGCAAGTTTTGAACAAACATCGCTTTACTTTAATGCAACAAATGTAAAAATATATATAGGAAAAAAAACACATTTACGTCATTACAGTCGTGACGATTATATCACTACGGCGAACACGAACTCGTGTACAAAAGCACTAAATTGTTTATTTTGGATTTTGATCAAATGATATTTTATTGGAAAGCATTAAACTTTGACAGCCTATGACCCAAAATCAGCTGCGGTGTGCGAGTTGCAAGTTACATTATATATTGTGATTAAACAATCAGAGGACACAGTATCCGTAGTTTTGTTTTGGTTGGCGCCCCGCATGAACGGGCGACTATATGAAATTACCATTTTTGGCTCATGGGAGGAGCAATCATTTTGGAAGATTGAAGGAATGAAAGTTTACTTGTTTGGGCAATGCAAATTGTACTTACTGATAGATTAACAGTAAAACTAACATATCAGAAGTAGTTAAATCAAACTAAGCATTTGTTTGGCATTAGTGCATTAAAAGAAATGAATATTCGTTATTGATATTAAATAGCTGTTCATTTCGAATTTCCGGTGCAATAGTATTGGCGTTTACACAAGTATTTGTGAAAGTATTACAGTCAACGCACATTCAAGTGTATTGTTTTTTGTTGAACGCCGATTAAAAGCTAGTTTAGAAATAACGTATATTTGATCTGTAAAGTTTGGCCCGACTAAGAATAAAATTCATACATGTAAAAATTACGACGCATGAATAAATGTTTTAGTTGTTATCGACTTGAAGCTAGTCACGAGATTGTCATTTGATTAGACATACAATACTATGGTGGCATATTTCTGACACCACTTACACTTAACCACTTAATTATTATGAAAACTCCATGTTAATAGCTCACATAAATACTTAACGAACACTTTTGCGTTATTTTTTTTCCAGATAATTATCAGGTTTTCATTACCTGATTATACAGCGTCTGTCTTGGTTAAACATTCCTTGTGTACATAGTGCGTGATTTATATATAATAAAAACTAAGCCAATTGATATTCATGATTTCATTACATGTATTTCTTAATTAAATATTCAAGGCGTAAATGGTTAAAAATAGAAAAAAGTCATTTTGTAATTGAAAGAGTACAACAAGTAGCGGATGTGTCTACTTACTATGATTGAAATGACATTTGTCAGTGATCTCTTCAATATAGAGACCAGGTCAAACTCTTTCCCTTCTAATTGTTTCATTCTTCCAATCAGATTAACGAGTTCCGACTGTATGTTATCTTCAAATTCCCGTCTTCCTTCTCCGTAAACATGCATACCCTTTGTGAAAGCCTTCCTGACTGCACCATGATCAGAACCGAATGCTTTTGTCTTTAGGATGACGCCACTGCATTTAAATAACACGTATTCACCGACGAAGGTTGCAACCCTATCGTTCATGTACTTATTGTATGGGTTCCCATTAAAAGCGGTCCGGATTAATTCCATTTTATTTAGTATGACATGAGACTTTCCAAAAACGTTCAGCTTGAAGATGTCTCCGTATTTTTCAGCAATATCGTGAAACGTGTTGTAATTTTTTCCTTTGTTCATCTCGAATGCATTTCCTGCAATCGGCCATCCTGGAGGCGAGGGAATCTCTTTGCCTTTCTTCGGACTACGAGAACGATGTCTTAGGTAAAAATAAAAGGCTAAAAGTCCTAGGGTAATATAAACCAATATATTCATGTTTAAGTCGTGCGTCTCATATAACAACCCGACAAAATGATATACACGGTAGTCCACTACTTTCCTCAGATCAGTTTGATATACACGACAGTCCGCTACTTTCCTTCATTAACACAAGCAGTAAATGAGCCTAAACAGTAGTTTAGTCCTACATCAGTGATCTGATGTTGGATTTGAACGCTTGGCAGGACCCTGGTTACCTAGTTGCTGATAGGGTTATGTAGTATAGCCACTGACACTGTTATACGAATACCTCTTGAGGGGGTTAAAAAGGAGGACACAGCGAAGTCACAGGGTGTTGTCCTTGTTTAGAATGGATACTTGTCAACCTACCATATCAGGACGAGCCCTTGATGGGATTGAACCTTGAACTTTCTGGTCCAGAAACGAGTACCTTTGATAAGTCGGCTATTGAACCGGTAGAAGATGCAGTTGGTTCCAAATATGACTCAATAAGGTACAGTTGAATAAAGCAAGACAGGGGCATTTTCACCACATAATTGCAGTATTAGCCACAAATAAAGAGTAATACTTAGAAGTTTAGAACTGAGTAGGTACATTACTGTTACATGAATCAAACTGTAAAAAGGTCTACAGTAAAAACAAACCTCTAAACCGAACGCTAAAATTAGTATCAAAGCCGGCCTTGGAGACAGGTGGCAGCTTAATGCAGATTGAAAGTCATGCAGAAGGTTCCTATATGAGCTTTCTGCATGGCTTTCACTAAGCATTAACCCTTCGCTTGCTATTCACGTCAATATACCTACCTGTAAATAGTGAAGACCCAGATGAGACAGCTCCTGCAGGAGCTGTCTCATCAGGGTCTGCACTATTTACAAATTGATTGTGCAACCAGTGCACTCCACAGCAGTGATTGCACAGAAAAACACTTGTACACAGTGAAGCTATATGTAATTAAACAACAGGGCATGGGTAAAGAAGGAGAAATGTATTATAAAATTCAGCAAGCGAAGGGTTAGGCAGCCACCTGCCTACGTAACCTAACTTATCTTATTCTTAAATAAAATTCCGGTTTAGAGAGGTTCTACTGTACTCAACAGTTATTTGCTGCGAGTTTGACTACTTTCAAAAATATTCATTCGAGCTTTAGCGAAACTATTGACCAAGTGTCATGACATAAGCTTTAGAGAAAGTGATGACTAAGTGTCAAACAGCTTGCATCCTAATGAGATGTCGATTTACTCGACGTCTCATCTGGTGTCAAGCTGTATGCAAAAGCGAGTCAAATCATGGTTGGCAGGATAATGGTTACATTAGTTTTCTCCGCATGTAAGGCACACATTTCAACTTTGGAGTTTATGTATGTTTAGGTTCTGCAGGGTTCAGTATGTGCTGACATTTATATTGAGTTTGATATCAACTCCTGTGAGAAAAATAAAACAAACCTGTGAGAAAAATAAAACAAACAAAAAACGAAATACAAGAAAATTACTGCTGTGGAGTGCACTGGTTGCACAATCAACTTGTAAATATTGCAGACCCTGATGAGACAGCTGCTGCATGAGCTGTCTCATCTGGGTCTTCACTATTTACTGGTAGGTATATTGACGTGATTAACAAGCGAGGGGCTAGTAACAGATCCAAAAGAAATGCGACATGTATTGCCACCTCAAATGTGTCTCAAGGCCGGCCACATGCACTGCATTAAAGCATGGCATCTTGTTATCGGTCACAAAGTTCAGTTTATTTATGTTTATCAGTTGGTGTCATAATATTATACCTCTGGGTTATTAACCCTGAACTGCGTGCACTAAAAGGACTCTTCACACGTGCTTTTTGACACAGAGCAGACACGCATATAAAACGGCTGCTGTATAAGCCGTCCGATCAGGGTCTGCTCTGTTTACATATGAAATTAAATAGACCTGATTCTACATTTCCTATCAGTATCAAAACATCCATTATGATGATCCGCCTAATACACATATATGTACAGTAAAACCTCTCTCTATAACGGCCACTAAATTGTGTGTAAATTGGAAGTAAAACAGAACGCTCCTATAGCAGCCACCTGCCTTAAACACAAAATAGTTTATGTAATTTAGTGTCCGTTATAGAGAGGTTTGCTGTACATTGTATCACTATCCCATTACTTCATAAATACGCCTTTGCAAACAGAGTAGGGGGGTTAGCTTTATTCAATTTGAATTATTTTGGGTAAATGGTAGGAATCAAAGAAAGGGTTATCTAAGTTAAAAATAACATCCAAATATCAAGAAGTTTCATTGAATGCCTAAATTATGACATCTTCTTGTCTCTCATAGCAGTACAAAAACAAATCGGCGACTTGTGGTGCGCAATTCGTAACCACAGGAATACCAATCACATGATGGTATATAGCATTCCCATAACGTACGAATATGTTATCCAGAAGAAAGCTTAGTGATTCGCAAATTTCTGAGCAAGTCCAGTTGGTGTAATATTGCATTGGCTTGTCAGTAGAGAAAGCTTTTTCAGCGTTACATACCAGAAATGATGTTTTTTCTCGGGCAAATATTTTCTGGATTAAGTTGGTAAGTTTATCTTTAATTAAAACATGAGGAAGGGTTGTGTACAAATTAGAAAAAATATATGTGCTTCCAGTGGATGCAAGAAACCTTTTGTTCTTAAGTTTGTTTAAGACTCCTGAAGAGTTTTTAAAAGATCAGAAGAGATTTATTTCAGACTTCCAAGTCTTATCACAATAGAATGTTACATGTTCTTATATCTTCATTATACATGGAGTCAAAAGTATAGACAATTTGGTAGTTGTACAAGAGATAAAGCGTGCTTTTATATGTTTTTGTGTAGTTTTGGTAACCAATACATTGTAGGAAGTATATGTTGTGTAATTTTAATATCTGCTCCAAGTTGTTCACACTTTTGACATGATCTAAAACGAAGATCTTTTCGTCAGTAGTAACTGAAACGTATGATTTGGTATCAATAATTTCCTACCTCAAGACATCGCTATAATGAATCGTCAAGACATCGATATAATGTAATCGTCAAATAATAACGACATTATTTGAGGCCTTATCAGCAGGAACAACGACATTTTGAATGGAAATCCTTTAAACCCTTTTTAAATTGTCTAAAAGAAATTCTAGGTTTAGGTGGAAGAAGGTGTTCATTTGAACTGTAAAATGAAATGCGTTTGTCAATTAACCCTTTCCCTCATATAAACGTGTTTTCACGCATTTGCAAACAGAGTAGACCCATATCAGATGGCTCCTAGAGGAGCCGTCTGATCAGGGTCTGCTCTGTTTGCCAATAATGTACTTTCTAAAATGTCTACAATGTTCCACCTTTCATATTTCTTTATAACTATATGTTAATGAATATTCAGTAGGTATTAAAATTTGGCCTTTATACAGAACAGGGAAAAGGGTTATATCATTTTTTTTCCAATTTGAAAGGTCATTATCTAGACTCAACATATTCTCTTCGACACCATTTAATACTAAAATTGTGTAAAGAACCTCAGCAATCTGACCTCGACAATGGTTAAAATATAGCAAGGATGGTATTCTATAGTTTGGACCTTTATTCAGAAGAGATCGTTGACGTTTATCTTTAATGATCTCGAAGTTACCAGTAAGTACATGACCAGCAGGAGAATAGCAAAATTTTGAGATGGCGCAATCTCAATTATACGGAATACATGCGTATTATCATATGAATGCAGGTCGGCAACAATTTTATTATACATGTAGTTGAAAATTGTTGTTTTTCTAATGGGTTGTTATATTTGTAGCAGCTAATAGGTGGTTATGTATTTGGGAATAGTGTCAATTACATTTTTGTCTTTGAATATACTTTGGAGGTCAATAAAATCAATACCTTCATTAATAAAAGGAATTTTCAAAAAGTATCTTTGGTGTTCAGATAATTTGTCAATGTGTGGTCTGAGAACATGTAGAGTAAAGCTTTGTATCACACTAGCCGTTCCTATAGTTTAAACATATTTTATTTCAATAAATATTGAAAGGGGGTTGGGCCACAAGTTCTTCCAACATTAGTTACGGCCCTTCCCCTACAATTTTAACATTGCAATTGAGTATTTAGCAATATGGCTATATATACACTATAACATACACAAAATGTTCCTATGAGAGTCTGATCTCAAAATAATTTCATCGGCTTATTCGTCAATGTCTTTTAATGAAGATATTATCTGATAAGGAAGAAAGTCTAGAAAGCATAGCATGTTTACCAGACGTTAGACGTAAAGTATGTAGATCATGAATAGTCATCTTCATACGAGATCTTCATTTAATATTACCATTTTTGTGTCGCCTGCGAAGCATGGCAGGCTTATAGGGATCACTTTGTCCGTTGTCGTCACACTCTTCTTGTCCGGCCTGCATCTCATACTCTACTGATACCATTGAATTAAAACTTCACACATGAAACAGGCTTCGTGAGAGGAAGTGACATGCACAAGGTCCATAACTGTAGCTTCAGTATTTTCATTATATTTCTGTTCTACAGATACCATTGAATTCAAACTTCACACATGGAACAGACCTTGTGAGAGGAAGTGTCATGCAAAAGATCCATGTAGATTCAGTATTTTTGGAGTTATACCCTTTTTACATTTTTTGTCCGGCTAAGAAATCCTATTCTACTGATGCCAATGAAAGCAAACTACACACATAGAACAGGCTTGATGAGAGGACGTGTCATACACAAGGCCCATAGCTCTAGCTTCAGTATTTTTGGAGTTATTCACCTTTTTTGTCCGGCCAATAAGTCCTGGTCGGTTGATGCCATTAAATTTAAACTTCACATATTACACATTGTCATGCTCCAAGTCATCTAAGAGTTTTTTAATTAAAGCGTTGCGGACGCTGCAGTATTCTTTGTATGGGATCATTGTGTTGAAAATCAAATTTCTGATATAGAATAGATGCGCATTGGCATGAAATTGCGTATCTATAAAGGAAAGTATTTACACTATTTCAGTGGGTAAGCCTAATTAAGTTGCAGTTGAGTCGACACTTCAGCCTTTTCCCGCTATGCTTATTATTAAACTGACCACTCGCAGTTTATGGGCGTGATTACCTAGTCGCTTGCATGAGGTCATCCGACGCGCACTTCTTTATTCATTGAGTAACTGCCTCTATGAGAATACTTTCATTCATATTATGGTCACGTGATTTCGTCACGTGACTGGTAGTGTATATCCATGCGCCCTTCTTACACATTGCTATATTTTGTTGCACATATTTAACCAAAACTAATGTTACGAAGCATGTTCATGATAGAAATAGTAGTAAATTGCACTAGACTGCTATGCGGAATAGCAGTTGTCAGGTAGGCAGGTTTACCATGGGTTCGATGGTGGAACGGCATCTATATATTCATTGCTTACGCAAAGAATACAAAAAAATATAGATCTAGAATCTAGTTCTGTTGAAATTAAATTACTGTCCATGTTTATAAATGATTGAATCGGTTATTTTCTAGTCATCACAAACAAAAGATTGATTCTTGCTATAGGGCCTATATAGGCTAGTAGCCTACCCGTAGTAGAATTTATACAGCACTAGGCCTATGTGTGATGTTAAAACTTGTAGCCTACTAAAACACGCTAATCTGAACAAAAATCCATATAGGGTGATTTTGAAAATATGTCCATTCTTTCTAAGTATAGGCTAGATTTACTTGTAGAACAATATTGTTAACTTTTTCACATACAGTCAGGCTACTCCATGAATATTCATGTAAAATAATGACACTATAAATTTATATATAACTTAAACTGATTTTTTATAATGGTGTACGAAATTTTTGGCCGTGACAGAAACTTTAGAATCCTAACTATATCATTGTATAAGCAAACAGAACAGACCCTGACCAGGAGCCGTCTGATCTTGATATACTCTGTTCGCTAAGGCGTAGAAATGCGTAGGTTAGCCTATGGAGTAAAGGGTTAAGACATAGATTTTATATATAGGCCTACATGTATGAAAACTGGATTGACCCCCCCCCCCCCCCCCCCCGCCCATGTATATCAAGGGAAGCATTTAACTCTGTGGCAACATGGAGGCAGTCCACTTTGAAGGGTTGATCTATTCAAAGATTAGTGAGTTCACAAACCAACAATTCATGCAAGTCATAGATCTTGATCTAATTATGGCTGAACTTAATCAAAATAAAAAAAAGAGAAACGAATAAGGACCGCCTATATATCAGTTCTAAAATGACGAGCAGATAGATCTACATTTTTTTTACCAATTTTCTCAATTTAGATTTTAACCTTTAACACGGTGTGAAAAATACTGTCTGCTTAATGGATCTCGTGCATTTTGTCAACGCATGGTTCGAATAAGCCTATGATAATGTATTGCCCAAGTATCATTCAGGTTGGACCAGGTTGGGATGCGGATTTACCCGGAGTTTCAATAGGTAATCCGTATAGAGTTGCGGGATTAAAGGGTAAACATCATTATGTACAGTAGGCCTAAAATCTCGCTAAATAATGCGACCATATTTTATTAATATTAATCTAGTAGTCTGTAAAAGCAGATGGCTGCTTTAAAATCCAGAGTTATAATTATTTTGAGTGGTCGCATTAATTAGCGAGACTTTACTGTATAAAGTATGTGTTAGTGGATGCATGCTAAACGTCGCATCAGCTGTCCACCTATCAAAAGCCCTACTTAGTTTTTAAAGCGTTGGGACTTATGAATTACTTCCCTTTATTTACTATGTTAACGTTCGCCTGAAGTGTTTTCGAACTACAAATGTATATACATTTTGTCTTAGTTCGTTGTAATATTGCGTTTATTTGTAATGTTAAAAATTCTTTTGACAAAGATTTATCATTTATGCACGGCAAAAGACCTAGTTTATTTTTTATAAAATTGGTGTTTAAATTCTCGGTAGCATTTACATTGAATTAAGTGATTCCTAGGTGACACCTAGTAAAAAATTGTTAATATGCTTTTTTGGAATGCAGATTATCTGCATAATATTAAAACAAAGTAGAAATGAACTTTTTATATTAAAAGAATAATACAACTAACATTTATAGAAATCCGCAATTATTGATGTTTACGGGATGGACCTCGATACTGAGCGTGGTTGTTTTCTGATAACTTTCATAAATGCTGATTTATAATTCAACTCATGAAAGTACATTCTGTCGCGAGCCTTGTGGTGCATGAGCACACAGATATACTAGGTTTCGAGGTTTTTAGCATTTCATATATTTTACCTGTCCTGTCACAGGTTTTTTCTGCAATCAGCCGTGAAAAGACTTGCAGCGTTATGTCCGTGCGGCTTGCGCACGCTTTGAAAGTGAACAACTGAATTTATTTTGGCATTGATTTGATGTCGGTGTTGGCTGTAAGAGTATTGTTAAAAACTATATAGATCTAGAGTCTAGTTCTGTTGAAATAAAATTTACTATCCATGTCATTTTGTCCTTCGGTTATTTTCTTTTCATATGATGTTTTTTTAGCATTTTGAATTAAACTGGACACGTTATTTCTGAAAATCTTATAGATCTAGATCTAGTTACTTCCGTCATTTCTAATTTTAAATTTATCTCTTTCCCTCATTACATCTAATATTTCTCCATTTAACCAGCCTGACTGTTTAGCTCGTTTGACCCTATATATGCTGGCGTAAAGGAACGTGCTTATTAATTATAGACGAGAATAAATCCATAAACATAGATAACGTTTCGTTAGCATCTGATGTTTGCATAATTCCATCAAATTTAAACTTTTTAAACCCTAATTCTAAACACTAGGCCTATCTGTGATGTTAAAACGTATAGCCTACTAAAACATGTAGTGAAATTTTAATTATATGTACATGTTATTTCTTGAAAAAAGCTACGGCCGAAATATTGAAAACTGAGTTATTTGTGTATAATCACGAAGTAAATACAGACTTCGTGGTATAATGTTAAACTTTTTAAATCTTTAAAATGCATTCTCATTAAAATTCTTAAAGGATCTGTATTTGATATAGTGATGATTTTACTTTTTATGCTTATGGTTTATTTTTCGAGAGCAAAATATGGGATAGTGATCACTTAGACTTAGTTTTGGAACTTGTAAATGTCCAGATTACATTTTGAGAATTGTCAGAGTAAATGTGATCAATCAATGTCTTTAAAGTATTGCATACACGAGTTGGTTCTATAATTAATTGTGACAACCCTAGTGATGATGTAAAATTTAGCCATTCTCCTTTTGATCTATCAGTTATCAAATCTTTATTAAAGTCTCCAAGAATTAAAATTTCTTTAGCTTCGAGTTGCGCTTTTTCAAAAATTTGTTTCAAACGAAGTATTCCAAGAATTGACAGCACTTGGATGCCTGTATAATATACATATTAGAAAGGGTTTATAATTATGGTTTTTAATTTATATCCAAATATTTCACTTTTCAAACTAGTCTTCGCATTCGGTTTGTTTTAATCGATTTAAACGTGCATTATATGGCTACTTTGTCCTGTCTCTTAAATTATAGATACTGTTTATATTTCTGTTTCTTAAATATTTTGTATGAAATTCTTCTGTCAGAGGGCCCTGGGGTAGATTAGTCTGTTGACTAACCGGGTAACCCTCTTTAAATAAAGTATTTCATTCATTCATTTCATTAATTGATTAATTAATTAATTCATTCATTCATTCTTTCATTCATTCATACATTCATTCATGTTTATAAATGATTGAATCATTTATTTTCTAGTCATCACAAACAGGAGATTGATTATTGCTATAGGGCCTATATAGGCTAGTAGCCTACCGGTAGTAGAATATATACAGCACTAGGCCTATGTGTGATGTTAAAACTTGTAGCCTACTAAAACATGCTAATCTGAACAAAAATCCATATAGGGTGATTTTGAAAAGATCTCCATTCATTCTAAGCATAGGCTAGATCTAGATCCAGGCTACTTGTATAATATAATATTGTTAACTTTTAACATCTAGGCTGCTCCATGAATATTCATGTAAAATAATGACACCATAACTTATATGTAATATAAACTGATTTTTTATAATGGTGCATGAAAACATGAATTTTTGGCCGTGACAGAAACTGTAGAAAAATATCTATATCATTGTATAAGCAAACAGAACTATATAGTTCGATTTTGACCCGTGAGCTGTGACCTTTAGGACGAGTCCACCCGTGGAGGTAAAACGCGTCACAAACCATGTATTTGTTCCGGAGTTAGCTGTGGTTATACAGACAAGTAATAAGCATATACAGTAAAACCTCTGTATAACGGCCACTAAATTGTGTTAATTAGTTGGTATTTAGGAGCGGTCTGTTTTACTTTCACCTTGCTTTAAGCAGCCACCTGCCTTTAACACAAAATACTTGATTTAATTTAGTGGCCGTTATAGAGAGGTTTTACTGTATATACTAATACTGCACGATTACTACGAGCTTCTTGTGCCAACCATTGTCCACTTACCCATAAATTAGAATGGTTGCAACTTCTATAAATAGAAATGTGCAGTCACGGTTCACCACTCGAAATCGAACTATACCTGTGCTGTGTCCTGTCACAGGTTGTTTTTTCTGCAATCAACCGTAAAAGGCTTCGACCGGACTTGCAGCGTTATGCCCGTGCGCCTCGCGCACGCTTTGAAAGTGTACAACTGAATTTATTTTGGCACAGATTTGATGTCTGTGTTGGCTGTAAGAATTTTGTTAAAACTATCGTCGAGGCACCTACTCTCGTACCCCACCAGCTTTCGAAACTTTCAATGTTTTGTGCTTTTGTGCACTGCTAACATATGGCGCAAATCATGCAGCCGTAGTACCGACGAGTGACCCTCAAATGTATCCATTTTAACCCCTGCCATGGGTGGAGAGGTGGTGCAGATGGGAGACACGGAAAAGCGTCTCTGAAATTTCCGGGAGGGACCAGGATATGAACCCCGGACCTCCGGACTGATAGTCAAGCGCGTTACCACTAGACCATCGCACACCGCATAAACAGGTACAGTCTACTTTTCCTTCAACTATGCTAAACATTAAGAGATTCGAAAGACGGCAAGACCACGCTATAGAGTCTAGTTTTATTGAAATTATAGTTCGATTTTAACCCATGAACTGTGAGTCCAACGTAGAGGTAAAACGCGTCACAAATCGTGTAGTTGTTCCGGAGTTACCTACCTTTCACGGCATAATAAGGATAGTGTGCCCTTTTTGTCGAAATTAAACCGTTAATCCAATTACCCATGAATTAGAATGGTTGAAACTTCTATAAATAGAAAAGTGCAGTCACGGCTCAGCGCTCGAACTCGAACTATAACTGTACTGGCCATGTTTATAAATGATTGAATCAGTTATTTTCTAGCCATCACAAACAAGAGAGTCTTGCTATAGGGCCTATATAGGCTATATATGCCTATGGTTCGCGAGTAGCCTACCCGTAGTAGAATCTATACAGCACTAGGCCTATCTGTGATGTTAAAACTTGTATTCTACTAAAACATGCTAATCTGACCAAAATCCGTATAGGGTGATTTCAGAAAAAACCTGTCCATTCTTTCAAAGCATAGGCTAGATCTAGATCTAGATTACTTGTATAATAATAGTGTTTACCTTTACATCTAGGCTACTCCATGAATATTCATGTAAAAATAATGACACCATAAATTTATATATAATTAACCCTTTCCTCCATAAATACGCCTTTCTACGCCTCTGTAAAAATCACCTATTGAAATCATTGTGATAAATAGAGCATTTGCTCCTACATCACAATAGTTTCAAAGTACAAAATGGAAACCGGATTGATTTTCAACCCCCCCCCCCCCATTCTCGTCGCTAATTAATGCGACCACATATTTTATTAATATACAGTGGAACCCCGATACCTCGAACTCGGATAACTCGAACTAAAAGTTCGATCATTCCAAAATTTACAATATAGAATTGTTCTAAATTGCATCACTATACGCATGTCAAGAAACACATGTGACAGCTTAATGCAGGTCTAAAGTAATGCTGAAAGCACTTTCAAGAATGAGCTTTCAACATTACTTTAGACCTCCATTAAGCTGTAAACTTGAGAAATTGGTCAGATAAGAAATCGGATAACTCGAACTTCTGTTATCTCGAAGTAATTTGTATAGCCCGTTGAAGTTCGAGATATCGAATTTCAACTGTAGTAGTCTGTAAAAGCAGATGACAGCTTAATGCATGTCTAAAGTAATGCTTAAAGCTCCTATAGGAGCTTTATGCATAACTTTTGTCCTGTACTATATGCTATCGCATGCTTTAAAATCGAGAATTATAATTATTTTGAGTGGTCGTATTACCGTGACTTAACTGTATAAATTCGCACGTATGTGTTAGGGGGAGGGTGATAAGGGGCAGGGGGGGGGGGGGGAGCTAAACGTCGTATCCTGCTACCCACCTATCAGAAGCCCTACACTGAATTTAGCAACGCATGTATATTTGAAAGATTCGCCACAAACGTAAAGTGCTGTACACATACAGTAGTATCAGACCAGCTCATGCAGGTGCATGTACATATACATGTAATTACAGATCGTTTCATTGAACAGGACTCCGAAAGGCATATTTAGAAAAAGGGCCATAATTATGTCAAAATGCTTGACTCTTGTCTGCAGATGAAGCCTGTGATGGTAGGCAAGCGTGTAAACCTCAAGGTGTTATGTAAATAAGTGGACTCACCCAGGTTGTGCAACGGACAGACAGAAATACCGACCGGCCGACCAATACACCGACTCCTATATACCTCCTCTCAAACTCGTTTGAAGGGGTATAAAAAAAAGCAGGTGGTTGCTTAATGCAGGGCGAAAGTAATACAGAAAGCTCCTATATTACTTTTGAAATGCATTAAGCTGCCACCTGCCTTACAGATTAGATTTCTTTTTGATGACCGCTTAGGACAGGTTCTAGCCTACTGCATATTTTTGATAATTCTGAATCAAAATCTTTTGTCAGCCTAACCCCATCTATCTGCAACCCATTAGAATCGCTTCATTAGAATCGCTTCCTCTGGGGACGATTATTAGAATCGCTTCTTCTGGGGACGATTCTGATCTGCAGCACTTAATGAATAAATATGGGGGTCGTTATAAGCAAGTGTTTGCTTAATGCAGAACAAAAGTAATGCAGAAAGCTCTTGCATTAAGCTACCACTTAGAATTATACCTCTTTTAGGTGGTCGCATTAGAGGTTGGTTTTTTTTATTGTATGTCAGTATTATCTACATCAAGGTTATTTCGTATAATTGATCAGCTCTGAATTAAATATACGTTATTGTTGGTGTGTTATGCAGAGAAGTCTGCACCCAAAAAACAATTGTTATCACAAATTCGCACTTATATTGTCGTCTGCGATGTATTTACGTCCGAATTAAATATATAAAATCAAAACCTATTAGCACAGAAAAGGTAATTTGCTCTACATAAATAGTTTCATATATTTTAGACATACACATGGATAACAAATTATTATTTAATAATAATTAAAATAGAATTAAAGAAAAAACATCAAAGACATTCTAATCGAAATTACTATTATCATTTTAAACAATTTCATAAAGGGAAATAATTCGTGTCTTCTCTAATAAATAGATGATATGACACCTGTATTCAAAGGGGTGTTCATTTTGAATTATTATTTGGCAGATTAGTAGATCTTTCCGCTTGTTATCCTTTTGCATGTGCCTTTAACCCATTACCTCATAGGCTATTTTTAGATCCAACCACTTTGAATAAATTACCGAAAAGGAGCATTAACTAGAGAGAAGGAAAATTTTAGAATTTTGTAATTTGAAACCATTGTGATAAATAGAGCTTTGCTCCTATATGAGCATTAATGCTCTATTTATCACAATAGTTTCAATAAGTGATTTTTACAGAGGCGTAGAAAGGCGTATTTATGGAGGAAAGGGTTAATGCCTTTGCAAACAGAGTAGGCCTGTATCTAGAGCAGATGGCTCCTCTAGGAACAATGTGATCAGGGTCTACTCTGTTTACTGTTCTAATTCTACATTTTTGGCATGACAAAACAATTCTAATATAAAAACTCATCTATAATTAACATCATGCATGACGTCATTATTCCTTGCATTAATATTCATGTGGTGAATATTTATACAGTTTAACCCTTTCGCTGTCAATAAACGAATGGCTGCTCAAGACATGTTCTACTGTATGTTGTTCTGGATGAGTCGGCATGCCTTCGGGATGTTCGGGAACCCTTCCACGTCATTCCTGAACCCTTCGGGAACCATTCTGGGTGATTCGGGGACTGATCGGGATCGAAAAAGATTCGGCATCCAAGTTTTAAAAGTTTTAAAATTTGGACGCCGAATCTTTTATTTGGGAAGGCTTCGGGGCCTTCTGGAGCCCTTCTGGAACCCTTCGGGACGTTCGGGAACCCTTCGCGGTGGCTTCGGGGTAGATTCGGGGTCATTCTGCAAGGCTTCGGGATCTCCTATCCACCCCGAGCGGTTCAAGAATGATGCCGAATCGATGCAGAATGCTTCCCGAAGGCTTTCCGAATGATTCCCGAAGACGCGGAAGGGTTCCCGAACCCATGCGGAAGACATGCCGAATGTATTATGAACAATTCATATACTTAATATGAAGTATTTTTATCTAAGCAAAATCCTTATAGACATTATTTTATATTTTATATTATTATATTAAACAGAAAATAACAGTTTGTGCATGAACTATCTAATTAAATCCAGTCTGTTACACATTCTTAAATACTGTTTTTGATTTAGATTACCCTCAATTATTATCAAATACTATATGTATTCTTTAAATGACAATTACACAAACGTCTTACAATTTGATTTTACAAAATTTATGAAAATTTATGCTCTGGTATATTTTTAAGTAACAGGCTTAGCTAAGTTATTACTTAAGAATGTTCGTGAAACTGGGGCTTGAATAGTCTCAGAAGATGCTGATATCAGCAAAACTTATATCTGTAAAAGAACGGGATTTCGAGATATAAAATACAATATACAAAAAACTTTACTTATAATCGGATGTTACAAAACAGCTTATTTACCATAAGCTAGAAGTTATTTATCGACTAAAACAATAGCTTCTTAACAAAATACATTCCATTACTAACTACCTATGGATAAAATGCATGTATAAAGAACAGGAATAGCTATAAAATATAACACATCTCATTTTTGCTACCTATTATAAATAGCTTAAAATAGCATGTATATAATCAATCCCTTATACTCGTAATCATGTTTTTTAACAAAAAACAAATAAAACACATGAGAGGGAATCATTTATATGTAGATGTACATGTATGCGTACGTTTGTGTGTGCTCTTCACAAGTACTTGCTAAGAGTGTATTTGAGCCCCACCCAAACAGTGTCTACAGAGTTTGTATTAATATTAATATATAGATGTGTGTGTATCCTTTACAAGTAGTATATTTGCAAAGAGTGTTCTTGTCTTTTGCAAACAGTGGAGATTTTGAAAAAGGATTCGTGTTTGACCCACCCAAAAAGGGTCCATAGAGTTTGTTATTTTGCAACACATCTATAGCTGTAATAGATAAATGTCAATATTTATTTACATTAATTCTCATGTACACTGTACTGGAACCGAATTTGTTGGAATCCTCCTTACGGTTTCGTCATGGCCGCGGTTTTAGTCATTACGGCGCTTGGCCTCGTGTTCCGGTACTTTGGTCAACTTATTGTAAAACGAGTCACGCTTCGAAAATTCGCTGTTGATTTGGGCTTCTCACAGCTTTTTTACCACACACACGTTCATCACTGAATAAATGGTTAACTGGATGCAGACTACTTAATGCATAAGTCCGGCATTACAGTAAAAAAGCTGACCCAAGGCGAATTTCAGCTTCTACAGGCTATGGACACGTACGTCTTCTCAGACAAATTTGGTCGCCGCCTATACAGAAGTTATTAGACAGCATCCGACTCTAACCAATGTCACAACTAGGCAAGCGTGTTAGAACACTTACTCTCAAAGGCATGGCTTCATATGAAGAAAAAGTTTGTAGATTCCAAGAAAGACTTGAAAAGTCATGGGAGAAGATTGCTAATATTATTCAAAGAAAGACAGACAACATACAAAG
Source organism: Azorinus chamasolen (assembly GCA_963576725.1). NCBI lineage: Eukaryota > Metazoa > Mollusca > Bivalvia > Cardiida > Solecurtidae > Azorinus > Azorinus chamasolen. Next base: position 55,101,204 of record OY755239.1, on the reverse strand, counting down.
GCTATCAGTTCTTGGTCAGATAGATGAAGAACTAACTATCAATGTCAACATATATAGAAGTGTAGTGTCTGAATTCCTCGTCTATCTTGAAAGTACCGGTACTATGGAAAGTTCAAGAGAAATGACTTTAGTTGAAAATATGTTCAAAGAAAAGTATGAACAAGTTGACGATTATAGAACAAACCTTCTCTCACAGAAAGATATAGTTTTAGAAAATATGTCAGTGAGTTCAAGGAGCACAAAGACGGGTAGAAAGTCGCGAGAAGGAAGCTCGCATACAAATTCTTCAAATATTGGTGAACGTTTCGTACTGAAACAAGCGAAGGCTGCTGCAGCCACAGCAAACGCACACTACGCTGAGAAGGAAGCAACACTTCAGAAACAAAAAGCAATAATTGAGGAACAGCTCAAAATTTCAGAAGCAATTTCAATCAGAAAGAAAACAGAACTAGAATCAGACATAAAGTTATTAGGGCAACAGAAAGAAGCTGCTCAGGCAGTAGCAGAAGCAACATGTTTAGAAAAACTTTCAAATAATGACAGCGTCCAAGACTCTTTGGACATCAATGAACTTCCGCTACTTAATCAAAACCAAAAGGTGGCTTCGTATGTGATGTCATTGGACAACTCAACTGGACCTAAACCGACTTTGAACGCATCAGCCCCTGCCTTTAATCCGAGAAATGCAACTCAGACACAGCAGAATGTGAACAATGACAATACTGCTCAAAATACTCAAAATACTATGAATGATCTGTCTAAATTCTTCCTGAAAAAAGACATTCTGTTGTCCCGTTTATTAAACTATGATGACAAACCTGAAAACTTTTTGGCATGGAAAGCTAGCTTTAAAAACATTATAGAAGATCTTGATGTGTCAGCAATGGAAGAATTAGATTTGTTGATTAAGTGGCGGGTCCCGTGTCGTCCAAACAAGCTAAGAGCATTAGAGCGGCGAACACTGACAATCCAAAAAAGGGGCTAGAGCGAGTATGGGAACGATTAAATGAAAGGTTTGGGCGTCCCGAGATGATAGGTTTCGCATTGAAAAAGAAATTGTCAGATTTCCCAAAACTTACCACAAAGGACAGTAAGAAACTGTATGAACTATCTGATATTGTTTCTTAGGTTGAATCTGTGAACGAAAATCAGCAGTATGCCAGCTTCTTTTCATATTTTGATTCGTCTTCAGGTGTGGCTCCTATAGTAGAAAAACTGCCTTTCAACTTGCAAGAGAAATGGGTCGCTAAGGCTTCGCGATATAAAACTGACTATTACGTGCCATACCCTCCATTTAGTGTATTTGCTACTTTTATTCGTGACATGAGCAAGATTCGCAACGACCCTTGCTTCTTCAGCGAAACACCTGTCACAGCAATGAAACGACAACAGCCAACACTTGTCTCAACTAGGTCCACTAGTGTCTCACAACAAAGTGATCAAACAAAGTACTGTCCATTACACAAAACTAACCACCATTTAAATGACTGCAGAACCTTTAAAACTAAATCATAAGAGGAGAGAAGGAAGTTCGTGAAGGACAATGGGTTGTGCTTCAAGTGTTGTGCTACCAATGGACACAAGAGTCGCGACTGTAAAACGAAAATTAAATGTGCAGATTGTGGTTCAGAGAAACATGTGTCTGCGATGCATGAGAGTCGAGTCAGTACAACGAATCACAGCGGGGAGAATCGTACATCTCAGGAAATTACAACTAAGTGCACACAAATATGCGGGGAGAAGTTTCAGGGAAAATCTTGTGCAAAAATTGTGTTAGTGCGGTGTTACCCCGAAGGGAACCCTGACGATAGTAAACTCGCATATGAGATTGTTGATGATCAGAGCAATCGGTCCCTGGCAAAATCAGAAATATTTGACAATCTTACACTGTCAACTAGTCACACGGAATACAGTATTTCATCTTGTGTTGGTATGAAAGTTGTTGGGGGCAGAGTTGCAAGTGACTTCACAATTGAGTCGTTAGATGGCCAATATACATGTAAGATACCCTCGTTATTAGAATTCGAGGAAATTCCGGACATAAGGGAAGAAATACCAACACCAGAGGTAGCTGCACATCACTCCCATCTTAGTGATATAACTGGAGAAATTCCGCCTTTACAAGAGGTAGACATCTTGTTGCTTATAGGAAGAGATTGCATTGAAGTCCACCATGTTCTAGACCAGAGAACAGGACCTGGATCTGCTCCGTATGCTCAGAAACTTCCATTGGGGTGGGTTATAGTAGGTGAAGCATGTCTCGGCAAATTGCACAAACCTGCTAGAGTAAATGTCAACAAAATTCATCTCATGGACAATGGTAGGCCCTCGTTTTGGGAACCCTGTTCCAATGGACTCACAGTCGAAGAGAAAGGCTGTGGAATCCATTGTGACGTGTATGATGGCGTGTTTGAAAGAACCAAACACGATGACAAACCGGCAATGTCTGTTGAAGACCAGGAGTTCTTAGAGATTATGGACAGAGAATTTCATAAAGATCATGAAGGCAAATGGACAGCTCCTTTACCATTCCGTGAGAAAAGGCCAGAGCTGTCGAATAACCGAACCCAAGCTCTCAAGCGTGCAAAACTTCTTGACTCTAGTCTTCATAGGAACCCAAATAAAATGCAACATTTCGTAGAGTTCATGGAGAAAATACTTGACAACGGTCATGCAGAAGTTGCGCCAGAATTGAAACCTGGAGAAGAATGTTGGTACTTGCCAATCTTTGGTGTATACAATTCTCACAAGCCAGGCCAAATACGAGCTGTATTCGATTCATCGGCAAAGCAAGATGGGATATCTTTGAATGACGTGTTGATCCGGGGGCCAGACTTTACGAATGGTTTGCTTGGTGTGCTTCTAAGGTTTCGCCGAGAACCAGTCGCTATTGCTGCAGACATTCAGCAAATGTTTTATTCATTCAGAGTTGAGAAGAAACATAGAAATTATCTTCGCTTTTTTTGTACAAACAAAATAACCCTGAAAAGCCCCTTATCGAGTACAGAATGATAGTACATGTATTTGGAAATAGTCCCTCACCGGCTATAGCGACCTACGGCCTGAGGAAATCGGTAGAGAAAAGTGAAGACGATGTCAGAGAGTTCGTCAACAATGATTTCTATGTTGATGACGGTCTTACGTCCCTGTCAACAGAGACAAAAGCTATTGATTTGCTGAAAAGAACAAAGGATATCTTGTTGGAAAGTAATTTGAAACTGCATAAAATTGTGTCAAACAGGAAGGAGGTTATGAAAGCCTTTCATTCAGACGAGCTAGCAAAGGATCTCAAAGATATCAATTTTGACAATTCCCTCTTGCCCGAACAGAGAAGTCTTGGAGTTGTATGGGACCTTGAGCAGGACGTATTCAAATTCAGTATTTTGCCTGGGCAAACTGCGGTGACAAGACGAAGTATCCTGTCAGAAATTAACAGTATTTTTGACCCCCTCGGCTTTTTGGCGCCAGTGACACTACAAGACAAACTCATCTTACGAGATGTTGTGACGAACAATTCAGGTTGGGATGACCGCGTGTCGCCAGAGCTATTGTCCAGATGGAAACGTTGGCGAGATTCTTTAGAACATCTCAGAGATTTTCAGATTCCACGAACTTATTCCCCAGAATCACTCAGCCGTACAGCAGACTCGGTGTTGAATGTCTTCGCTGACGCATCAGAACAAGCGATATCAGCTGCTGCATACTTGTATACCCGTCTGTCGAACGGGGACTTTCATATCGGGTTTTTGATGGGAAAGGCCAAAGTGGCACCTGCGAGAGGCCATACTATTCCTCGTTTGGAGTTATGTGCTTCTGTTTTGGCTACAGAAATAGCAGAAACATTGACTGATGAATTAAACATGGATATTAAAAGAGTCCAGTTTTTCACTGACAGTAAAGTTGTCCTTGGGTATATTCATAACAAAAGAAAGCGTTTCTATACCTATGTGAGCAATAGGGTTGCAAAAATCCACAAACGTAGTCTTCCGTCTGAATGGAACTATATTGCGACGAAATCCAACCCGGCTGATTGTGCAACGAGGGGTGTCCCTGCTTCTGAGATAAACACATGTCAGTGGACAAATGGTTGTCCATCCCATCTCCACAGTAGAGACGAAAATGAATTGGCTTATCCCTTGATAGATCCCGACTGCGATATTGAAATCAGAGGATCGGTGGCAGTCTTGACCACAGATGTTGAAGAACGTTCAAAGACTCTAGGAGTGGAGCGGTTCGAAAGGTTCTCCTCATGGCAAAAACTGGTTACGGCTATCGCTTGTCTTAAACACATTCAGAGTCAGACTGCGAAGGTTGGCATGCTTGTTCGAACTCGGACAAAGTGCAGATACAAAAGGAAGCAGAGACCTTAGTGTTACTAGAGACCCAGAGGGAGACTTACTCAAGGGAGGTAATCTGCCTTCAGCAGAACAAACCCCTATCTAGAGATAGCACCTTAACCTCATTAGATCCATTCATCGACGAAAATGGTTTATTGAGAATTGGTGGTCGCTTGAGAAGATGTGACACCTCCTGTAACGAGAAACATCCGCTGATAGTTTCAGGAAAGACTCGCGTCGCCAGACTGCTAGTGAGACACTTTCATGAAAAGGTGCAACACCAAGGTAGGAGCCTGATTGAAGGAGCCATCAGATCAGGCGGTTACTGGATAACGGGGTCAAAACGTCTTGTGTCATCCCTGATTTTCAATTGCGTGAAATGCCGCAGACTTCGTAGACCAGTAGAATGGCAGAAAATGGCCGATCTGCCATCTGACCGACTTGAACCTGCACCTCCATTTTCGTATGTGGGGGTAGACGTATTCGGTCCATGGACTGTCGCTAGTAGGAAGACCAGAGGCGTACAAGCAGGGAAAAAGTGCTGGGCCGTTTTATTCACTTGCCTCATCATTCGCGCTATAAACATTGAAGTCATTGAAGAGATGAGTGCCTCTTCATTTGTAAATGCAATGAGACGGTTTGTAGCTCTTCGAGGCAATGTTAAAGTGTTACGATCAGATCGCGGGACAAATTTCATTGGATCGGCCGAAAGTCTAGGTGCAAACGTTGTGAATGTCGAAGAAGGCCCAGTGAGAGATTACATGAATAATAACAGCATTACATGGCTATTCAATTCCCCACATGCCTCGCATACGGGTGGCGTGTGGGAAAGAATGATCAAAACCAGTCGTAGAATCCTCGATTCGATGTTGTTGAATGCGCCTGTGCTTACTCAGGAAGTCCTTTCGACAATTTTGGCAGAAGTATGCGCTATTGTCAATGGCCGACCTATTGTACCCGTTTCAACTGATGCTGAAGTGCCTGACGTACTCAGTCCGTCAGTGCTGTTAAACCAGAAGTTTGATGTAAAATGTCCGATCGGAGACTATTCAGACATTAAGAATTTGTATAAAGCTCAGTGGAGGCGGGTGCAATGCTTGGCGGACCAGTTTTGGAAAAAATGGAAGTCAGAGTTTCTTCAGTCGTTACAACACAGGCGCAAATGGCACTCGAATCAGGAAAACATAAAGAAAGGTGATATTGTGCTTGTGAAAGATGATAGTGTTTGTAGAAATGATTGGCCATCTGGGAGAGTTCTTAACGCCATCTCTAGTATGGACGGCAAAGTTCGTAAGGTTGTTGTTCGTGTAGCAAAACAAGGAAAACTCATTGACTACACCCGACCGGTTACTCAACTGGTGCTCTTGTTAAGAGAATAAAGTGCATAAGGATCTGTGAACAATGTGATTCAGCTAAAGTGTGCCTTATCGCTAAGGTCTATAAGTATGAGTCAACTAGGTAGTTAAGAGTGGTCTAGCCACTGTGTTAAACTAAGCTTAAGAGCTCAGTTAGAATTGACAAATCTTAGACATTCTGCATGAGCTCTTATTCTTAGATGAATTTATTAGTCTTGGCGTTTAAGTTTCTTGAGTGTTTTCGCTCTTTTAGGTTTCAGTCGTAGAAATGGGGTTTTGATTTATAAAGAGGGCATTGACTAGTTGACTATTGCTTATAGTTGAGAACTGTTCAAGACTTTTATTAAGGTATGAAGAACAGACTGTGTTTGGTATTAATCAGTACTAGTCAACTTACACGATATTAATACTAGTCATTTTATGTTAGCATATGTTTTGTTATGTTAAGGGATATGAAGTGATACCTAAAGTATCAAGCGGGGAGTGTACTGGAACCAAATTTGTTGGAATCCTCCTTACGGTTTCGTCATGGCCGCGGTTTTAGTCATTACGGCGCTTGGCCTCGTGTTCCGGTACTTTGGTCAACTTATTGTAAAACGAGTCACGCTTCGAAAATTCGCTGTTGATTTGGGCTTCTCACAGCTTTTTTACCACACACACGTTCATCACTGAATAAATGGTTAACTGGATGCAGACTACTTAATGCATAAGTCCGGCATTACATACACACTTATTTTGTAGTATAAGGATGTGTGCATATAGTATGGATATGTGTAAGTGGATCTATACTTGTACTATACAAGCCTAAGAATTATCTTTAGATGCAAATTAAGATATGAAATGGAAATAAGACATACATGAGTAATAGTCGTTAAGAACTGACATAGAAAATGAATCTTTCTCAATTAATTATGAGAGATTTTTAAGCAATCCCCAGTAACATATATTGAAATAGTACGACATCATGCATGGAGAGGAGAAGAAGGTAATACATACAGTTTAAAAAGGGTACATGTATTGATATAAAGCAAGCATAAGAAGGTTCATCCGGACGCAAAGGAACTGCCAGTATTTATTACATGATAATAGTGCCATGTACTCCGACCCACTACCCATTAGGTGTTGGGAGCCGGGGGTAACCATCCGCTCCATCCGAATGAATCTAGTCTAGATATAGGGGGGGGGGGGGGGGCATCTTTTCCACTCCAACGAGACATCTTTTCCATTCCAAAACACAAAAATGCGACATCGTTATATTCCCAGACTCTCAATTCGGCAACCCTTCGGCCTTATTTCTGCAACGATTCGGCATCCCTTCGGCATGTTCTGCAACGGTTCCGCAACCTTTCCGCACGATCGGAAACCATTCGGGAAGCATTCGGGAGGTTATCCACAAGGTTTCGGCATGATTCTGCATCACTTTGGCGTCTGTTCCGCAACGCTTCGTAAGCCAGTTCCCGAATACTTGCGGAATACATGCCGAATGACCCCGAATACAAAGCTGATCCCGAATGGTTCCCGAATCGAGCAAAATTTATTCGGCAACCCTTCGGCAAGGCTTCGGCGCTCTAGTGTACGCCAGGCATAAAATGGGAGTATAGAATGTGACAATTTCACAATATAATGATACATACATGTACACTAACGAAATTGGTATAAAAGTTTTAGTACGAACTTATCTTGATTAACACGCACTGACTGCAGTATCAGTGATCTGGTTCATAACAATTTATTGTCGAGAGAGAGAGAGAGAGAAAGAGAGAGAGAGACAGACAGACAGAGAGAGACACACAGAGAGACAGGGAGAGAGAGAGAGAGAGACACACACACACACAGAGGGAGAGAGAGACAGAGAGAGACACACACAGAGAGACAGAGAGATCAGTTTGAAATTAGAGGATCAGGCTTAACTGACAGGTCTGGCACTAGATTTTGTTGTACAAGAATTTAGACCTATAAGAGTTATTTGCTGTTTATTGGCGAAAATTAGATTTTGTTGTATAGGAATTTAGACATAAAAATATATGATTGGACGTTTATTGGCGACAATATATTTTAAATGACTATGCTGAGAAAATTCTCTGCATCCAAATAAATATTGTCTATCACGCTTATTTCGCACTTATTAGTGCCGTCTGTCGATTCGATTACTCTCTGTATTGTGTTATGTAATCGAAATTATTTTATAATTAGTAGGTTTTATTGCTCTACATGAACTTTTAAGCAAGTGTGGAATTTCAGAGCATTATGATTAAAATTCAGATATCAGTATATCATGAGAAAAGAAACAGGATAACAAAATCTAATCGAAATTCCAAAATTACATACATTGTATGTCATATTAAATATAAAATTTAGTAAAGGGAAGTAATTCATATGTTGAGTCAAAATGTATGTTTGGTGTAGACGATATTTAACACCCTAAACGTTGATATATCTATACTGATTCATGATATTCTTTTCGGGGATAAATTGATTGCAAATCCAGTTTAACTTCCGAGACGACGATTCAAATCGGATTTGCGAGCGAAATATAATCAAAGTAGTCCTGAGCGAAGCTGAATCCAAATATAATGTAGCTACAGTACGTGGATATATATTTCATCAAAATGGACGTCCTGGCTGCATGCTTATAAAACTTTTTAGTTGAGTCTGAGTTCGTTCTCAAGCTTTTGATTGGTCAGAGTTTCAAGAGCCTTTTGCTCAAATCTGACCAATTAAAAGCTTGAGAACGAACTCAGACTCAACTAAAAAGCTCGTAAGCATGGACCCAGGACGACGTCATGACGTTTAAAATTTGAAACAGCTTTTGAACAAAACTCACTCAAATGTCCAAACTACTTTCTTACCTCTGACTATCAGTACTTCGATATATGGCCTTTAGAAATTATTATATGCCTCAATCGTCTTGTTATCGATGCATATATGCTCTGTATATCTACACGAGAGTAAGGGAGTCTCAGATTTTCAGGACTTCTCGTGAATGAGTGTGTCTCTGTTGTGAATGTGATTTATTCTCTTCTGAAGTTTGATTTTGACAGTGTTCTCGATATATTTTTCAATACAATTATATAACGAAGGTAAAGGAACATTTAAACATTAAAATCTGCTGTGATAAGACTTATGAACATTCTGGAATAAATCTCTTCTGGTACACAAACTTAAGAACAAAATGTACCTTGCATCTACTGTAAGCACGTACGATTTTTCTTCTCTGTACACAACTGTTCCTAATATTTTGATTAAGGATAAGCTTACTAATTTATCCAGAAAGTATTTGCCCGGGGAAAAACATCATTCCTGGCATGTAATGCTGAAAAAGCTTTCTTTACTGACGAGCAAATGAAATATTACACCAATTGGACGAGCTCAGAAGTTTGCGAATCACTAACCTTACTGTTGGATAACATATTTGTACGTTATGAGAATGCTATATCGAGGGCTTGGTGCAAAACTATTCTAACTCCTTCACTTTGTGAAGGAGTTAGAATAGTTTTGCACCAAGCCCTCGATATACCGTCAGGTAATTGGTATTCCTATGGGTACGAATTGTGCACCACTTGTCGCAGATTTGTTTTTGTACTGCTATGAGAGAGATTTCATGTTGTGTTTGAATCCTCGATCACAAGAAGATGTTATAAAAGCCTTCAATGAAACTTGTCGATATTTGGATGATATTTTTAACTTAGATAACCCTTTCTTTGATGCTCTGATTCCTACAATTTATCCTAAAGAACTCAAATTAAATAAAGTTAACCCGTCCGACAATTATGCAGCGTTTCTTGATCTAGACCTTAAAATTGATAATGGAATGATTTCTTCTAAAATATATGACAAAAGAGATGATTTTGATTTTAATATTGTAAATTTTCCTCATCTTGACGGGGTTGTTCCCCGTGCTCCATCTTACGGGGTTTGCACATGTCGGTCGGTCGGTCGGTCGGTCGGTCTGTCGGTCTGTCGGTCGGTAGATCGATGGTTTCCGAATGATAACTAACAAACGACTTGGCGTAGAATCTTCAAACTTGCTGTGGTGGTTGGTCATCACAACTAGATGACCCCTATTGTTTTTGAGGTCACTAGGTCAAAGGTCAAGGTCACAATGACCTTAACTTGTTAAAAAGTTTCCGATCAATAACTGCTGAAGGGTTTGGCTTAGGATCTTCAAACTTGCTGTGGTGGTTGTTCATGACGACTAGATGACCCCTATTGTTTTTTAGGTCATTAGGTCAAAGGTCAAGGTCACCATGACCTTAACTTGTTAAATAGTTTCCGATCAATAACTGCTGAAGGGTTTGGCTTAGGATCTTCAAACTTGCTGTGGTGGTTGTTCATGACGACTAGATGACCCCTATTGTTTTTTAGGTCATTAGGTCAAAGGTCAAGGTCACCATGACCTTATATGGTTAAATGGTTTCCGATCAATAATTGCTCAAAGGTTTGGCTTAGAATCTTCAAACTTGCTGTGGTAGTTGCGCATGACCACTGGATGACCCCTATTGTTTTTGAGGTCACTAGGTCAAAGGTCAAGGTCACCATGATCCTAACTGGTAAAATGGTTTTTGATGAATAACTGCTCAAGGGTTTGGCTTAGGATCTTCAAACTTGCTTAGGTGGTTGATCATGACAACTAAATTAGCCCTGTTGTTTTTGAAGTCACTAGATCAAAGGTCAAGGTCACCATGACCTTAACTGGTGAAATGGTTTCCGATCAATAACTGTTCAAGGGTTTGACTTAGGATCTTCAAACTTGCTGTGGTGGTTGGTCATGACCACTAGATGGCCCCTATTGTTTTTGAGGACAGTAGGTCAAAAGTCAAGGTCACCATGACCTTAACTGGTGAAATGGTTTCCAATCAATAACTGCTCAAGGGTTTGGCTTAGGATCTTCAAACTTGCTGTGGTGGTTGGTCATGACCACTAGATGGCCCCTATTGTTTTTAGGTCAGTAGGTCAAAGGTCAAGGTCACCATGACCTTAACTGGTGAAATGATTTCCAATCAATAACTGCTCAAGGGTTTGGCTTAGGATCTTCAAACTTGCTGTGGTGGTTGGTCATGACAATTAGATGACCCGTATTGTTTTTGAGGACACTAGGTCAAAGGTCAATGTCACCATGATCCTAACTGGTAAAATGGTTTTTGATCAATAACTGCTCAAAGGGTTTGACTTAGGATCTTCAAACTTGCTTAGGTGGTTGGTCATGACAACTAAATTAGTCCTGTTGTTTTTAGGTCACTAGATCAAAGGTCAAGGTCACCATGACCTTAACTGTTGAAATGGTTTCCGATCAATAACTGTTCAAGGGTTTGGCTTAGGATCTTCAAACTTGCTGTGGTGATTGGTCATGACCACTAGATGGCCCCTATTGTTTTTGAGGACAATAGGTCAAAGGTCAAGGTCACCATGACCTTAACTGGTGAAATGGTTTCCAATCAATAACTGCTCAAGGGTTTGACTTAGGATCTTCAAACTTGCTGTGGTGGTTGGTCATGACCACTAGATGGTCCCTATTGTTTTTTAGGTCAGTAGGTCAAAGGTCAAGGTCACCATGACCTTAACTGGTGAAATGATTTCCAATCAATAACTGCTCAAGGGTTTGGCTTAGGATCTTCAAACTTTCTGTGGTGGTTGGTCATGACAACTAGATGACCCGTATTGTTTTTTAGGTCAAAGGTCAAGGTCACCATGACCTTAACTGATGAAATGGTTTCCGATAAATAACTGCTCAATGGTTTGGTTCGGGATCTTCAAACTTGCTGTGGTGGTTTTTCATGACCACTAGATGACCCCTGTAGTTGTTGAGGTTACTAGGTCAAAGGTCAAGGTTGCCATGACCTTAACTTATGAAATGTTTTAGATCAATAAATGATCAGTGGTTGGCTTAGGGTCTTCAAAGTTGCCGTGTTGATTAGTCATGACCACTAGATGACCTCTATAGTTGAGGTCACTAGATCAAAGGTCAGGGGGTCTGGGGGTATACATGTTTTACAAACATCTCTTGTTCATCAAATATGTTAAAAAATTCATTAAAAAGGGATATGATCCTGTAGTACTACAATATACTGCATGTTTGGTTGTCAATCCTTTTACAGTTGGCAATCACGCTGACCTCTTTGCATGTACGCCGACAAGAAAGGTTTAGTACTCTATGAAGGCGACCTCTTAAATCCAGAAACGGAAGGAGAACGTCGGATATCTGTACTATTTCGTTTTTGTCGTACCCTTTATTAATTTTCTACAGTTACTCTGTTTGCAGCTCAATCATTGAGTACACTTGCGATAGGTGGATACAGTTTGTTCACTTAAATGTTTTCGTTATACATGCACTTTACCACTGTATTTGCCATCGCGGTTGTTGTAGATTAGTCGGAGAGGGGATACGTTTATTTACACTGTTTGTCTTTTAGGGTGGGGATGGAATAAGTGTGACGTTGGGCGCCCATAAACCGGTTTAACCCCCCCCCAGTGACTTTTGTCACTGACCGTTCCAAGGCGGTACTTCCATCTTCCCCCTATTGTATGTTTGTTTTGTCTTTGTGCGTCTCTTGATGTTTTTATAGTTATGTACATTTGCTGTTTCCTTGTGTTGCTGTTCGGGCGACTGTTTATTCTTTATGTGATGTTTCCTGCATGATTCATTTTTGTACTTTAAATTATGTTTAATTGATTATGTCCGGGGACTGAAAGGACAAATTTAGACAGGGGGTAGATCTATGTTGTTTTAATTCTCTTTTCCATGCCATAGCTCTTCGAGATTTATGAGCAGGGGCTTTTAATGAAATATATATATGACCACGTACGTACTGTAAGCACCATGACTAGGTCTATAGGGGTCCGGGGGCATGTTCCCCGGGAACATTTAGAATGGTGTAGTTTTGAAACAATTGTGATCGAGCATTTGCTTCTGTAACAAGGTGGACAAGTTATGCCTCGACTGGGGCTCGAACCCAGGGCCTTTGACTTACCTTACCATGCCCAAACTCAGATACCGACTTCAAGCTACTAAGCCACACAGTCTAAGCCTATCAACCGTTTCACCACAATCTCTACCCGGCAACACACACCCCATCTACACAATAATTCGACCCGAATTCTTAGAACACTCCGCAAGTTTCTTATTATTACAATGTTTTACATATAAATCACCCTGCGGGTTATTTACCTTGGGCGCCAAATGTAAAATGGTGAAAAAGTTGCGATTCGACTGGGGCTCAAACCCAGGGCCTTTGACTTACCATGCCAACACTCTACCGACTGAGCTAGGTACCAAGCCACACAGTCTAAAGCCTGTCAAATGTTTCACCGTGCAATTTCTGCTTTGAAACGTCTTTTAACGTGCATAGGTGCGATTACAGGATCTTTTCTTATTTCTGATACAAAACCTTTAGATGTTGATATGCATTTTTATAAGAAATGTTATGCAAGGACATACCAAGTTACAAATATTGCAGCTGTAATTGTTCTTTAGTGTAAACCTAAAAACTTGTCTCGCATGCAGTAAATCATTGTCATTTTGAATTTTTGTCAAAAGGTAGCTGCGGCGAAAGCAGCAGTCAATGACATTATGAATATCAATTAGCTGATTTTTATAATGGTTTATTTATAGAGAAAGGAAGGTTTGGCCACAACTGAAGCTACAAAATCAGATCTTTAATATCACTCAATAAGCAAACGGAACCGATCCTCCTGTACGAGCCGTCTCATCCGGATCTACATTGTTTACAAAGGTGTTAAAATGAGTATTGATTTATTATTGAGTAAATAGTTAAAATAGATCTAGTAAATTAGCTCAGGGTTACAGATAAGGTTTTGATGCAATTGGGCATTTACTCCTTGATTTTTTACAGAATTGGGTATTTGCAATTTTTATTGGGTATTGGCAATTTTCGTAATTGGTATTATTCATATTCTCATTAGATCTAGGTAGTCTTTTTTTTTTGCTTTTTGTTATATTTATTTGCTTTGTGTTACTCATTTTTTTAAAAAAATAATTGCTTTTTCACAATTTTAATTGGGCCCCTTATCTGTAACCCTGAAATAGATAAATAATTGAGTAAATAGCTAAATATAGGTGCATTTTACGTCAGCCCATTCATACAGAAATCTAAAATGGCATGCTATATAAGTAGCTAGAAATACTAAAGAAGGTCCCTACAATAAACGAGTATTTTCCATAACATCACACAACTTGGTGTTTGTTATGGTCAGTCGTCTTTAGTGCGGGAAACGAGTCTACTTCTATGTTCAAAACTTTGTAGAGCTATGTATGCCGTCTTGACGAAGAGTGTAAACCCCAATTAGATGGAAGCATTGACATGTTGCCTGAGAACTAGGTCAACATTTTTTTCAGTGTTCCGATGTCATGGCTCTATATTTTTTTCTGGTGATACAAGGAAATAATCTTGTATACACCAACACGTATAAAGTCTAAAAATATTCCCGAATTGAGCTAGATCTAGATCTAATTTAATGTGTGTTTTAATTCACTCAGAAGAGATCAACATTCTAAATGTTGAGTATCCAATCAAGATTTTGCATGCTAGATTTACAGACGATTTGCTACTGACTAGATTCGATGATGCACCGTTAGTTTATCAGTTTAGTTCTATTCGATGATGCACCGTTAGTTTATCAGTTTAGTTCTATTCGATGATGCACCGTTAGTTTATCAGTTTAGTTCTATCGTTTTTAAGTTATTATGCAGGGAATTCCTGCATCCAAAAAAACAATTGTTATCACAAATTCGCATTTATATTGTCGTCTGCGAATGTGATATCAGTTTGATAAGACTATAGAATTATCTTTTATAATAATGAATCAGGCCAAATGCTCTACATAAAGAATTAATCATTTTAGGCATACTAATAAAAATATATGTATTCAAGAAAGTTCAACAAAAGAAAGAAAAAATACATTGTATTTGAAACTGACCATTGTCACTTTCCAAATAATAAAAAGGGAAGTAATTCTCCCTAAAACATTCAGTACAGATGAACTGAGAATGTTTATCTACCTTAGGAGGCTGCTCAGTGCATGGTGTAAACCATGCAGAAAGCTCCAATATGAGTTTTCTGTTGACGTTCATCCTGCATTAGTTTGCTAATTGCCAATTTAATGATTTAACTGTTCGCCTAAGCCCTTATTTAGGCCTACACCTCCTGATCTCAGAACAGGGAATGTGCCAGAAAATCGGATCTAATAGGCGTGGTCCTAAATCTATGAATGTCAAGCAACTGTCGTCTGCAACAAACGCGAGTTCTTTTAACAACCAGGGACCGTACTATGGCCGAAATTATCGCAATTCTACGACATAGTCAATCCAAGCGTTGAGAGCACTGGAAGAATCGGAGTTTTAGAATCTACAGCAGTTACGGAGACTAGGGACATGTTTGGGCATGGTGAGATGATGTCCAGGAACATTCAATATTTTAACATGGTCATCTTTTAGTATCATGAAATAAACAATAAATTATTTGTATACTAAACAACGATATTGGGAAAGAATGATAGATTAAATTGAGAAATAACGCATTTTAACATTTTCGATTCCTCGTTTCAGATGTAGGTCTACACGTAATAATAATAATATATCTAATAATAAATAATAATAATAGATCTAATAATAATAATAAAACATATAAACATAAACATTGTAATAAAAAAATAATAATAATAGGCCTAAACACCTATATTTCTTTTAAATAAAACACAGATAGTTATTATCCAATAAAACAAGAACAAGTAGATCTAACATCAGCTGTATTTGTATCCGTTCAGCCTCTCCAAGAAAACGAAATTTAGAGATATATTGTAGAGGTAGGCCTACATGCCCTTGCATACGATGAATTGGCACTATTAACCACTTGTCCCAGTGTGTGTGACACTTAATTGATGAGCCTCTTTATCCCCTTCAGTGTCATGAAGACGGGTCAGTGATATAATTATGCAAACAGTCTGGATGCCAATGAGGTGCCGAGTAATTCGGCATCTCATCAGGATCAAAACTATTCGACACTCTAATTATAGTTTTATAAAGAAATTGAACGGGCACCACCTCTAAAACTTGAAGCAGACGAAAATGTGTTCAGCAGACGACAATGCTGGCACTGAAAGGGTCAATACTAGAATGTTGGATGAAGTTCGACAGTCGAAGCGTACAGGCCTTGCTGTTTTACATGATATAGAACTAGATATGATTCTACAGTCTTTGTCAAAGCAAAACATTATCTTGAAAAGTTTAAATTATGAAACTTCAACTAATAACTATTCATGATGTCATTATTTCTTACATGAATACTGAACTGGGAAAGGGTGGATATTTAATCTCACTGGATATTCCAACTGGACATTACTGTCCGTGACGTTCAAGTACTAGTATCAATAGTTTGAGACCGAATGGAAACACGCTTGCCAGTCTCATCAGATCTGGATCGTTTAACAGTCTACTCCATGAATTTCCATGTCATGAATATAAATCAGCTGTTTTTTTTATATCAAGACATGAACGCTTGATGCTATGGCCTCGACAGAAATCATACAATTTTATAAGCAAATGGAGCAGACCCTGATCAGACAGCTTCTGTATAGGCGCCTATATATCCTGTTTGCAAAAGCGTTGTAAAACGCATCTATGGAGAATCCAAGTAAAGGGTTAATAATTTGGAACTAGGTAACTGTAGGCTTATTGTAGATTTTATTTTGCAAACGCAACACTGCGTATGTAAAGTCTTATTCTGTTTATGTTATAACATGTTCAGAACTGGTTCAAAATCATTATTCTACTGCAGTTGAATTCGGTACATCTCTGCACACTTGGTTGCAACTTTATGCAAATAGTTTTAACCCTTTTCCCTCATATAAACGTGTTTTTACGCATTTGCGAACAGAGAAGACCCAGATCAGACGGCTCCTACAGGAGCCGTCTTATCAGTGTCTGCTCTGTTTGCTAATGAAATTTTATAGATCTATTTCTTTACTTTCCAAAATAGCTACATGTACAATGTTTCACCTACCATATTTAATTATAACTATTTTGTTCATGAATATTTAGTAGGTATTGGAATTTGGAATAAACATAGAACATGGAAAGAGTTAACTCAGATGAGGCAATGAATAATTTGTCATGTCATCAGAATCTAAACTTTGATAAACAGACAATAAAACTGAGAATTTAACCCTTTCTCTGTTTACTATTCATGTAAGTAGTACTGATATCATGGATATTTAAAATGGCATACAGTAAAACCCCTTTAAACCGGAATTCTAGTAGAGAGAAAAATAGCTATTGTTAGGCAGGTGGCTGCTTAACTCATTCTCTCCTAGGCTATTTTAGACCCAGTCTTTTTTAATTAATCCACCGAAATGGAGTATTAACTAGAGAAAAGGAAAATTTTGGAATTTTGTAGTTTGAAACCATTGTGATAAATAGAGCATTTGCTCCTATATGAGCAATGCTCTATTTATCACAATGGTTTCACAATGTGAATTTTATAGAGGCGCAAATATGCGTCACTAGGAGGCAATATGTTAATGCAGGGTGAAAGTCATGCAGAAAGCTCAGGCAGGACTACAGGAGCTTTCTGCGTGAATTTCACCCTGCATTAAGCTGCCACCTGTCTTCAAGACCGATATTTATACTAAAGTTAACGTCTGACTTAGAGGGGTTTGACTCTATTTACAATGCATAATCAGTAGGCCTACTGGTAGAAACTGTAAAGTCGGATCTGTTATAATTTCATAAGCAATTTTACTTCATAAATACGCCTTTCTATGCCTTTGCAAATAGATTAGACCCATATCAGACAGCTCCTATAGAAGCCGTCCAGGGCCTGCTCGGTTTGCTTGTGACATAAGGTAGACAGCTCTTATAGAAACCGTCCAGGGCCTGATCTGTTTGCTGGTGACATAAGGTAGATCTGACTCTACAGTTTCTGCCACTCTAAAACATATTCTGTTCATATATAGTGTCATTATAGAAATGCAGTTAATTTATATTCTTGATGTAATTATTTCTTTCCTGAATATTCATGGAGTAAAGGATTAAGCAGATGGCAGTCTGTCTGTGGGAAAGTGAATATTTCATTAGCTAAATGACCAGAATCATATTTACCCTAAATATTCTGACAATTAACCTAGTTTTTGCACCAGGGTCCATGCTTATAAAGCTTTTTAGCTGAGTCTGAATTCGTTCTCAATCTTTTGATTGGTCAGATTTGAGTTCTCAAGCTTTTGATTGGTCAGATTTGAGCCAAAGGCTCAAATCTGACCAATCAAAAACTTGAGAACGAACTCAGACTCAACTGAAATTTTATATAAGCATGGACCCTGTTCATTTTATGACTGACTGAGACTAACGGAATAACAAATAGTGCACACTCTGATCAATTTACTCCTTCGGGAGCAGTCTGGTCTGGTTCTGTATTATTTGCCCAAATTTGTCTGGCCGAATATTTAGAAAAATCAAGGTACATATCACGTTCTATTTGTATAGATCTAATGGCATGAAGAGTATTAATTAGATTATTTTGTAAAATGGTAAGCAACACGAACATTGCGGAAACTTTAAAATCATAATCCATATTATATTCACAAGCAAACAGAGCAGACCCTGACCAGACGACTCCCGTCTGAGCTGGGTCCTATCAGTTTGTAAAGGTATAGGAAGGCATTTATATAAGGGAAAGGGTTAAAAATTCTTTCAGAGATGAACATGGAATACAAACAGAGGAAACCCCGCTCATGCGGCTCCTACAGGAGACATCGTCTATTCTGCAAATGTGTGGAAAGGTGTTTATATAAGAGAAATGGTTAACATGCTTTAGAATAGATAAAAATTGAATAGGCCTACAGAATGAAGTTAGAATATATAAATAGGGTTAAAACAGAGACATGTATACATAGATCTACATGTCTCTGGTTAAAGCGACATAGATCTAATAGTCCGATACGGAGCAAACAACAATTTGAAGACCCAATAGTTTGGCATTGCATGCAGACTCATACCCGCCCTCAGACTAGTTTGATCAGACTCTTCTCTGTTTGCAACTAGCTCTATAATTATATTATGTCCATAATGTGTATTATACATATAGATCTGCTATTTAATAGCAGATCTAGATGTATAATACAAGTTATGGACGTGATGCAAACTTTTCAAGCAGATAGTATAGACTCGGTCTCAAAATGTGACGCCTCTGCAGTTTTATGTGGAGAATATGCTCCACATCTAAAAACTGAATTTTATCACAAATTCACCATTATATTGTCGTCTGCAATTCAGGAGATGTGTACAATAATTTATATTATTAAAAACTTTCACATAAGATAAAGTTAATTGTTCTGTATAATAATTTATGAAATTATTTGAGAATAAACATCACATAAAATATTTATTTTTTTAGAATTAAAACATAAATAGATGGCTGAATTGCTTCATGTGGTTGGTTTGTTCTTATTTTCATAAAGGGGGGTAATTCGAAAGTATTAATGGCTTTTTACAGTGCTCAATGTTTCTTTTAATTGTTGCAGAAAAGCTGTAAAAATCGCATTTTTAATCGAGTTGAAATCAGAATTCTCACTATTAAATAAAATACGTTATCTGGATCTATTGGACTTGTGGCTATTTTTAGCAGCCTTGGATTTCCCAAAGTGCTATATTTAGATTCAGATCGTGCAGCAATGGCGGACATTACTAAACAAGAGAAAATTGGTAAGGTGATGCGTAACGAAAGTCGGTTTATGTTGCGAAATGTGTATACACGGTGTATATATGCAGTGGCTAATTACTTACAGTTCTGCTTGTGTAATTGCTTTACCAGTGTCATGTGTCATTCTCGCGAAAGGTAGTTGGACAGTTGCCATATCGATCGAGCTTGCGCTTGCATTGCAATCGCATTGTTTAGAATTAGGAAGTCCGGAGTAGGCTATGCTACAAAACTATTTTATCTGATTACACTTGATTTGAAAATCCGAATTCGTTTACAATTAATGTTATGTGAGTAAATAAGCATCCATGTTTCAACGCGATGCGGAATTTAAGTAGGGATATGCATGGTCTGCACTGTTTGCTGTAAAAATTGCCTTTATTGAATTCTATACCCCAGGTAGATGCGATATCGTAGCTGTAAGACTGATAATGACTAGCGTCCAGTCTATTTAGGAATAGAGCTACGTTATCGTATCTATACCCCAGGCTGCTCAGTACAGATCAGGAAGTCCCTGTTTGCATATGTAGTGTATATGCAATTATAAAAGTTGTGCTAATATGCTGCTGCAATACATGATACAATTATTATTTCAAACATGAATATTTGTTAATACTTGTAAACTACAGATAAATTGCCATATCAGGGCCTTTGAATTAATGGCCAGAACTCCTGTTAACCAAAACCGTTACCTCATATTGTGGCCTCTGTTAAAGTCACTTTTTTAAACCATTGTGATAAATAGAGCACTTGCTACATCTATAGGAGCAAATATCTTTCTCTTGATACTGCTAACCCCTTTTTTTTCAGTGTTATAGGCAGGGTATCATATGCTCTATTTATCACTAGTTTCAATACTACAGAACTCGGAAGAAATTCCCTTTTTTTAATGAAAAATAGAGCATTTTCTCTGCAGTCCCTAGGAGCAAATCTCTATCTCTTGATACTGCCATCCCTTTTTATGCCCCCTTTCCCTGGTGCATATTGTTTTTGCACTGTCTGTCTGTCTGTCTGCTTGTTGGTTGGTTTGTGACCAACTTTAACTTTGGCGATAATTTTGTAGTCATTGCATATATATACATACTTCAAACATGCAACTGGTGGAGGCGAACATTTATAGGGGTGACTTATTAAGTTCAAGGTCATATATCAAGGTCAAAGGTAAAATTATGGGTCAAATTTATATTTATATTTGCTATAATTGGGGATGGGGAAGGGGGGGGGGGGATGTTGTTGTTTCACAAACACCAGCGTTTCAGAGTGTTACAGACAGGGTATACTCTATTTATCATAACGGTTTCAAATCTACAGAATTCTAAGAAATTCCTTTTTCTAATGAATGCTCCTTTTCAGATTTCTTCAAACAGGTTGGATCTAAAATAACCTCCTATGAGGTACTGCCATTAACGCCTTTTACGCCATTGCAAACATAGTAGAGCCAGCTTAGAGAGCTTCTGTTGGAGCCATCTGATCGGGTTTGCTCTGTTTCTTATGGATTTATATAGCTAGGTCTGATCTACGCCATTCTACAGTTTCTGCAATGACCAACCAATCCAATATTTATATGCCAATATAAAAACTCAGCTGACAAATATTCATGGTGTATTTTCCTACATAAATATTCATGAGGGAACGGGTAATACTATATATATACATGTACATGTACCAGTATTTACAATTTGCAGTGCCACTTTCCTGTAGAACTAGTAACTGTCTTGATGCTATGACTATAGATACTCTTTAAAGGGCCCCTGATTTCAATAATCATTTTGTTAAGTTTTGATACAATTTTGTCTTTCTGTTTATTTAATATTCAGAGAAGGAGGAGCAAGTTTAACTATTCAGCAGACTTAGGGTAAATGTGACATATAAAATGTGTGTATTATAGTGAAACCCCTCTAATGCGACCATCAAGAGGGGGCATAATTCTGGGTGGCAGAGGCAGGTGGTAGCTAAATGCAGGACAAAAGTTACTTTTTTTTGCATTACTTTTGTCCTACATTAAGCAACCACCTGCTTATAAAGGAAATTATGGTTATTCTTTAAATTCAGTGATCGCATTATTAACCCATTCCCTCATATTGAAGCCTTTTGACGCATCTGTAAATGTCACTTTTTGAAACCATTGTGATAAATAGAGCATTTGCTCCTATAGGAGAATATAGATTTATTCTAAGAGGTCGGATCTAAATATAGCCTATGAGGGAATGGGTGAACTTTGATAAACACCAGTCAGTCAATAATGAATGTATGGATATTAATTAGACGATGTTTTAACTTACCTGAGACAAAGTGCTGAGATGAGCTATTCAGAATCCAACCTTCACTCCATGGATATACGGTACATGTAAGAAACAATGACACCATGAATATCAGTTTGTTCAATTTTTATTGTGACACTTGAAGACAGACTTTTTGGCCAAGGCAGACACTGTAGAATCAGATCTATATTATGTCATGAAGAAACAGAGCAGACCCTGATCAGACGGCTCTTATAGGAGCCATCTGATGTAGATCTTCTCTGTTTCTAAAGGGGTAATAGACATATTTTTAGAGTAAAGAGTTAAAACTCTGTTTGGATTTTTATATAATTTCACACAAATGATTTGCAGGTGACCTTATTTGAGATTTTTTTATAAATCATTCCAGTCTGCTGCATAATTAGGCAACAGGAGCTAAAATATATTTTGATGAATAATTTTTAAACGGCATCTTTTCATAGACCACTCGCTTGATTCCGACCACATTTCATAGGTATGTTTTGCAGATAACCCTTTATCAGACTGTATATGTATGTAAAATTTTCCGGTCCACTGCATAATTAGGTCACAGGAGCTAAATTAGATTTTAACAAACTATTTCTTTAGATGACATCTCATAAACCATTGTAATATTTCCAACAAATTTCACAGAAATAATACGCAAGTGACCCTTTATTAGATTTTTAATATTTAACTGCAAAATTGAGTGGCTGTATAAATATGTCACATGAGCTGAACTAGATTTCAATGAACAATTTCTTTAAATGACATTTGCTCTGAAACTGTTGAACAGAATTTGATCTTACTTCATGGGAATGCTCCTCAGTTAGTCTTCTATCAAAGTGGAATACAGCGGCTTGGAAACGTTTGGTAGGTGTACATTATAGATGATTTGGCCTGCTAAGCAGGTGAGTGACACAAGGTCATCATTGCCCGATTGTTTTAAAATGACATCATGAATATCTCACTACAGCAGCAGCTGGTCTTATAGGAGTTGTCTGATCTGGGTCTACTCTGTTTGCAAAGCCGTAGAAAGCAATATGATATATTTATGGAGTAAAGGGTTAACCCTTTGAAATTTTTAATGTGGGACACATGCATGGCCATTTGCAAGCAGTGTAGACCCAAATCTAAGGTCTCCTAGAGAAGCCCTCTGAGCAGGGTCTCCACTGTTTGCCATTTATAAACCTCTAGTAAGTTTAAGCCTTTCATACCGAATGGACTTTATAGTTAAACACTGATGGGCTATTCCACTCTGAAACTCAGCGTTGAAAGGGTTAACCCATTACCTCATAGGCTATTTTTAGACCCTACCGGTTTGAAAGAATCTACTGAAAAGGAGCATTTACTACACTAAAGGAAAACTTTAGAAATGTGTAGTTTAGAACCATTGTGATAAATAGAGCATTTGCTCCTACGGAACAAATGCTCTATTTGTCACAATGGTTTCAAAAAAGTGACTTTTTCAGAGGCCTCAAAAGGCGTCAGTATGACGGAGTGGGTTAACTTTGCAATATCTTCTTGAATATACAAAATATCGCTATAGAACTAGCTCCTTATAGTGCATACCTATATAATTAAGACCATTGATGTTACACTGATATAAATATAATTATTTTTATGTATAATAAAGAAAGAGCAAACTGCATATATTGTGTTTTCAAACAATTCATATTGTAATTTTTATTGTGAATAATGATTTTACCTGCTAATTTTCAGTTTTTCCTTAACCCTTTAGTTCATAAGTACGCCTTTCTACACCATTGCAAACAGAGCAGATGCAAATGCAATGGCTGCTATAGGAGCCGTCTGATCAGGGTCTGCTCTGTTTGCTTATTAAAATAATATACATGTGTAGATCTAATTCTAAAGTTTCTGTCATGGCCAAAATTTGATGTGTTCATTGATATACTATGCATCTAGTTAATATTCATGATGTTGTTATTTCTTACATGAATATTCATGGAGGAAAGGGTCAAGTACATAAATTACATTTATGTTTAATTTCAGGATGACCCAACTTATGCAGACCCCTTTTTGAGGTTGATTCAATAATGGGGAATTTATGGGCGAAATCCACAGAGCATGGAGATGCAAATCTCTCTTCATACTTTGAATCCCTGTACAATGAAAAGCTTATGTTTAAACGAAATGTGTTGGAAGTTAATGATATCACAGAATCAGTTTTTGAAATGGTTCATAAAATTTCAAACAAAATAGGGGCATTTGAAAAACGGTTTAATGTATCGCAAGTTCGATTTGTAGGAAGCATGATGGAGGGCACTAGAAATAAAGAACCTGATGAATTTGATTTTCAACTTGTGATTGAAGGCCTTTCAATGACTAAGGATGTGACTCTACTTCGGGAGTGTTATAATACTGGTCATGCTTATGTAGATATAAAAAGAGACACATTTCTCTCAGACGTATGGAAAGATATTTCAGACAACAGAAAATTAAAAAGCTCTGAGACAGGTTGGTTCAGTTCAGGTGGATTTAGGGAAAGATTCGAAGATGTACTTACAAAGGCAGTGAACCTTTTAAATCAACAGAGTATAACAAAACCAACTGGCAGTCTTTACATAAATAACACCGACATAACAAGGCACGGGCCAGCATGTTTAGTCGAATTCATGTGGAAGCCACAAAAGAAGTGGTGGTCAATCTTCTCCAAGAACTTGCGTATATCAGTGGATGTAACACCTGCCATTGAGATGGGTGATATTAGAAGCATTATTAGTGAAGAGGAAGTTTGCAACCCTATGATATACAAATATTTACAGGCTACTGGAGTGTTTTCCTTGATCCCATGTGGGAAGTCAACAGCATGTTGGAGTGGGTTGTGTTTTAGGCTGGCATTCACAAACACTGAACTCATCATGATGAATGAACTTTCAAAGCATCACAAAACATGTCTCCAAATTTTGAAGTATCTCTTCACAAGAGATGGTCAGGTAAACAGTATCAAAGATTATCTTACAAACAATGTACATGTACAGACTAGTAATAGTATCTTTCATTCTTATTCCCTGAAAACATTGGTGCTTAAACATGAAATGCAGCAATCTTGTTGTGCATCTGCAGACTTGGCAGATTGTGTCCTTGAAATAATAGAAGATATCACAGATTGTCTTAATATGGGTATTAGGCACTGGACTTGCTTTGAAGTTAGTATACCAAGTATTGTGCTTCCATCTCAGAATGTGTTTGCAAGAATGATATCTTTAGACATGTTGTCAGAAAATGAAAAGGGTTTGGCTAAAATAAAGAAAAATATTGAGGGACAAGCAAGTTCACACTTGCATGGCAGTTGGAAATTCAAAGTATTCGCGAAGATGATGGGCCATATAGAGGACAAGTGCAAAGAAACTTCTGACAAAATTAGAAGATGTAAATTAATTGTTTTTTTATTTTGTGGAGCAATAGTTTATATATATTTCCTATTTAGACAATACAAAGATAAAGAAGAAAATATATTTCTGTCATAAAATGTTAAACCAAACAATTGAAATCACCCTTTTACTCCATAAATATGTCTTTCTACATTTTTTTTAACCCATTTTGCTCTCACAATCCCATATATGGGACGTAGGAAAACAGTGTAGACTCTGATCAGACGCCGCATAATGCAGCGTCTGATCAGAGTCTACACTGTTTGCTGATAGGAAATTCAATATAAAACAAAACAAAAATGAAAATTTAGACCAGACATCCCTTACTTAGATAAAAGATAGACTAATCCAATATATAAGCATGGAAGAATCTACTGGGAACAAATGGGTTAAAAAGAACCAGATCTGACGGTCCCTATACATGTAACTGGAGCTGTCAGGTGGCAGGGTCTACTCTGTTTGCTTATGGAATAATATAGATATGATTCTACAGTTTCTGCTATGGCAAATATGCTTTGTGTTGATATACTGTTTTAGAAATTAATTAAATTGATATTCATGCTGCTTTCATTTCTAATATGAATATTCATGGAGTTAGTTTAAACTCAAATTAAAGCAAACCTGAGAGGTATGCTGACCCTCTGTCATCTGTCTGTCCATCATCTGACCATCTGTCATTCCATCCATTTACATTTTCTTCAAGTGATATCTCTTCCAAAGCAATGGTTGGAATATGATAAAACTTGGTTTGTCAATTACTTGGATGGTTAACCCTTTGCTCCATGAATATTCATGTAAGAAGTAATGACACCATTAATATTTTAATTAGAATCATGTTTATAATGGCACATGAACACAGACAATTTTGGACATGACAGAAACTACAGAATAATCAATGATATCTATTTTATTTCATAAGCAAACGGAGCAGACCCTGACCAGATGGCTCATACAGGAGCTGTCTGAACTTGGTCTTCTCTGTTTGCAAAGTCATAAAAAGGCATATTTATGGATCGAGTAAAGGGTTAAAAGATTTACTTCCATGTAGAGCAATTTTAACAATCATGGTCCTTTTTTAGCTCACCAGAGCACAAAGTGCTCAGGGTGAGCTTTTGTGATCGCCTGATGTCCGTCGTCCTTCGGTGTGTGTCGTCCGTCGTCAGTCGTCAACAATTTGAACCTTAAAAAATCTCCTGCTCTGAATCTACAGGCTTCTCTGCTTTAATCTTTGGCACTTAGCATCATGTTCAGGTCCTCTACAAAAGTTATATAAAGTATGGTCATGGGGTCAAAATTGGCCTCGCCCCAGAGGTGGGCAGTTTTCAAAAGAAACATATAGTAAAAACTTTGAAAATCTTCTTCTCTGAAATGGGAAGGTTCTCAGCTTTAATATTTGGCGCATAGCATCATTTTCAGGTCCTCTACAAAGTTATATAAATTATGGCCCCGGGGTCAAAATTGGCCCCGCCCCAGGGATGGGCGGTTTTCAATAGAAACATATAGTGAAACTCTTAAACTGGAAGGTTCTCAACTTTCATATTTGGCACATAGCATCATGTTCAGGTCCTCTACAAAAGTTATATAAATTATGGCCTAGGGGTCAAAATTGGCCCCGCCCCAGGGGTGGGCAGTTTTCAATAGAACCAAATCGTGAAAACGTTGAAAATCTTCTCCTCTGAAACTGGAAGGTTCTCAGCTTTCATATTTGGCTCCTAGCATCATGTTCAGGGCCTCTACAAAAAATATATAAATTATGCCCCTGGGGTCAAAATTGGCCCTGCCCCAGGGGTGGGCAGTTTTCAATAGAAACATAATTATATTTAAAACTTTGAAAATATTCTCCTCTGAAACTGGAAGGTTCTCAGCTTTCATATTTGGCACATAGCATCATGTTCAGGTCCTCTACAAAAGTTATATAAATTATGCCCTTGGGGTCAAAATTAGCCCCGCCCCAGGGCCGGCTAGTTTTCAATAGAAACATAGTGAAAACTTTGAAAATCTTCTCCTCTAATTGTCTGGTGAGCGATATCAGGGCCATTCTGGCCCTCTTGTTTATTTCAATAAAATGTTTTAAACACATGTAACTTACAGATTTGATCATTGATATTTCACAGCTGGACTAATTTACCATATACGTGTACATGTATTGCTAAAACTCTGATACCATACACTGGCCAGATTTCATTATATGTTTGTAATTTGTAGATTGTAATTTGTAGATCTAGTAAAGTGACTTCTGTGACAATATACAGATAGACCAACTTATTTTGGAACAAAACATGACCTACTCTAATGTAAACAAAACGAAGCGACTACAGCGCTTCTTTATTTTTAGAAGCCTTAGCAAGCCGCAAATTTTTCAACATAGTTGTCTTGATGCAATGGATATGTATCTGGACTTGCATGTGGCGATCTTGAGTTCGATTCTTACCAGTGACTAATATTTTTTTTCATTAAAATACTGTCCGTACAAAACAATAAAAATTAATAACATATGATAATTATTAACAAAATATTACCATATAATTGAAAAAGAATAAAACTTAAAAAGAAAATTACAAATAGCAAATCCGTTTTTTTTTTAAAAATCAATAAAAGTAAACTGCATAGCTTGAGATTCGAACCACGACCCCCTGTTCGCAAGACTTGGTACATATCCATTAGACCAAAGCCCAGTACATAATATGTGGCGAGTTACTAAAGTGTGTTGTTTGGCCCTGTACTTTTGTGCTGTTATGTAAACAACAAAATAACAACAAGTCTCAATATAGCGTGGTTTACCTGTACCAATGTCTCCAAACTGTTGTGATTCATCGAGAAACAGAACAACAAGGGGTAAAAGTGCTTTGGTAAGAATATAAGCATGTGATAGCCCTGTGTCCATTGTTTAATGTGGTCTTAGATTGCTCAGATTTACATGTCTGAAACTGCTGGATCAGTTTCAATATAATATGCTATAAGTTATGTTTATGTGTCTACAGAATTGTTGTACATGTATTAACCATTTGGATGCAGGGCAAAAGTAATGCAGAAAGCTCCTATAGGAGCTTTGCAAATGACTTTTGCCCTGCATTAAGCCACTGCCTGTTTTAAAAGTCGAGAATTATGCTTTTTTTTGTGGTCGATTAGGGAGACTCTTACTGTATTTTTGTGCTTATTTACGTATTCATTGTGCTTGTTTGTTTTCAACTGTTCTTTCTTCTACTGTCAGTTTTAGACCTGCATTTTTTATGCTGATCTTCATACTTAGTAGGAAGGTTGGTCATGGCTAGTAGATGAGCCCTATTGATTTTGAGGTCGGTGGGTCAAAGGTCAAGGTCACAGTGACTTTCAACTCACATTAATATAGTGCATGTTACCACAGCACAGACTTCGGGTGTATAATGCTCCGACACAAGGGGCTCTTGTTATTTATTTTACAGTGTATTTTTATTATGACCAGAGCTACAGATAAAGGTGCATACCCAAATACTAAAATCACCATTTCTCCACCAAACCCTATACTGTGACCACTCTTTAGAAATGTCTCTCAGAGATGATTCTAAAGAGTGGTCACAGTATAGGGTTTGGTGGAGGGATAATTATAAAGGAGTTATTCTTGAAAATGTTTAAATTAACACATCTTATCTGGACTTCTATATGATTGTCTGATTTGTGGTAGTGTGCTACAGCACGGCTGGATGTTATGCTAGTGCGAGCTGTGCATAATTTTTAGCTCCACCTTTTCGAAAAGTGGAGCTATTGTCATGACCCTCTTGTCGGTGTCGGCGTTGGTTAACCTTTTTGTTCAGGTCTATTTCTCAGAAACCATTAAAGATATTTGGTTAAATTTTGGTATGCATGTTTACTATCAGAAGGGGAACCAATTTCACAAAGGCAGGTAACCATAAAATTAATTTTGCCATAGTTATGCCTCTTTTTAGCTCACCAGAGCACAAAGTGCTCAGGGTGAGCTTTTTTGATCGCTTGATGTCCATCGTCGTGCGTCGTGTGTCATGCGTCGACAACAATTTCAACCTTTAAAAATCTTCTCCTCTGAAACTACAGGGTTCTCAGCTTTCATCTTTGGCATATATAGCATCATGTTCAGGTCCTCTTCAAAAGTTATATAAATTATGCCCCTGGAGTCAAAATTGACCCTGCCCGAGGGGTGGCCAGTTTTCAACAGAAACATATAGTGAAAACTTTGAAAATCTTCTCCTCTGAAACTGGAAGTTTCTCAGCTTTCATATTTGGCACATAGCATCATGTTCAGGTCCTGTACAAAAGTTATATAAATTATGCCCCTGGGGTTAAAATTGGCCCCGCCTGAGGGGTGGCCAGTTTTCTATAGGAACATTTAGTAAAAACTATGAAAATCTTCTCCTCTAAAACTGGAAGATTGTCTGGTGAGTGATATCAGGACCATCATGGCCCTCTTGTTGATTTTCATTGTTGGTTAAGTTTTCTGTTAAAGTCCATGTCTCAGAAACAGTCCAAGGTATTTTGTTCAAATTTGGTATGCATCTTAATTATTACAAGGGGAACCCATTTCACAAGGGCAGGTAACCCTAAAATTAATTTTGCTATAGTTATCTCCCTTTTCCAGCTTAAACTTCCACTACACTATCCAGCACTAAAAAAAGTGGAGCGTGCTGTCCGCGGACAGCTCTTGTTTAGGATGTCTAGTAATTTTGTCTACAATTATGTATAGTAGAATCTGCCTATAGCAACCATATGTAATGAATAAGTGTGTGGGTCTATAACAGCAGGTGGTTGTTTAATGCAGGATGAAAGTAATGCAGAAAGCTCCTAGAGGAGTTTACTGCCAAACCTTTGTCCTGTATTAAGCTACCACCTGTCTTAACCCATTCCCTCATAGGCTATATTTAGACCCAACCTCTTTGAATAAATCTACCAAAAAAGGAGCATTTACTAGAGAAAGGGAACGTTTTTAGGATTGTGTAGTTTTGAAACCATTGTGATAAATAGGAGCAAATGTTCTATTTATCACAATGGTTTCATAAAGTTACTTTTGCAAAGGCATCAAAAGGCATCAATACAAGGGAATAGGTCAATCCCGGAATTAGACTTATTTTGGGTGATTGATGTAGATATGTTTAACTGTATTTTGCATTTATATTGCCCTCAACTCTTTACTCCATGAATATTCATGTATGAAATAATGATATCAAGAATATTGATTAGATTGCATGCCTTTTTCTGGCGTCTACACGGGTCCATCAGAAGGACACATTTCCAATGCAAACAAAGGTAACATTTCTCCTAATTTGGAGGAAATATAAATCATAATCGAGACCAAATTTTAATTAAAATCTTTAAAAAGAAATTGCCAACAAATTAAAATGGGACCAAAAATAATTTCCAGATTATTGTGTTTATGTGCAAAACTAATTCCAGAAAATGGCCTTGAATGATTTGATCTAAATGGCTAATGAACACAAAAGAGTTTGGCCATGCTATGGCAGAAATTGTATAATCAGATCTGAACTATTCCATAAGCAAACAGAGGAGACCCTGATCAGATGGCTCCCCCAAGAGCTGTCTGATCTGTCTACTCTGTTTGCAAAGGCGTAAAAAGTTGTATTTATGGACTAAAGGTTTATCCCTTTCTTTCATATAAACGCATTTTCAGGCATTTGCAAACAGAGAAGACCCAGATCAGATGGCTCCTATAGGATCAGGATCTGCTCTGTTTGCTGATGGAATTTGAAAGATATGCTTCTTTATTTTCTAAAATGGCTTCAATGTTCCACGTTCTATACTTTATTATAACTATTTTGTCCATGAATATTCAGTTAGTATTGAAATTTGGAATAAACATAGATTACAGTGAAAGGGATAACATTATATTATGTATTTGCTGATCAATAATAGAAATAAAGCATCAATCTCATGAATTATTGTTTCATCTTTTTGTATCCAGTAGGCATATGGCATAAATTGTTAATGCTAAATGCGTTGCCATTGATACTTCAGTAAAGAACCCTAAACCAGACGTTAAAGTCTGTATAAATATCGTTCTTGGAGACATTTGACTGCTTAATACAGAATGAAAGTCATACTCCTAGAGGAGCTTTCTTCATGATTTTCACCCTGCATTAACTAACCACCTGGCAAAATGTATCTAAATTCTTCTCTACTAGAAATCCAGTTTAGAAGGGTTTTAGTGTATACAAATTATTATAGCTTCTCCTAACCTTTACCTGTTCGATGTTAAATTAAAAATATTGATAATGACATCATGAATATTTATTTGCTGAATTTTTATAATGTGATATTTTTAAGGGTATTGTTTTGCATTAAAAATAACTGTAGAATCAGATCTGTATCATGTCATAAACAAACAACAGACCGTATTCAGATGGCTTCTTAGACAGTCACGGGAGCTATCTGATTTTGGTTTACTCAGTTTGTAAAGGTATGAAAAGGCGTTTATATGATTGAAAGGGTTAAATATAACAACATACCCGGAACAAAATATTAGCTATCATTTTTCAGCTCACCTGAGTATGCTCAGGTGAGCTTTTGTGATCGCCCGGCATTCATCAACAATCGATAATCTCCTCTGAAACCACAAGGCAGAATATAACCAAACTCTGGTTGCAATGGCAACCCAATTAAAACAAGAGATGTCACAGTCACGTGACAAATGCCCCCAAAATTATACCCTGTGACCTTGACCTTTGACCCATGGACCAGGGAGTTGACACATCGTCTTTGTGTGGTGAACATTTGTGCCAGGTTCCTTTGAAATCCATTCACAGATAAACAAGTAATTGTACCCTGTGATCTTGACCTTTGACATATGGACCAGCGAGTTGAAAGCGACACATCATCTTTTGTGTGGTGAACATTTGTGCCAAATTATATTGAAATCCATTGATACATAAAGAAGTTACAGACCGGACACGAAATTTGTGACAAAGTAATTGTACCCTGTGACCTTGACCTTTGACCTATGGACCTGGGAGTTGAAAGCGACACATCGTCTTAGTGTGTTTAACATTTGTGCAAAATTATATTGAAATCCATTGATAGATAAAGAAGTTACAGGCAAAACACAAAATTTGTTACAAAGTAATTGTACCCTGTGACCTTGACCTTTGACCCATTGACCTGGGAGTTGAACGCGACACATTGTCTTTGTGTGGTGAACATTTGTGGCAAGTTATATTGAAATCCATTGATAGATGAAGAAGTTACAGACCGGACACGAAATTTGTGACAAAGTAATTGTACCCTGTGACCTTGACCTTTGACCCATGGACCAGGGAGTTGAACGCGACACATCGTCTTTGTGTGGTGAACATTTGTGCCAAGTTATATTGAAATCCATTGATAGATGAAGAAGTTACAGACAGGACACGAAATTTGTGACAAAGTAAATGTACCCTGTGACCTTGACCTTTGACCCATGGACCTGGGAGTTGACCCCGACACATCGTCTTTGTGTGGTGAAGATTTGTGGCAAGTTGTATTGAAATCCATTGATAGATGAAGAAGTTACAGACCGGACACAAACTTTGTGACAAAGTAATTGTACCCTGTGACCTTGACCTTTGACCCATGGACCTGGAAGTTGAACGCGACACATCGTCTCTGTCTGGTGAACATTTGTGGCAAGTTATATTGAAATCCATTGATAGATGAAGAAGTTACAGGCCGGACACGAAATTTGTAACAAAGTAATTGTACCCTGTGACCTTGACCTTTGACCCATGGACCTGGGAGTTGAACGCGACACATCGTCTTTGTGTGGTGAACATTTGTGCCAAGTTATATTGAAATCCATTGACAGATGAAGAAGTTACAGACCGGACACGAAATTTGTGACAAAGTAATTGTACCCTGTGACCTTGACCTTTGACCCATTGACCTGGGAGTTGAACGCGACACATCGTCTCTGTCTGGTGAACATTTGTGGTAAGTTATATTGAAATCCATTGATAGATGAAGAAGTTACAGACCGGACACGAATTCCGGACGGAAGGACAGACGGACGGACGGACAGACGGACAGACGGACAGACGGACAGACGGACGGACGGACAGACGGACGGACGGACAGACGGACAGACGGACAGACGGAAGGACGGACAATGCGATTACTATATGCCCGCCTTTGGGGGCATAAAAATTTAAAACATTTTCTTCTCCAAAACCAGTGGTCAGAATTGAATGATATTTGATAGGAATAGTGTGCCTGTGTCTCTTTATCAAACTTTCTTAAATGATGTTGTAATGCAAAAAACATGGCCACCAGGTGCGTGGCTAGATTTCCTTATATAACTATATAGAAAGCCTTTAAATATCTTTTTCTCCAAAACCAATGGTCCAATTTGAAAGGTATTTAGTAGGAATAGTCACCTGGTGACCCTTTATCAAAATTGTTAGAATCATATTTATATCTCAAAAAGAAAATGGCCACCAGGGACGGGGGCTAGATGTCATTATATAACTATACAGAAACTTTTAAAATTCTTTTCCCCCAAAATTGATGGTCCAATTTGAATCGTAATGGTAGTTGGTAGTCCTTGATGACCATATTGAGAATTAATTTTGACTACCATGCCTTTTGAACAAATTGTATTATTTTCACTGGAAAAAAATAAAACTAACATGGCCCTCTTATCTTCATTTTCTGGAGATGATTGTGATAAGTTAATCTCTATCAAGTGCTACAATTAACAGTTGAACGATATAGTCATCATGGTGCTCTTGTTTCACAGAGTCCTTGGTAATGATTTGCTTGTTTCAATTTATCTGCTTCCTGTGTGTTTTGTTTGATACATTATTCGGATAAAGGGGCTTTAGGTTCATATTGTACAATTACATATATTCGCTTGAATCATCCCTGCATATATATGCACTCTTAACCGCCTGCTTTAACGCATTCTCTCCTTGTGACGCATTTTTTGCGCCTCAATTAAAGTCACATTGTGCTCCTATTTATCACAGTGGTTTAAAACTACACAATTCTAAAATTCTCATTTTCTTTAGTTAATGCTCTTTTTTTGGTGGAAGAGGTTTGGTGGAAAATAGCCTAGAAGGGAATGGGTTAAGTTTTTGAATGGACTTGCGCGCAATTTCTTCTCTGAAACATAAATGGTCAATTAGTTCGGATCCTGATAAGACGCCGACTGTTGTTAAATAGCGTTTATGTCAGCAATCCACCATAAAAGTTCATTAGGGAAGGGTTAAAAACATCTGAACCCTTTCCCTGAGCAATATTCATGTGAGAAACTATGACATCATGAAAAGGCGTGATCTTAAACGAGTAAAGAATATCAAGGTCATCCCAGGAGAGGAATGTGCAACCCAACACAGGCTCCTAGTATGTGATTTCCGGGTGATGATACGCCCTGATTCACGCCGCAATGTTCGGCCCAAAGTCAGAACCTGGAACCTGAAGACTGGACTAGGAAATGCAGAAGAAATCTCAAGATGCCTTTGTTGAAATCACAATGGATTATCAGGCAGCTGATGTAGAGGACTGTTGGCGACAGCTCAAAAAAGGGTCTTTTTAGTAGTGCTATAGTGCTTTTTAGTAGTGCCTATGGAGGAAAGAAAATTGGTGGTGGGATGAAGATGTCAACACTGCAATACAGAAAAAGAGGAGATGCTACAAGGCCTGGAAGAAGGGACGCAGCTGAGAGGAGTACATACAGGCGAGAAGTGTTGCTAAAAAGTTGTGTTCTCAGCCAAGCAAGCTGCCGCTACAGCCATGTTCAGTCCCATGGACCATAAAGGTAGTGATACCTTCAAGGTTGCAAAAATGGTGATGAGGGAGAATCAGGGTGTTATAGGTGAAATGCTTTTTTTTTTAAAGATGATGATGGGCACTTTTGTTTAGAAAATAAAGCCAAACATAGGACCTGTCAGCAATACTACGAAACATTACACTGAATTTCCCTGGAACCCAAATCACCTAACATAAGAACATCCAATGTAAGGTCCACCAGTAGAAATCAGCCCAAACATGATAGAAAAGGCTTTAAAGAAAATGGCAAGGCAGCAGGTCCTGGGAAGATGCTATAAGGGCAAAGGTGACTCTCAGATTAGATACAACTACAGAGGTCTGAAGCTTTTGGAACAAGCAATGAAGGTTATTGAGCGAGTGGCAGACAGTATGACCAGACAGCAAGTTGACATCAGTGAGATGCAATAATTTGGCTTCATACCTAGAAGGGGCACAACTGATGCTATATTATATTACGTCAGATGCAGGAGAAGTATTTTGATGCAGATAGAAGACTGTATACATGACATTTGTTGACCTGGAGAGGGCCTTCGACAGAGTCCCAGGGGATGTGCTATGGTGGGCAATGCAGACACCTGGAGCAGAAGAATGGTCCATTCGACTGGGACAATGCATGTATACTAATGCCAGGAGCAGAGTATGGGTGGATGACACCTACAGTGATGACTTCAGTGTCCATCAGGGTTCAGTCATTAGTCCCCTGCTGTTCATCATTGTCATTAACACCCTTTCAAGACAGTTCCGTACAGGATGCCCATTGGAGTTAGTGTATGCAGATAATGTGGGCATCATAGAAGAGACCATGGAACAATAACTGGAGAAACTGCAAATGTGGAAAAGTGGTTTGGAAGCTAAAGGATTGAGAGTGAATCAGTCAAAGACTAAAGTGATGGCAAGTGACTCAGAATTGCAACCATTGAAAGATTCCGATCTGTACCCATGTGCTGTGTGAAGGAATGGTGTAAGGTGCAATGCTATATAATGCAGCCTATGTGCCCTATGGATGCACAAAAAGTGTAGTGGCTTGTGTGGAAAGCTGGCGCCAGACCCCAACTACAAGTGTAAGAGGTGTCTGGGACAGGCATGCCCACTTGAGGGACTTCCTTACAATGAGGTGAAAGTGGATGAGAACACTCTGAATGTACAAACCAGATCAGACCCAGCATAGCAAGTCAGACTCCCTTCTGGAAAAACTGCAACTACCAAAGTTTGATGAACTCCTAAGAGCCAGTCGGTTACGTACGGAAGCCCTGAGGTCTCATTTTGACTTAATAATTATTTGTTGATAGTTTCTGTTGTTTTTTTGTTATTTCTTATTACTTATTTATTGTGACATTCATATTGAAAATAGCGGGGAACCGGCAGCATGGAGGGTTCTTGGGAAGATGATATGGTAAGTATTCTGTTATTTTATGAAATATCCATTACAAATATCTAGATTAACCCTTCGCTTGCTATTCACGTCAATATACGTACCTGTAAATAGTGAAAACCCAGATGAGACAGCTCCTGCAGGAGCTGTATCATCAGGGTCTGCACTATTTACAAGTTGATTGTGCAACCAGTGCACTCCGCAGCAATCATTGCACAGCGAAATACCTGTATACAGTGAAGATATATGTAATTATACAACAGGGCATGGGTAAAGAAGGAGAAATGTATTTTAAAATTCAGCAAGATAAGGGTTAAAAGTATCATTATAGGACTATTACTTTGGGTGAAAAACTAAATATCAAAATCTTTTACATGACTAAGTGTAATAAGTGAATTGGATATGCCTATGTGCTATATATGTTGTTGTTTTTTTATAAATCTTCTAATTTATTATATTGATGAGCATGGCTTTCAGTCAGCTTGTCTGTATCAAGTTTGTTAATACAGTTTATGCAGTTCCTTGCAGTTAGTGATTTCATATCTATTGTATATTTTTTGCATATCTTTCTTGACCGGATAGACAATCATATTGTATCATATCTATTGTATATCCTTCATCGTCAGGATAGACAATTATGCGGTTCGTTCCGATAATAATAATAATAATAATAATAATAATAATAATAATAATAATAAATCTTCACAAGTAAATGTTAGATACCTTTTCAGCGTGTACACTATAAATAAGTGCACAAAAAGAACACCAATACTAAATCATGACACATGCGGTAACAATGTGTATTCTCAAGCTTTTCAAAGAATGTAGACCCAAATAAGTTACTAACATATTATTATTATTATTTGCACATCATGCATGAAACAACATTATCAGTAAAACTAAAATTTAACGACCATTGTTCTTTTATTTTGTCTTTATGAGCAGCTCGTATACTGCCTGTACTGTTCAAAGAGACACTGTCCTATTGCATAACTTAAAATAGTATCAAAATCTATTTGAGAGCTTTACATATAATTGGATGATCGTGTAAATGGACTATTTTTTTTCTCTAGAGTAATCGACTGCGGGTGGGGTTTGGGCAACCTGCTCTAGCGGGGCAACCTGCTCTAGACCCAATGTTTGGGCGGGTATCTAGTCCCCATGCTGGATCAATGCATGCATTTGATGTGTTTCCTTTCAAGACAGAGCTGGATCCATGCATGCATTTGATGTGTTTCCTTTCAAGACAGAGACTATCTATAACGTTGAACCTAGTTAACTTACCTCGATTAAAAGACAACTGACCCAAATTCACAGATGGCAAGTTTTTAACTGCTGTTTTGATCAACATTGTGGTAACGTTTAAAATTTACCCGTTATCGCTAAATTTAACCATGTGTTAGGGCCAGGTGCTTGAGTGGGGGTCTACCCTGTCTAGACCCAATGCTGGATCTGTGCACGCACTTGCTGTGTTTCATTTAAAAGAACACGAGCGATCTATGATGTGTAAGATAGTTTCACCTAAGTATGAAAACTTTAATCCCAAATTGCATGATATAAGGAACTTGAATCTACATTGTATCTACAACAGATACCGAATAACTCGGCGTCTCCATTTGATCATAGGTGTTTGCATGTATGTTATTAACGTGTCACTTAACAGGCAAAGGGACAACTATTTTGCCTAGAACGAATGACATACTGCTAGGGTAATTTTTCAACTTTAAAAATTAGCCTGTCCATCATTGACTATATGTGGAGGTATGTGTTGTGAAGTGGGGCCGGGGGATTGGGATGTCTAGACCTCACGTAGCAATGGAACTACGCATACACTTGATGTGCTATATTTCTAAACAAAGGCGATCAATGATGTTTAACATAGCTTTAAATAACCTTGAATGTTTTAAATTGAATATTAAAACGCGTGATTTTTTTAAGAAAATATAGACCAGGTGTCATACAGCTTAGATCTGGATCATATGCCGACTTCTATGTAGGTTAGTATTGGGACGATTAGCCGTAAATTGGTAAACATAGACAAGTTTTGCCTAGGACAAGTGACAGATTATTAGGGTCATTTTTTAAAGTTGAAAATTGGCCCCTCCGTCGTGGACTGTTTCGAGAGGTGTATGTTGCGATAGGGTGTGTTCTAGACCCATTGTTTGACATGGGAATGCACTGTCTGTGATTCATTTCTAAATACAGACTATCAATGACGTTTGCCACAGATTTAAGTAACCTTTGTCATTGTAAATTTAATCCCAAATCGTGACTTTGAAAGAGACTAATTGATAGGGCATCAGACAGCTTAGATTCAGATAAGATGTTCGGTGTCTGCAAGTATGATATTATCGTGGCGATTATCAGACAGTTGGTAAAGTTACAAATGTTTCACCTAGACCATTATGTGACAAATTGTTAGAATCATTTCACAATGTTGAAATACGATCCAGCTATGCATAGTAAACTAAATTGTTAAAGAATGAAGCACGGATGTTCGGGGTGTTTAATAATATTTCAGCAATAACTAGTAACATTTAAGCAATAACTATTAGCAATTAACTTTTAAGCAATAACTAATAACAATAAGGTTTTAAGCAGTAACTTTTAACAATTAACTTTTAAGCAATAACTAATAACAATTAAGTTTTAAGCAATAACTAATAACAATAAACTTTTAAGCAATAACTAATAACGATTAACTTTTAAGCAATAACTAATAATAATTAAGCTTTAAGCAATAATTAATAACAATTAACGTTTAAGCAATAACTATTAACAATTAACTTTTGAGCAATAACTAATAACAATTAAATTTTAAAAGCAATCACTAATTTTACTTCTACATGTGTATAAGCAGAAGTTCATATTAAACGGTTTCCATATATAAAGAGTTGACTGTATCTTATCAATTCATTTCCATGATTATTGAATGTCCTTTTTCTCGGTAAAATAAATTGAAGATATACTAACAACCCTTTTCCTACAGCCAAATGTTTAGCAGAGGCATCAAAAGATGTTTCTATTAGGAGAAGAGTTAAGCAAACAGAGAAAAGCCAGGATCTACTTTGTTTGCAAAAGTGTTGTAGGGGCTTTCGTTGGGTAAAGATTTTTATGCGTATTGATGATCAACTTTTTACATTTTCCACTTTATTTACAAAGCATAGATGTATTGGTAATTATATTCGAGTTGTTTGTAGTTGCTATCTTGTATCGTTAAACGTGCTCATGTTTACCCGGTATCTTCATTACAGCTCTTATCCGACAGTGCACAACGTTTGACTTGTACAGTATGTAATAGTCCACGCTTAATATACGAGAATCATGCAGTATCCATTTGTAACGGCTCCTATTTTTGAAAACATCTTTAGCTTACATAGAATAACATTAAAACGTATGTTGGTGTTGATGTTTTTCAGGACAGAAGAAAAAGAATACACTCTCTTGTGAACAAATTGAAGACAAAGAAGACCTCTACAATGCTTGGAACTGTTGTTATTAAAGATATAATGAGTGACATTATCTTAGACTTATTTATGCAAGTAAAATGGTACTCCACCCGCTTATGTGCTTTATCTTGACTTGAATCTAAATTAAGCCAGCCAGACTTAAAATGCTTTCAAGCTGAAGTCTTATAAGCACTAGTAGGTCTGACGATTAAATAGAACTGTTTGTTTTGTTAACCATGAATAGAAAATTAAATGTTTTATAGTTTGTGTTTGTTGTCCTATTGAATTGTAATCCACTCGTTACATCTTGATTGGGATATGACCAGTCATGATATTAATAAATCAAGACAGTAGAAAATAATTTAGTACTAGATCTAAATACAGTTGTATAAATCTCAGATTTTATTATCCTCTAATACATGTAGATCTATATGTATGGTAAGAAATGCATGCCCTGCTCAGAGGGTCACTCACAGCTACAGGGACCCACTGATCTAGGTCTGCACAGCAAAGTATGAGATTTTTATACTGTGTAAATTTAACCAATGGCATTCTTGCATCTATATTATGTGACATCCCAAGAGAAATCTTATATAAAAACTTCTTGCCTCAGTTTCTGTTTTGAATCTCAAACTCACTTTTCCAGCCTGCATCGCACAAAAATATACAACATGGATTAACGGACATCGCTCTGCTGTCATAATTTTCTTTGATGTTTTAACCCTTCACCAGCTGTGAAAATTGTCTCTGTTGCTTCTAAAGCGATCTAAATTGCTCCGACTTACACAAAATGCGGTTCAGGTGACAAACCAATCTTTTTAAGAAGGAGTACAAGCTGAGTTGCTGGGCATCTCAAGTGGAACCATGCTAATTGCATATGACAGCATGTCATTAACAGTAGGCAAATAATAAATTCCTACAGGTTCGAAATTGTGCATAGTATAACCCCTCCAAAGCAACCACTAACACGAGGCAGTGGAAAAGTTAGACAGGGGCAGCTTAATAAAGCAAGAAAATAATAAAGTTCATATAGACAATTTATGTCTGTATTTCTTTCTTTCTTAATTAAAATGATGCCTGTCTGAAATATTAGCTTATATATCATTCTGTTGCAGTCGCTTAAGGCAGGGTTTATTGTACATACTATAGATAATGTGTCAACATTTACTCGGTGCCGAAAGACAGTTATCACGTTTGTTTTACCTAACTTGAAAATGCATCAATTGATGTACATTTGTATATACCATAGTATGTTGCGTCAACGTCTATACTTGTTGAAGATTGTGATTTACATTTGTATTAGGAATTAATGAGGATCAGAATTATTTTATTTTCCAGACGATCAAGGTTAGGGTTAAAATCATAACTTGCAGAATTGCTGAATCAGACATTACAAAAATGAATGCTTACAGTTTTACTAAAACGGCATATTATGTCGCTTTATTTTTTCTTATTTTTATTACTCTGACTACACCCACCATGACTTCATGCAGCTAACATTATCTAGATGCTGTTGCATTGACCTAAAGTAACGCTAAATGACGCCAATTTCTCTAAAGCTGATACCATTGTCTATGGGTTCAGACACAGTACAGCAGCCTAAATAATTATTACGCTTGAATTACTTCCATTTGTTTGCAACGTCAACAGGTTTAGAGTAAAGCCTTAACAGTCTGTCTACACCAGCGACGTCACCGTCAATTTTTAGCACGGTAGATGCACATTTTCCTCGTGCATTTCATGTACATTCCACAGTTATGCGTTGCATTGCGATTTATATTGCTAAAAATCATAATCTTTTTCACCCCATCCAATTCTATATAAAGGTTTTAAACGAATTCGAGGTGCCCATTCCCTCATACTGATGCCTTTTGACACCTCTGTAAAAGTAACTTTTGAAACAGCTGGGATAAATAGAGCATTGCTCCTTTATCACAACGGTTAAAAAACCACAATTTCCTGATATATGCCTTTCTCTAATAAAATCTATTTTTCAGTAGTTTAATTGAAAAAGGTTGAGTCTAAAACAGCATATGAGGTAATGGGTTAAAGTGAGTTATTCAGAGAATAATGATTGCGTATTTCAAGAGTTTGCAGCAGCATGTCTGTGAATTAAATGTAGAAATGTAGTTTGTAAACGGCTGTTTAAGACATACAAACCAAAAGGGCAGTTTGAGACATACAAACCACTGATCTAATATTGAAATACTGTTGGTCGGACGTTAAACCCAACTCACTCACTCACTCACTCAAAAAGTGAAATGCTCTGATCATGCCACTGTTAAATCATACATGTCATCAACTGAATTTATTTATTAGTTATTCGTTATTACTTATTAATTTCTACTTATTACTTACAAGTTAATACTTATAAGTTAATTGTTATTAGCTAATTGTTACTTGTTGATTGTTATCACTTACTTGGTATTACTTACAATTTAATTGTTATCACTTATTAATATATCCTTGTTATACTAAGTAGTTACCTCTTATTGGTTATTTGTTAGCACTTGTAATATTTTCTGAAAATGGGAGATCCTTCGAAAGCAAAAGTAGAAATGCAAAAAGAGAAAATTGCACACTCGGTTTTATTGTGACTCGGTTTGGTTCAGGCCTTAAAGAAATATAGCATGCCAGATTTTTCTATGTAAAATGCTCTGTGGTATTTTTTCACCAGCCTAGATAAATATACAGTTAAATCTTGCTTTTTGTAACGTGTGCAGGGTAGACCCTGACGAGACAGCTCCAGCGTGAACTGACACTCCAGGGTCAGCCCCGTTTGCTTGTATAATGTTGTTGATCTGCCTTTACACTTTAGACATGGCAAAATCCAAATGTTTAACTTTTCCCATGCTGAATACATAGTACATGGTATTCAAATTTTACACCACCATCTATGATTAATAACAGTCATGAACAACTGGCTTCAAATGGAAAATAATACAGACAGACAGATCCTATCTCATCTGGGTCTACACTTTTTACAAAGGAATGTACATCTACTTATAGCATGAGAAGAGCAAATGTGTTCTATTCAAAATCGTGTTAATTAGTATTCACAGAGATGATAAGATAATTCGTGCATATTCAGGAGTAAATGGTTAAATCAAGGCAAATGTCAGTGTCTGCATCGTAAGTTCAATGGTGAGTGTCAATTTATAAAGAATTCAGCTCTACAAACAAGTCAGGCCAATAAGAGGGTCACTTGGTGTCCTTAGATCAGGCTTAAGAAGACGAACAATTTCTACATATTCATCCGAGCATTTTTGTTTTGGAAGGCTATACATATCAAGACACGCTGGAACATCTAGTATATCCACAAGCGTTGCATAGTTGCGTCCATTGAAAATCTCTGGTATGAAATACAATACATCTGGTTTCCCATGGGGAAGTTGTCTTTAACGTTTCTGTGGTCTAATGATTGGAGTGTTCAAGTGATGTGCAATCCCGTCAAACTCAGTTTGCAGATCATCCATGAAACAAATTTTCAGACATTCTAGTTGAACAAGGTCCTCTGGGATTTATCCACCAGTGTACCCCCATTTTGCCGTATAATACCCCACCATGCTTCAATGCGTTTGTTGGATGTACTCTTGCATACATGAGGCGTTTTAGCCCAGCCATAGAATCTCTACATGCATGCCTGAAGAATGACTAAAGATAACTTACAACATAATTTACCATCCCATAATCACTTCTAACTACTCCTGGCACACATTTCATCTGTTTAACATATTCAAGGTAATACCTTGCAATGACATATGGATTGTTGTTTAAAGGCGCAACTTCTAACCACATAAGGCGGCGACTGTAACCA
Organism: Azorinus chamasolen; assembly: GCA_963576725.1. Lineage (NCBI taxonomy): Eukaryota > Metazoa > Mollusca > Bivalvia > Cardiida > Solecurtidae > Azorinus > Azorinus chamasolen. The sequence continues at coordinate 55,057,753 of OY755239.1, read as the reverse complement.
TCGATACAAGCATGAATACACAACCAATAAGGTTTTAATTTGTCGTACCCATGTACATGCCAAATGTAATTCAGTCCATTTTAGCAGTATATTTGTCGTTTGAGGCGATGGGCTTTCCGGTCCATGCATCCGTAGACATCATTTTGCCGTAGTAATTCCATCACGATATACATTTTACCATCAATCCGTGGTCTTCGGTTAGCCTTCTCCACATCATGCGGAATCCTAAACATTGGCCGCTGTCCACTAGCTCGCTGATCATTGTCACTTCTATGGCATGGCTGGAACTATATGTCACCCCTGGCGTCTATGGATTTTTGCTTTACATATAAGTTTCTTCAGATGACTAAGACTAAAGGAAATGTTGCGTCTTGACAGGAGAATTTCACGGTGGTGAATTCATTTTGAAAATATGTCGCGATTAAGTCGAATGGTGTACACTCATCATTGGAGGGAAGATATTTGGGTGTGACAGCGTCAACGGTGATTGCAAAAGTGCTAAGCAATAGCATGAAGGGCACGGTGGCACACATCTGAAAAGAAGCAATGACATCTTTCTCATGACCAGTGTATTTATCGAGGATTTGGTGCAAAACTGTTGTAACTCCTTCACTTTAGAGTGTATATTATAACCATACAGATAACTTTATAAGTAAATATCACGGTCAATTATGGTTAAACCTGTTGTACATCTTATGCAGAAACGGTCACATAGCTTACTTTTGAAATTTAAATGCTAGAAAAACTCGATTCAGTGGGCACCAACAATGTTTAAAATGGTGGTTTCTGAATTTTCTCTGGTGAAGAACAAGATCTAACGTGAAATGCCTTTTACCACGCTCTCCTATTTAAAACAAACGTCTGGTGATAAAATCTCCTGTAAGCAAACAATGCAAATGAAGACCGAATACTGCAGTCTCAGTCAGTTTCACTGGAGCCTAGTTTGCATTCAGCTCAATAAATACATGTTCAATAATTTTGTAAGTCTTAGGATCACATCGACTTAGTAACACATGTGATTGCTTTTGATAGGATACGGTGCGGGATAGGCATGGGGTACTGCAATAATGTAATTGTAATGCATTTTATTTTCTGATGTAATTCAATATAATGGTATAACAATGTTGTTTGTCTTACATGGCATCCAATGTAATTAATTTAACATACCAAAAATACATGTAAATATGAGCAGTACATTGCATTATTTTGCATCATGTTTGTACTTGGGAAATAAAACTTTAAAGCAAACCCAGAAACAAAGTCACAATTTACACAGGAATGGAGGAAGCTACCCTCTGTGAACATTGTGCTGCATTTCATATAATTTGTTCTTTTTACTGATTAGTTAATTCACTTTGATTAGATTAGTATACGAATTTATGCTTATACAAACATTTCATCAACTCATGTACTTTGACAAGCAACTGTATCGATTTAATCCTGATAACCTTGCCAATTCATGGTACATTCTACCTACTTGAATAAATGTAGATGCGTGTTACAATAAATTGAATTGAATATCAGAAAATGGTTTATTACTTAAACTAGTTTGGCTCTATTCAGTAACTCTTTATACATGTAGTATAAACCTGATCAGACAGTTCCACATTCTACTGCTGAAAAAGAGCAAACCTGTTGTCCTCTACACAAAAGCAAAATACAAAATATGCGTGGTCCTTAATGTATTCACTAGTCTAGTTGGAGCTCACAGTCGAATGATTAATGTAATGCAGGTTGCGGTGGTCTAGTGGTAACACGCTTAACTATCAGTCCGGAGGTCCGGGGTTCAAATCCCGGTCCCACCCGGGAATTTCAGAGACGCTTTTCCGTGTCTCCCACCCGCACATCCTCTCCACCCAGGGGTTAAAATGGGTACCTGTGAGCGTCACTCGCCGGTACTGCGGCTGCATGATTGCGACATATGTTAGCAGTGCTCAATATTGTAGGTCAATGACTCAATGGCCAGGGGAGTAAATGTACAGTCGGCTGAGCGGTCATTCGGACTGAAAGTAGACTATAACTAGGTACTTTAATGCATAAGTCTTCGAATAGTGGAGCTAAACATATGCCCAAAACCAAAATCACATACCTTTAATGGACCTTTCTGCTGCTGGGAACAATCTTTACCTACACGTGGTAATCGTCCTCCATTATTCAAGACTTTTATTAACAAATAAGTAATGATAAATAACAATTAACTATTTACAAATAATTATTAAGTCAAAATGAGACCTCAGGGCTTCCGTAGTTACGTTTGTTCGTCGGCCACGTAGAGAAAAGCAATGCCTAGATTAACAAATGCAGAAATGTGGAGGTATAAAGTCAAAGGAAAGCTGGTCGGCCCAAGAAAACTTGGGAGCAAACAATCAGACATGACCGCGAGACATGGAAGATGGCCAGAATTGATTTTCATAACCGTGATGCCTGGAGACTGAGTCTGCAGACTGCCACAACACGTCGGACCATTGGCCAAGGGAACTTAGAGGATAAATAGGATAGTGATGAATAATTACCAAATTTCAATACCTACTGAAATAGAATATTCATGGAAAAAATAGATAGAATGAATTATGGAAGGTGGGACATTATAGCCATTTTAGAAAGTACAGAAACAGATCTTTTAAATTCCACTATCAAACAGAGCAGACCTTAATCATGAGGGATTGTCTGATCTGGGTCTACTCTGTTTGCAAATGCATGAAAATTCGTTTATATGAAGGAAAGGGTTAATATCTGGACCAATTTGAATCAAACATCACAGGAAAGTCAATAAATAAACATATTCTAGAGCCCTACAAATATCGGTCAGCCATTTCAAATTCTTGTTGACATAGCGACAAGATTGAGAAAATATTTTTAAAAAATTCCTTTTCAGAAATTCCTGGTCCGATTCTAACGTAACTACAATTATCAACCATTTTCATACAATAATAAAGACTCCCATAGACGGGGTTAGTTTTCCTAATACTGCTTTATACATATAATAATGACACTTTCAACAATTATTTTTCTTAGAAACTTCTAGCATTTCTTAAATTTCTTAAAAGTTGGTTTCATATGATAGAAACCAACACGGTCATATGCGAGGCTACTTTCCATATACATGTACAGTAGAACCACTGGCACTTGATCGAAACAGACTATAAATAAACTATAGTCTTTTTCGATCAATTGCCAGTGAGTAGAACCTGTCTTAAGCGACCTTATATTGATTGGACACAGGCACATTAGATAGCAGGGGAAAATAAATGCAGAAGGCTCCAATATGAGCTTTCTGCATACATTTTGACCTGCATTAAGCAGCCACCTGCTTTGACCCATAATTAGACCATGGCCAAAAACTCTAATATAATTAATATTCATGATCTCAATATTTCTTACATTAAAATTCATGGAGTAAAATATCAATACTGAATACCCTCAACGTTTTTATGCAATGTGGGTTTTCCCACGCTTTTAACCCTTTACTCCATAACTACGCCTTTTTACGACTGCAAACAGAGTAGACCCAGATCAGACGGCTATACTCGTAGGAGTCGTCTGATAAGGGTCTGATCTGTTTGCTTATCATATAATAAAGATATGATTCTAGTTTCTGCCATGGTCACCAATCCCTGTGTCCACGTGCTACTATAACAAATTAATCTAATTAATATTCATGACGTCATAAATTATTGCAAGAATTCTCATGGAGGAAAGGGTTAACCCTTACCCCAATGTAAACAAAAAATACTCTTTAACCCTTTACTCCATGGATATTCATGAGAGAAATGATAACATCGTGAATATAAATTAGATCAATTTTTAAATAGCATATTATTACATATAAATAACCAAATCAGAAGCTGTAGAATCAAACCATCAGAAGCTGTAGAATCAAACCTGTATTATTATTAAGCAATCAGAGCAGAACATGATCATACGGCTCCCTGGATCTACTCCGTTTGCAAAGGCATAGAAAGGCGTATTTATTGAATAAAAGGTTAAACTTGAATTTGGTGTAATTTTGACGCGATTCGACCAAGATTTTGAGAAACCTTTTACTGTGTGTTTTAATTCTTTCCTCCATAAATACGCCTTTCTACGTCTCTGTTATAAGGTTACAGGTCAGTTGAAACCATTGTGATAAATAGAGCATTTGCTAGCCTCCTATCGGAGCAAATGCTATATTTATCAGAATGGTTTCAAAACTACAAAATTTCCTTTTTCTAGAGTAAATGCTCCTTTTTGAAGAGGTTGGGTCATCATGTAATTATTCATCTGGATCTACTGTTACCAAAGGCGTATTTTACTATTTATGGTGTAAAGGTTAAAGTTATTGTGTATTTGGTCTGCGTCGTTTATGCAACGATATTTCGCTGCACACAAAAACTAAATATTATCACAAATTCACCATAATATTTGTCATCTGCAAAGGTCCTTAGCTACAAAGTAATATTTATATGTTCAAAGTTCTATTAAAATTATGATCGATCATTCTGCATAAGAAGATAAGCATTTCTTGACAAACGCATACTACACATACTCATGTTTAAGCAAAAATCAAATTAAAGGTAACATATGTTTCATCCTCAAATGAAACTGAGAATATCACTAAAAATGTTTTATAAAGGGAAGTAATTATGTTGGCACTATTATTTTATCTGTTCTCCGATGCTGGGTCGGAATAAAATTGCTGCAATGCGCGTATATGTGATTACCGTTGCAAACATTTTGAGACGACGAGTAATTCGGCGTCTCATCAGGATCCTAACTGTTTGATACGCCACTTGGGTTTAAGAGAGGAAATTGGAGGAATTCCACGCTGAAACTTGAAGCAGACGACAATGTTTGCAGGCAAAAAGAGTTAAATATTGTCTGATATAATAGGGTCCAATTATTTCAAGGACTGGTCCACGTTTTTTTGTAAGAGGGCGGAAATATGTTTTAACCATTTACGTCATAAATGCGCAAACAGAGGAGACCTAGATCAGACGGCTCATGTAGGTGTCATCTGGTCCACAGGGGTCTGGACCGCTTCATGGGGGTCTATATATACTATATAATAACGTCATTATATAGTACATATAAACCCCAATGAAGCGGTCCAGACCCCTGTAGTCTGGTCAGCGTTTGCTTATGACATAATATAGATAATCATATGAGTCTACAGTTTCTGCCATGGCCAAAATTCCTTTGCCAATATGCTATCATAACAATTACTCTAATTAATAGTCATTGTGTCATTATTACTTAGACTACATGGATACATCGTGGAGTAGGCTAAAGGGTTGAGCTATCGAGTCACCCTCTCCCCTGAATTCGGCATTGGATTTTACAGTCCAAACTTAAAATTCAAAGAAATATTAATTTGACCATTTTACTGCTGAAATACTGATATAATGAATATTAAATAGATTACATGTAATACTGACAATAGCAAAAGTTTGGTATTTGCAGAAATTGCAGACTCATAGATCCATTGATCTATTATTCCATAAGGAAACAGAGCAGACCCTGATCAGACGACTCCGTCTGATCTGGGGTTATCCTGTTTGCAATGTCGTAGTTGGCTACATACAGTAAAATCTCGATTATTCGAATTTTTGTATAGAAGAATTTAGACCCTTTTAGGCAGGTGGCTGCTTAACGCACGGTGAAAGTCATGCAGAAAGCTCCTCTATGTGCTTTCTGCATGACTTTCACCATGCATTAAGCTGTCACCTGTCTTAAGATCGATACTGGTACGTATTTTAGTGTTCGAATAATCAAGTTTTTACTGTACTTTCAAAATACACTATAGACTCATACGGTTACTGGCCAGGCTTTGAATCCTGTTTTCGACCTGCCCGGGCCTTTATTCGCTAACATGTGGCGACACATGTTTCTAACCCTTTACCTGATAGCGACACACTTCTTTGCATTTGCAGGAAAACGTCGATAATTCGAAATTTAAAAATAGGAGAATTTAGACCTTTTTAGACCGGTAGCTGTTTAATGCAAGATGGAAGTCATGCAGAAAGCTCCTCATAGATTTTCACCCTGCATTCAGTAAGCTGCCACCTGTCTTAAAGACTGATAATGGTACGTTTTTAAGTGTTCTAATAATCGAGATTTTACTGTATGTTTGTTAAGGTTTACCTCAAACAGTATGCATCAGGCGTCTCCCTGTTTAGCTTCATTCATATGAACCTCAGTGATTTCGTTTTCTAACTCTTTCGATGATTTCGTTTTCAAACGCATTCTTATTTTCTGTCGTACTCTTGAACAAAGGACTGATTTCGGATATTTTCGGATAGTAATCATTAGACCTATAGTTACATGTACATGTATTTCTGAAATGGATACCCCAACGTCTTGCTAGGTTGTATACGCAGAGGTCCCGAAAAACATGTCAATTTAAACATTTTCAAGAATAACTCCTGTATTTCTCTAACAAACCCTATACTATGACCACTCTCTAGAATCATCTCTTCGAGACGATTCTAAAGAGTGGTCACAATATAGGGTTTGGTGGAGAAATGACGATTTTAGTATTTGAATACGCATGCACCCTTATCTGTAGCTCTGAGTATGTTTTCAAATTATGGGTAAAATAGAAGAAGTGACCTCGTTATGTATACAGTAGAACCTGTCTTAAGCGACCATAGATGATTTCTTAAGGAAGGGGAAACGTAATTGGAGCTTTCTGCATTATTTCGATCTGCATTAAGCTTCCTCCTGTATTAAAGACCCTTTTAATGGTCGCTTATAACAGTTTCTACAGTATCGCGCGGTTTAATTTAGAAGTGCACAGTATGGTCAACGTAATGAAGATTCGTCACAAAATGTGTTCAATACTGTTACATGTGCTAGACATTAATCCCCTGTTATTCAGAATACAGGGGAAACCTCCTCCAAACCGGGCGTAATATAATTATTAAAACCGGTCATTCAGACAGATGGCAGCTTAATGCAGGATGAAAGTCATGTAGAAAGCTCCTTTGGGAGCTTTCTGCATGACTTTCAACTTGCATTAAGCAGTCAACTTCCTAAAAAGTCCTAAATTGTTTTTTTTTTGTTTTTTTTTATAAAATTCCGGTTTAGAGGGACGCTACTGTATATTTACAAAAGTCTAACAACACAGTTCCATAGAAAAAATTCTTTATTCTCTGATGGCTTATACATAGAACATCATGTCTATATAATTCTTATGGTCAATGTACAGTAAAACCTCTCTATAAAGGCCACTAAATTACATCAAGTATTTTGTGTTACAGGCAGGTGGTTGCTTAAAGCAAGGTGAAAGTAAAACAGAACGCTCCTATAGGAGCGTTCTGTTTTACTTTCACCTTGCTTTAAGCAGCCACCTGCCCTAAAAACCAACTAATTAACACAATTTAGTGACTGTTATAGAGAGGTTTTACTGTATATCGATCATTCTAGCCAATGATTGTTTGAAACGCAATCCTGTTCATGACTATTCACGAGTTCCTCAGTAGGCATTAAGTACACGTGCGCGGGAACATTGCATAATTATGCGATAAGAATCGAAGCATTTTCACAACATTCACAACATACCATACAGAGCTGCGACACGAGAAAAACAAGTTTCCTTGGTAACTTGTCCTTTAGTAAACAGTGTTCACTCAGATCAACCACCGTGTCAGAGACGCGGCGTCTGATCATGGTCTACACTGATTGTCAAACTGGATGATATTAAAACTAGATGTAGATGGACATCGTCTGATATCCACCGACTACGACACACTCCAGTCGAATGAATGGAGGGTGACGGGTCAATTAGCCGGGGCTTTCCGATTATGGTCGATGGGTATCAAGTTGTAGAGCCTGATTAGATTCCCTATACCTGACCACGGGGATATTCTTAACATGTCTACACTGTTTGCGAAACCCTTATAGAAGCGTGTTTTCTCGTGACGCAAGCCCATTCTTTTACACACAGGCTTACACACTATATCTGACTGACTAGAAAAAAACAACATTGTACAACAGTGACCAGGTATTTTTCCATCAAATCTGCATTTAGCAGTCTTCATGATTTGTACATGACGTTAATCCTTACCATTCTGTGAAAAAAATAATGTCTGCTCAAATTTGAATCTGGTGAAATGTTGACTACTTCCGATTCGATCGTCATTTTGAGAAACTATATATTAACCTAGTGTCAAAGAGCTTGGATCCTGATCAGACGCCGATTTACTCGGCGTCTCATCAGGATCAAAGTTGTTTGCAAGCGCGAGTCAGGTGGCGAACAGCGAGATAATGATTAAAGGTACAACTGCATAGTGTTAGTGTTTATATATACTTTAACCGTTACAGTGCGCGGGAAACGAGTCACTAATGTACTTTGCAAACAGTGTAGACCCAGATGAGAGGGCTCCTAGAGGAGCCCTCTCATCAGGGTCTGCACTGTTTGTCATATTACACTTTTCTTTAGAAAAAATCCATAAATATTCACCATAAACTTATCCTGTGTATATTTTGGAATACATGTAATTCATTTCAATCATTTGAGACTTCAGTATTGTAAGGTACTTGTAAAGGTTAAAACATAGGCGTCTTTCCTTGGCCAATTGAATGAACAGAGTTTGTAATATGATGAAAGTAAATGGTCTATGATAAGGCTTACACAGACTGACAATATACTCTGAGTTTTATGTATTGTTTTATTACAAAATCGTACGTATAATGCAAGACTGAACTAGCATAGCAAATACAGTAGAGTTTCTCTAAAGCAATTTGTAATGAAAACGTGTGTCTTTAAATACAAGTGACTGCTTAATGCAGGACGAAAGTAATACAGACATATCCTTTGGGAGCATTTCCGTATAAATTTCGTCCTGCATTAAGCTACCATTTGACTTTAAGATCCAGAGAACTTTGAGAGATGTTGTTTATTTAAATGTAAACCAGTAAGTTAATCTATGATTTCAATTCCATGAACGAGATTTAATTATGTCAAATTAACTTCATCTAATCAGGACATTAGAATATAATGAGATGTCAAATTCTAATTGTCATATTTATATTGTCTGTTGTCACTTAATCTTCATTAATATCTTCTTCAGAGTCAAACTGTGCCTGTGAGAGGTCGTATTTTGAGCTGATGCCGTTCACTCCAGAGTCGACGATTTTCACAGATTTCTTGGGCACAGCAGTGTTGGTATCGGCCTCAATCTCTCCGATAACTCTCAAAACATCCTGAAAGTAACATATTCTACTGTTACCCAAAGTATTCAGACACTATCAGTCATTATCCCCTCTCGTCTGATTTGTAAAGCTGAATAAATCAATTCAGCACTATTTTGATAATTTTTATTAGACCGACACAGTATAGCAATTATCAAATACAGTAAAACCCCTCTAATACGACCACTGAATAAACATGAGTGTCTTTATAAGCAGGTCGTTGCTTAATGCAGGACAAAAGTAATGCAGAAAGCTCCTCTAGGAGCTTTCTGCATTACTTTTGTCCTGCATTAAGCTACCACCTGCATCTAGCACCCATAATTATACCTCTTTTCGGTGGTTGCATTAGCGGGGTTTTACTGTAGTGTGGACCCTAGTCAAACTGTTCCCGAAGAGCAGTTTGATCTAGTACTGTACCATTTGCCTAAATGTATACAGCAGACCCTGTCCCAAGCGAACATTCATTTATTGAACACAGGAATCTTAAAAAGCAGGTGGGGCGTAAGTAAGGCAGAAAGTGCCTGTAGAAGCTGTCTGCATTACAGTTGACCTGCATTAAGCTATACCACCTGTCTTACAGACCCATAATTAGATTGCCGCTTAAGACAGGTAACTTAGAGTAATCTATTAGTTGGAGTAAACGTACCGAATCAGTTCTCATGGGCAATAAATGGCATATTATCATCTAGACCTCTTCATAATAAGTTTTTTTCTCCATTTCTTTTCAAAACACAATCAGAATGTCAAACAGGTAAGATGATCCTGATAAGTCACGTCTCATCTGGATACAAACTGTTTGCAATATGGCCACCCATTAACCTACGTGCATAACAGTAAACATTAAATGCTTAGTACGCCCAGGAAATATGCATATAATTATATAACTGATTCAAAATTCATTCTAGATTCAGCACAATGCCATAGTAATATTGCCACTGTCATTTTCTGTCTAAACGTGCTAACAGAGCGTCAAGTAAACGTGATATCCAGCTCGTGATGGTCAAATAGGGATCGAAACTGTAAATGTCATCTCTTATTAGCCTGGGAAACCGTATCAGAAATCTAATACATGTTTATAATACAGGGCGACGCATGAGTGCAATGCGGTCGTACCTAGAATCTACGGGGCGAATATGTGTGCCAAGTAATACGGCGTCCAAACAGGATCCAAACTATTTGATGCCCCGAGGTTATAAAACTTTCTTCTTGAGTCTGAGATCATTCTTAAGCATCTGATAGTCAGAAGTTTAATAACCTTGGACCCTGGTGTTTTTCGATAAAAATGAAAGAAAAATTAACTGTGACAAATTTAGGAAAACACTTAGTTCAAATGCGTATAACGGTTAACTCTTTTCTTCATGAATATTCATATAATTAAACGCCTCTGTAAAAGTCACTTTTCGGAACCATTGTGATAAATAGAGCGTTTGCTCCATAGGAGCAAGTGCTTTATTTATCACAATGGTTTCAAAACTACACAAGTCTAAAAGGTTGTTTTTTCTAGTAAATGCTCCCTTTTCAGTAGATTTATTCAGAGAGGTTGGGTCTAAAATAGTCTATGAGGAAATCGTTACCAGAATATCATATACAAGGAGAGCTAGTATATCCGGCCTTACCATGCCCTTGATGACCTTGCCGAATGCCACGTGTTTGCCATCGAGCCACCTGGCCTTGTTGAGGAGAATGAAGAACTGGGAGCCGTTAGTGTCCTTGCCGTGGTTTGCCATAGAGACGATGCCGGTGACCTTGTGGCTGATGTCGTAGTTCTCATCAACAAACTTATCACCGTAGATGCTCTTGCCTAGAACGTAAAACAAACTGTGTCGAAATCGGAAGTTGGTAGTTTGTAGGCCTACACAGCCCATGAACGAAATTTGCTCTACCTGACTGACATTTGAAACACTTTGGATGGAGCTGAGACGCCTAGTAACTTGACGTCCCACCATGACCCAAGTTGGTTGAAACAAAATCAACAACAAAAACTAGTAGTTTCTCAAATCAGAAGTAAATAAAAACAAATTGCAACAAATGCAGTTATGTATGTAGACATATGTAACGATTAGTTCACTTTTAAAACCCTTTTAGTGCTGGACACGAGTCACCAAATGCATTTGCAAGCACTGTAGACCCAGATGAGAGGGCTCATAGAATAGCCTACTCATCAGGGTCTGCGCTGTTTGTTTTAAAATAATTGTTTGACGAACTTGTGGACTACAACTTTTACAGTTCACAAAGTATTGTCACTGATTTTCTTCGTGTAAACCTTGCCCTCACGCAAATGCTTTTTTCACACCTTTGCAAACAGAGTAGACCCATATAAGGGTCTGTTCTGTTTGCTTATTAAATTGTAATAGATCTGAATCTACAGTTTCTAGACTACCAATACCAAAACTATATTTGAACTCTTTAAAGTTATACTGCGGCACACGCACAAGTCGTGGTACGGTTTATGTCAAATGTTGCTTACCTCCAGTTCCATCTCCGACAGTGACGTCACCCATCTGGACGAGGAAGTCGGGAACAATTCGGTGGACCTTTGTGTTCTTGTAAGACAGACCAGTCTGCAGAAATAAAATCGAAGTACATATACAATGGTTTGCCTTTAGTTTGTTTGTTAAACTTTGAATCGTGGTTGTACGCTGCTTTAACAGTATTTTAGTGATTTCGCGTCGTCAAGCTAATTACGGGTGGAGGAAGACTTCTAGATGTACTCCGAGCTATTGTCTTCTACAGAAATAGTCGCATGGTGCAGTTATACAAAACAGCGCCCGATGCTGTTAATGTTTTGCCCGTTCTCCGCATCTCATTATACGTCACCAAGGCTCCGCCTTGCACCACCCAAACCAACCATACGAATGGTACGCCATTTCACCGCCCAAACCAATCATACCAAGGGTATGCCCTTGCGCCCACCCCGTCTTACCATTCCAAGTCATGTACAATCCCACCCATTCCTCCTGCCAAATTTAAAGCACCGCCCTTGCACCCACCCATCCCACATGACGTAGATCTATATCGCCATTGTACCATCCAATTAGCATCCTACCACGGCACCGTCCTTGCACCATCCCACCCCACTCAATCAAAGTACCGCCCTTGCACCACCCAATCCCACCCTACCAAATCACCGCTCTTGCACTATCACATTCACACCCCATCCTATCAAATTAACAGTATTGCACCATCACATCCTACCCTACAAATGTACTGCCCATACATCATCCCATTCTCATTTCATTCACAAGCACAGAAAAGAATAACCAACTCCATAAATATTAACTCCATTAATACGCCTTTGCAAACAGAGATCTGATTAGGGTCTGTTTGTTTGCTAATGGTGTAATATAGATATGACTCTGTTTCTGCCAAGGCCAAAACAGTGTCCATGTGCTATTTCAACAATTAATCTAATTAATGCCATTATTTCTTACATGAATATTCATGGAGTAAAGGGTTAACTAATAATTAACTTTTTCTGAATTCATCGAAAGAGTTTTAAACAACTATTCTACATTTTATTCCATTCTATGTAGCTTTATTCAAATGCTACAAAAGAAAATAGGTATTAAATAATAATTAACTTTTTCTGAATTAAACGACAAAGTTTTAAACAACTATTCTATTTGATCAACTAAATTTCAATTCATTCTAAGTAGCTTTATCCTAATACTGCAAAGGTAGATAAATATTGATAACATGTATGAATATTTATTAAACATCTCCTCCATAAATACGCACCTGTGCCTTTGCAAAAAGAGTAAACACAGATCAGACGTCTGACCAGGGTCTACTCTATTTGCTCATGATATTATATGGATATGATTCTACAGTATCTGCCATAGCTAAAACTTCCCGCATCCATATGCTACTATAAAAAAAAAAATCTAATTAATATTCGTAGTGTCATTATTTCTTACATAAATACTCATGGAGTAAAGGGTTAAATTATGAATATGTATTAAAGTCAGTTTGTTTGTTCAAGAAATGTCTCATTATGATTCAATATTGTCTTGATCTGAAATACTGAAAATTTCGTGTGAAGTACACGTCATCGTAGAGATCGCATTTCAAACTGCAATTTGATATTTATATTAACCCTTATCCTGCTATCTGCGAACATAATCGCACTTTGAAACAACTTGGATCCAGATGAGACGCCGAGTAAGTCGGTGTCTCATCAGGATCCAAGCTGTTTGACACTCGGTCAATAATTTCTTAATAGCTTGATCGAATTAGAAGTACTCAAAATTGTATGAGATCCAACAAATGAGCAGGCATTATTTCCCCACAGCGGGTTAAGGGTTAAGTCTGTTTTAGCCTGTTGGTGGGCTATCGTGATGTTTGGTATACGTGTTATCCCACGTGGCAATACGTGTCTTCCACTATTGACAAATACCGGCCAACAGTCTAATGTTCGGGTACAATTGGGCTGTCACATCTGCTGCCAAATCAATTACTGCAACAGGCGGCAGAGGACCCTTTGTATATGGTGTATGAAGAACATCGCAAATTCTAGACTCATGCCGACAAACTAGGAGAAATGATAACCTTGGCTGGTTATTTCCGATGATTACCGAATGAGCCAATCGAAATAAATCGGAGTTATACGTCAGATTGTGGCGTCAGATATGGCGTTGTTCATTTATACCAGTCTGGATCCGAATTAAGTTCGCGATAACTGATCATATCATAAGAACCCAAATAGCCTGATATCCATATTTGTTATCTATTGTTGAAAGACACGAACTTATAATTTTGTGCGTATATTGAAGTGAACGATAAACCCTTTCCAACGTGGATATTGATACAAGAAATAATGACACCATGAATACTAATAAGCTAATTTTTTTTATAATAGTACATGAATACACGAGTTTTTGGTCATGACAGAAACTGTAGAATTACATCTTTATATGTCCATATGCAAACAGAGCAGATCCTGGTCAGACGGCTCCTATAGGAGCCGTTTGATCTGGGTCTATTCTGTTAATGTGTGTTTTATCAGTTCAATGGGAAATAAATGAGCACGCAACAATGTTGACATGTTTAAATAATTATCGGATCAAATATAAACTAAAATGATAAATTTTGTTATCAATGCTATGTCTGCTGCTTTTGTGGGACAGTTCAGAGTGTAAACTCATGGGCTTTTTTTTTAATCCAATCTCTTTGAATAAATCTACCGAAATGGAGCATTTTCTAGAGAAAGGGAAAATTTTAGAATTTATTAGTTTTGAAACCGTTGTGATAAATAGAGCATTTGCTCCTATGGAGCAAATGTTCTATTTTTCCCAATGGTTTCAGAAAGTGATTTTACAGAGGCGTCAAAAGGCGTCAACAGTGGGGAATGGGTTAAGCAGGTGCGAACAGCATATGATTACATATACATGTACATGTGTATATTGATTCTGTTTATAGTAGCAAACCCAACAGCGAACAATGGCAATGATCTCAGGTAGTTCTCGGACAAGAGTTTTATAGTTCAGTAAACTATATAGGAGTGTGCCTATATAAGCAAGTCTATTACCGCTCTTCTGGTCATATCAACCGCTTGCCTTATTGACACGCCTTTGGGGCCATCTGATCAGGGTATGCTCTTTTATCTTTTGATTTAGTAGGTATGATTCTATGCATTGTGTCATGCTAAAAACTTACTTGTTCATATTGCAGTTGTAAAAATCCAGCTAGTTAACCCTTCGCTTGCTGAATTTTAAAATACATTTCTCCTTCTTTGTCCATGCCCTGTTGTATAATTACATATATCTTCACTGTGTACAAGTATTTCACTGTGCAATCACTGCTGTGGAGTGCACTGGTTGCACAATCAACTTGTAAATAGTGCAGACCCTGATGAGACAGCTCCCGCAGGAGCTGTCTCATCTGGGTCTTCACTATTTACAGGTAGGTATATTAACGTGATTAGCAAGTGAAGGGTTAATATTGTGGTCATTACTTCTTAAGAGTTAATTAGAAAACATAAAAAAACTTACCCTGCCGCGTTTAAATCCTTTTGCAATGGCGGCAAAATTCATAGCTGTCATGGGACATGTCTCTCCAAACAGAGCGATCACCATTCTGCCCCTGTAGTCCTCTCCGGGGCCATCCAGGTCCCTTATTTCGAAGTCGAAAAATACTTCCTCCGTCACTGTTAGGTTACCGCAGTAACCAAGGGCAAACACTGTGGCTAATGTCGCAATAAATAGAGCTGCCATGGCTGAGCTGAAAGAAACACAAACGTACTGATAAATACAACTTATATATGGCACAATATCGTCTAACACAGAACATGTCTGCTTCACAGTTAATATTTTACCTTAAGGATATTAACGACAGACTCCAACCAATATGAATATTGAATTACCATTTCCTGAGAATATTCATGCCAGTTTCCATCCTTGTTTTGAATGGTAATTAGTTTTTTTTATTTAAAAGTATGTAAAATAAGGAAAATTACTGCCATAATAGGAGAGAATTTAATCTGTAAAATATATGCAAACAGAGCAGATCCTGATCAAATGGCACCAACATGATATGTCTGGTCTTGGTCTACTCTGTTTGCAAAGGATACAAGTACTGGGCACAGGAATTTGCTAAGGAAAATAAATAAAGGGAAATAACTCTAGTTATGATGCTAGTACACTCCTTTCCCACATTCAGGGGGCTGTAAAGGGGACATGGCGTAGAAAGGAGTATGCTTAGCTATGGAATAAATTGATACTAAATTTCTTAAATTGTAATACTTGTATAATTATAACACTAGTGAAAGCATGACTCTTGTACAGAATTAAACTTTAGTTTATTTCTGAAAGTTACATGAATCCACTTATCACTAGATTTAGAATAAGGATTGGATCAGACTTTAGATATCCAATAAGCTGCTATAGGAGCCGTCTGATCAGGGTCTGCTGTTTTCTAATGGGATTTGAAAGATATGTTGCTTTACTTTCTAAAATCGCTAAAATGTTCCACCTTCCATATTTAATTATAAGTATTTTGTCAATTAATATTAAGTTAGGTATTGAAATTTAGAATAAACATAGAACAGGGAAAGGGCTAACCACTTACCTGTTCAAAATTCATGACATCAAAAATATTTATCAGCAGAATTCTTATAATGGCATACAGTAAAACCTCTCTATAACGACCACTAAATTACATTAAGTATTTTGTGTTTAAAGGCAGGTGGCTGCTTAAAGCAAGGTGAAAGTAAAACAGAACGCTCCTATAGGAGCGTTCTGTTTTACTTTCACCTTGCTTTAAGCAGCCACCCGCCCTAAATACCAACTAACTAACGCAATTTAGTGGTCGTTATAGAGAGGTTTTAATGTACAATACATAGGATATAGTATTGGTAGAAACTGCAGCGCAAGATCTATTATAATTTCTTTAACAAACAGAGCAGACCCAAATCAGACGGCTCCACTAGGAGGTCTACTCTGTTTGCAAAGGCAAGAAAACACGTTTATACCAGGGAAAATTTTAGCCACTTCAATGCCACGTGCAAGACTGGTCTGTGATATACATGTGTAATATGCAAACAGTTTGGATCCAGATGAGTGACACGGTGTCTCATCAGGATCCAAACTATTTGACACCCTGTTTATCTTTCTATAAATAAAATGAGGAAACATTCATTCTAAATCTTGTAAAAGACGAAAATGTGTCTAGCATACAACAACACTGGCACCGAAAATTCAGGGGCGCGGCGTCTAACCTGGATTTGGATTGATTTCAAAGAGAATCATAATTTTGCGGCATAAATCATATCTGTACGTATAATAGTTTAGAGATACCCCATTACCTAATAAATATTTATTAAGAAACAATAACGTTATAAATTTTTATTAGCGCGGCGTCTATCCTGGATTTGGATTGTTTTCAAAGAGTATCATAATGTCGCCGCATGTATCATATCTGTACATATAAATAGTTTAGAGTTAACCCTTTGCCTGATGAATATTTATTTAGAAATAATTAATATTTATTAGCTGGAATTTTTTTATAATGGCATATGAACAAAATTGCAGAAATTGTAAGATCATATCTATATAATTTCATAAGCAAACAGAGCAGATCCTGATATGGGTTGTCTCTGTTTGCAAAGACGTGTAAAAGTTTTGTATCATGTAAATGGTTATACTGTTCCATACGAAAAGTGTGTTACTGATACAAATACATAAATAACTCGTTAAATGATTACAGATTGAAACATCTGTCTACTGATGAGATCAGAAATTATTATCATCAAACAGTTATTTTATTATCATCAAACAATTATTAAGCAATTATCTAACAGATGAACATATAAAAGTGCGTAATCAAATACTAAAATCGTCATTTCTCCACCAAACCCTATGCTGCGATCGCTCTTTAGAATCGTCTCGAAGAGACGATTCTAAAAAGTGATCACAACATGGGGTTTGGTGTAGAAAATTATTCGCGCATCTTATCTGGACCTCTGAATTATGAAATAAGTTCACAGTACGCGTTTGAATATTTGTAACCGAACTGTATAATTAAGATTTGAATTTGAGTTTCCATTAGTTCATCAATTGTATATAGAATTTTAGTAAACCTTTACGATAAAATGATAAATCTTAATGTTTTAGTTACCTTTCTATTTTCCTTCCAAATGTACTTCTGTGAGCTGAGATCAAACAAAGTGGACGTAACACCGCTAACCGCCGAGACTTTATATTCCAAATCTTAGCCACGAAGATGCCACATCGCATCCAATCAGATTAGGATTTTGTGTCGCGTTGACCAATCAAAGGCGTTGCAAATGTTGCATTGCCAGGATATGCCACAAAAGCAAGTGTACACGTTGAATGGTTTCGCCGTCACAAAGTGAGCAGCCGAAATTAATATAGCAAACGAGTCGCCTGATGCGTCACTGTACATGTGGCAGAAAATGTTAATGATTCTTAGGACAAAACGCTGGTCTGTGTTTGCATTTACAATATATTTTATAGCCTTTCTCGTAAGGTACAGTCTGTCGCATTTATTGATGGGTAGGGGTCTTGATAATTGATTAAATTATGAAATGTGTATACGTGATACGATTGTAGCACGCATTCTTGTAAGATAAACTCAACACGGTGAAACTAATGCCATCGGAAGAGTTTGGTCCAAACTCTCTTTTGTCTTCCTTTTTAAAAGCGACATTCTTTTTTTTTTAAATATTAAATAGATCCAATTCGTCAAACCCAATTACTCCATGACTATTCATTTAAGAATCGTGAATATTAATTTTACAATGGCACATGGACACGGAAAGATTTGGCTATAGTTGAATATGTAGATTCATATCTATATTATTTGATAAGCAAACAGAGCAGACCCAGATCAGACGGCTCCTATAGGAGCCGTCTGATCTGGGTCTTCTCTGTTTGCAAAGGCGTATTTATGGAGTAAGGGGTTAACAAGCTATAAGAGACAAACAGCAGGGATCCTGATGAAACACCTAGTTACTCTGCGTCACATCTGGGTTTAAGCTGTTTGCAATTGATATGCCGTTATGTCGCGTTTAGCACATTTGAGAAAGGTTAGCACATTGTGTAGATGTAGATGAGATGTTTCAAAATTGTTTGGCATTGTTTGAATGAAAGAAAAAAAAAATTCACAGTTTAATAATTTCCCTGTTAACCCTTTCCCTCATAGAAACGTGTTTGCACGCATTTGCAAACAGAGTAGACCCAGATCAGACGGCTCCTAGAGGGTCTGCTCTGTTTGCTTATGGAATTAATAAATCTGTGTCTTTACTTTCTAAAATAGTTACAATGTACCACCTTCCAGATTTGATTATAAGTGTTTTGTTCATGAATATTCAATGGGTATTAAAATTTGGACTAAACACAGAACAGGGAAAGGGTTAAATATTTATGTAAGACATAATAACAGCATATTAAATATGTATTAGCTAAATTTTCAAAATACCACATGTATGCAGTTTTTTGATTAGTTGAAATTGTAGAGTCAGATTCTTTTTTTATTTTCATACGCAAACAGAGCAGACCCTGACCAGACGGCTCCTATAGGAGCCGTCTCATCTTGGTCTACTCTGCATGTTTGCAAAGGCGTTTATATGAAGTAAAGGATTAAGAAGAAACTTTCATTATTTAGCCAACTATGGGCGAATCGGTGTTGTCAGCCTCATCAGTAGCCATTTGCTAGACATTGGGTCGTATATTTGTACATAAATAACAGCATAGCTTATGTTTTTAAAAAAGTAGTTTTGCGCGGGCGAACGTTAGGTTAAGTGAAAAAAGTTAAATGGTGTGGTTTTCGGTATTTTTGCAAGAAGCCCTCCATATCCTAAGATATAATGTAAAAACTCGATAATTCGAAATTTTAGTAATGAAGAATTGGTCTGGATTATACTGTATATAGATTGGTCGTGTTCGAACCATGCAGTAAGGAAGCCCTGTAGACGGCGATCTTACACAGCAGAAACTGTATTTATCAAATTCTATTAGCAAACAGAGCAGACCCTGATCAGACGGCTCCTATAGGAGCCATCTGATCTGGGTCTACTCTGTTTGTAAATGCGTGAAAACACGTTTTATGAGGGAAAGGGTTAATTCAGTGCGAATATATCTCAGAAAGTTCCCAAAAATGAAATATGTTCCTACCTTCGTTAGGCATTAAGCATGTACCTCATAGAGATGCTGTTTTAGCACCATTGCAAACAGAGTAGATCAGCGTCTGCTGTAACTGTTTACTTAAGAAAAAATATACATATATATGAGTTTCTGTCGTGTAAAACGCCCTTGTTCTTTATGCAATTATAAAAAAAAGTTAATTATTGTTAATATAGTCATTAATTCTGACATGAATATTCATGAGATAAAGGTTAAACTACCACATGTCTGCTGCTGGTCGCTTTTGAGAGGTGTTAATTTTAAAAAAAATCGGCAGACCTCTGATTTGATATTTGTGTGCAGTTTTATTTTATTTCTTTCGTTTCATTTGCTCATGTTTTATTTTAAGACATGTTATTATTCTATATGTACGTAGATCTAATAAATACATGTACGCTAAAATATATCTTAGTCCTATTAGCCTATATAGCCTATATAATAAGGCACTATCACGGTAGAATTAGCCAAATCTATCCGATCATCACCATGAAACAGTTTGAATCTGTTTCGATGGAACCTTTATACGGTACTCAAAATATCTCTAATTACGTGTCTGATAGACAGCTTATTTCCTTGTTCTGTTATTATTCCAAATTTCAATACCTACTGAATATTCATGGCAAAAATAGTTATAATGAAAAATCAAAGGTGGGACATTGTAGCCGTTTTAGAATCTTAAGAAACAGATCTTCCATTAGATCAAATTCCATTAGCAAACAGAGTCGACCCTGATCAGACGGCTCCTATAGGAGCCGTCTGATCTTGGTCTGCTCTGTTTGGAAATGTGTGAAAACACGTTTATATGAAGGGAAGGGTTAATACAGGACAAACACTATAATTATGCAGAAAACTCCATGGGAATTTACTGCGTTACTTTTACACCTGCTTTTAAAACACCCCAGTATTGATTCGTTAAATAATCGGTTAATACGTTCTACTGTACATTGTATTAAATTGAATGACGTCACTGTAAGAAATATACTGTGAAACCAGTGTAGAGCCAGATCGGCTACTACTGTGTTCATATACGGTTTGTTTCAGCGATAATGATAGTTTGATAGTTTTATTCAAATGATGCCATTGAGCTTTAAAGCCCATGAGGACAAAATATATATGTAAACATCACTAACAGTATGACAGAAACATTATTGCACAGCGTGCTGTTAAATCTTTTGGGAGACTAAAGTAGACTTATACAATGCAGCGTTCTGGGCGGTAGATGAACTAAATCTACCCTGATTGCAAATGTTCCCTTTCTCATCGCATCTTTGATCATGTGCACATATACAGTAACCCCGCTCTAACCCGGATTATTAGTAAAGAAGAATTTAAATGTTTTAGGCAGGTGGCTGCTAAATGCAAGGTAAAGTCGTGTAGAAAGCTCCAAGAGGAGCTTTCTGCATGACTTTTACTCTGCATTAAGCTGCCACCTGTTTTAAAGATCTAGGCATCGTTACTAATTTGACAAGTCAGGATTTGAGAGATTTCTCTTTATACATGTAGTTGTTTTCAAATACGTTTTCCAATCCGTGGATAGTTGTAGTAGTAGAAATATTCTATTGACTGACTTGCACCAGCTTGAAGTGCTGGTTTTCCGATCGTTGACAGAGCCATTATCAGTGTTTGATGTTGACATGTCAATAGTCGTTATGCGCGCAGCAGCCGGTTAGTAACTCAACACTAAATTGTCCGCTCTTGGAAAGTATAATGTTTACTCAAATGTTGATCTGGTGCAATTTTGACTACATATTCTTCCGATTCATTTAAGCTTTTGGTAAATATATTGACCGTGTGTCAAACAGCCTGGATCTTGGTGGATCCAAGGTCTCAGATAGAGAGATAACGGTTAGCCAATCAGGTCAAGTGTGACATAGTCACTTTTCTAGTGTGTAAATATGAGTGTTAGCAGCAGGCTAAAGGCACACGAAGGAAGTGACCAAATGAAAGTGAATCGGCTGATAGCAACTAAAGGTTGATGATACAATTTGGTTAATATTTCCAGGTTTATAAACTATATATAAATTATATATAAATACACGTAGCTCTAAAATCTAACTAAATCAGACTTAGGAAGTAAGGTGCATGCTGCCAGTTCTCATATCTCTAGGTTTGAGAAATAAAGTCATCAACCGAAGTTATGTTGTCGTTATAATACTACCGCTATATTACACATGCAATGTGACGAATCTATGATAACTTTTGCAAGCAGTTTGGATTCGGATGAGACGCCGAATAACTCGGCATCTCATCAGGATCTAAACTGTTTGATATTCTGATCGTAAACAGCGTAGACTGCGCCGTTTGCTTATGGAATAACGCACATCCGGTTCTATGTTTCTGCAATGGCCAAAAAAAAATCTGTTTTCATATACTATTATTAAAAAAACCTAAAATTTATCGAATTTCCAAATCCAAATGAACCTTTTACGATACAGTAAACACTTCTAACACGGAACTTTAAATTAGTAAAAAAAAAAAGAAAAAGAATTTAGATCTTTAGTGAAGATAAGCAGGTAACTGTTCAGCACTGGGTGAAGGTCAGGTCGAAAATCATTTGGAAGTTGGCTGCATACCGTTCAACCTGCATTAAGCTGTCATCTGTCTAAACTCGTGCCTTGTTGAATATTCATGTAAGAAATGATGACATCATGAATATTTATTAGCGGATTTTATAATGGTATATATATACACATAATGTTTTGATATTGGTAGAAACTGTAGAGTCAGAATGAGTAGAGTCTAGAGTGTAAATTTCACAAGAAAACATAGCAGACCCAGATCAGACGGTTCCTATAGGAACCGTCTTATCTGGGTCTACTCTGTTTGCAAATGCGTGAAAGGCGCTTGCATGAGGCAACGGGTTCAAGATCGGTATTGATGATATAAACAGCCAGATTCTTTTTGCCACAAGCAGCCACCTGATTTCAAAGGTAAACCTGCACGTGACTATTTGCCAAGTAGTACTACAGTGAAACCTCTCTATAACGACCACTAAATTGTGTCAATTAGTTTGTAATTAGGACAGATGGCTGCTTAAAGCAAGGTGAAAGTAAAACAGAACGCTCCTGTAGGAGCGTTCTGTTTTAGTTTCACCTTGCTTTAAGCAACCATCGGCGTTTAACACAACATACTTCATGTAATTTAGTGGCCGTTATAGAGAGGTTTTACTGTACACCGTACAGTGTTTTCATAGAAGAATGGTGTCTCTCCTCATGGAAGTGGCTTATTATTACTACATTTATTATCTAAATTGGAAAGTTTTGTGCAACACTGTTGTAACTACATTAATTAATCATTTACTCCATGAATATTTATGTAAGAAATAATATCATCATGAATATTGATTAGATTAATTATTAAAATGGAAAATTTGCAAATGAAATTTTTACCAGGGCAGAAACTAGATATTATGATTATATCCATTGTAAACAGAGCAGACCCTGATCAGACAGCTCCTATAGGTCTATGGGTCTACTCTGTTTACAAAGGCATAGAAAGGCGTATTTATGAAGTAAAGAGTTAACCCATATAAGCATTTATAACAACAGTATTGTCTTCCAGAAACTGGTTTCTTTACTTTCTATTAAAGAAACACGATAAACACAGTCTTTATGTACCCAGAGAGACAAAATATCCGGACTATCTGATCATGAGTTCGATTAACTCTTTACTACATGAATATTCATGTAAGAAATAATGTCATTATGAATATTAATTAGATTGATTGCTATATTAGCACATAGACACAGGAATATTTGGCTATAACAGAAACTTATCTAGAATTATATATTTATCATATTATAAGCAAACAGAGCCGACCCTGATCAGACGGCTCTTATACAAGAGATGTCTGATCTGGATCTACTCTGCTTAGGCGTAAAAAGGCGTATAATTTATGGAGTAAAAGTTTAAAATGTTTGATGTTCTCACTATCTTTTATTTTTATTTAGGAGAACAAGATACAAGATAGATCTAAAACGAGAAAACAATCAGACATCTAGAAGCAGGCAACAATCTATTAAATTTAAGACAGGTTTTGAATCTCATTGCTTTTCTAGTAAATCGATGACTTGGTACAAAATTCTTACACTAACTTCCGTAACACTTTACTTAGAGACGCATTTTGGCACATTTGCAGACAGAGTTGATCATGATAAGATCTGCTCTGTTTTGGTTACAGAATATACTATTTGCCACAGCAATATGTTCACTTAAACAAAGTAGATTAAACACTTATTGTTTATAGCGTTTGAAATCTGCCATGAATATCTATTAGAGCATGGACATCTATTAGGTAGAACATGAATATCTATTAGAGCATGGATACCTGTCAGTTAAAGGGTTAACCTTAACCCTTTCAACCATGAATATTCATGTAAAAATAATGACGTCGTGAATATTAATTACATGTAGATTAATTTGTTATAATAGCACATGGAGGTTTTAGCCATGACATAAACTGTAGAATCATATATATATTATATTATAAGCAAACAGACTAGACCCTGATCAGACGGCTCCTATAGGAGCCGTCTGATCTGGGTCTACTCTGTTTGCAAAAGCGCGAAAACGCGTTAATACAATGTCTCACAAAATGTCGCTATCAGATTCAGTTTGTAAAAGTTTTGCTTTCAAATTATGACACGAGTGTTAAAGAGTTTGGTACTTGGTGAGTTTCTGGACGACTCATCTTGATCCAAACTACATGCAATAATAGGTGTCACTTGTCACGAATACACCGAGAGTCTAGTTTTTAACAAAGCCCACTAAAAGTCCACGTTCTCTCTAGTTTTGAACAAAGATTCAAAATACTTTATTAGTAACGTAAACATTGACATGGTTTTTTTTACTTGATGCATACGCAATTGTATGTGTGACAGCCATGTAACCTACATCTAAATCTTACAAATATAACAAAGTATGTGTACCTGCAAATATAAAGAACTTAGTATAATGAAAGAGTCAATATTTCTTTTTCTGAATCTTAACAAATTTTGATATATATGATGGAGGAATAGTATAAAGAAAGAAAGAAAAAATGATCAAAAGAAAGAAGGAAATAAAGAAAAAATAAGGAAGGAAAGAAAGAAATATCTGTGGAATGGTTATTCACGAAACAATGTGAAACATGCTAACGATGTTGCAAAATTGTTCAATTGTTTGATAGATGAGATAACTTAATACATATTTTTCCGATCTATTAACAATAGTTTGGCGAATCAAAAAGCTTCAAACACGTATTTACATAGGCTTTTCAATAGCAAAAAATTACAAATGCTCATTAGTTCAACAAATTTCCAAACGCTTGGCCTATTTAAATAGTATTTCTTTATACTGTTTACGGATATCGTTATATTGGCTACATATAAGGGTAAAATGGTATTAATCTTCAATATCACCTGAATTACAAATACATGTAGTACAATATCTTTCATTACGGTTTATTCTGCAAAATTGTTCAATTGCTTGATAGATGAGATAACTTATATATTTTTTCCGTTCTATTAACAATAGTTTGGCGAATCAAAAAACTTCAAAAACGTATTTACATAGGTTTTTCAATAGCAAAAAATTACAAGTGCTCATTAGATCAACAAATTTCCAAACGCTTGGTCTATTTAAATAGTATTTATTTATACTGTTTACATAAGGGTAAAATGGTATTAATCTTCAATATCACCTGAATTACAAATACATGTAGTACAATATCTTTCATTACGGTTTATTCTGTTAGTTCCATATCTACCAGTTTCTACTCTGAACTGGTGTGATAAAAGTCTTAATTTAGTAAATGGTATTCGGAATCTAGCCGATATTTTGTCAAGATATGGCTCAAATCCAACATCAGTTTTAACATGTTTAAATAAGTATAAAGAACGGTTACTTATTGGTGTAATCCATAATTGGGTAAATTGGTCCAGCAACCTTTGTTTAAAAATAACATGAAAACATTTCAAATCTAACCCTTCAGTGTTATTCTAGACATAGGTAAAACCTGCATCATTCAGCAATGCTCTGACTTTCGATGCCCAATTGTGTTTTTCTATTTGCATATCCGCTAAAAGATGCTGATATACATAATTAACAATAATATTATCGCAAAACAAAACCTTAGTCCAGTATTTCATTATACGTGTGTATCTACATAATTATAGTGGAGAACAAGGCTCACTAAATTTGCTCTACCTTAACCCTTTCCCTGATATAAACGTGTTTTCACGCATTTGCAAACAGAGTAGACCCAGATCAGATGGCTAGAGGAGCCGTCTGATCAGGGTCTACTCTGTTTGCTAATATAATTGGATAGATTTTTCTTTGCTTTCTAAAATGTCTACAATGGTCCACCTTGCATATTTCTTTATAACTATTTTGTTAATGAATATTCATTAGGTATCAAAATTTGAAATAAACATAGAACAGGGAAAGGGTTAACCCTTATCTTGCTGTGAAAAATGATGTCTGCTTATACTCTGACATTTTGAGGTTTTCACTTACTTCCGGTTCGTTCAAACTTTTAAGAAGCTACTGACTGAGTGTCAAACAGCTTGGATCCTGATGAGATGTCCAGTTACTCGGTGTCTCATCTGGATCCAATCTGTTTGCAAATGCCATCCGTATACAGCATAATAAGGGCTAACGGAGATCTACCGAAGCATCGACTCGCAGCTGTTTCATGGGTAATAATGATTTTCTTCACGTGTACTGCAAATGTTGAAACTACTACTATACGTCGAAGACAATTTCGTCACGTTTTGTTCGGATGAATTTACATCAGCAGTCGGAACGGGATCAACCCATATCACGATAGTTCCGTGGCGTTTTTACAAACAGAGTAGACCCAGATCAGTCGGCTCAGGGGCCGTCTGACCAGGATCAGCTCTGTTTGCTTATGGAATTACCGGTATATAGATCTCGTATTCTATAGTTTCTGTCATGGTCAACATATCATGTGCTTATAAACTATCATAAAACTTCCACTAATAGACATCCAGTATGTAAAATATTTCTTACTAGTAAATGGTTACTATTATTGCCACGTTATATCACCAGTAGGAATTCTCTCTCTCTCTCTCTCTCTCTCTCTCACTCTCTCCCCCCCCCCCTCTCTCTCTCTCTCTCTTCTCTGTCCTCTCTTTTCTCTAATTTGTTGACTATTATTGCCACGTTATATCACCAGTAGGCATTCTATTTCTGTCCTCTCTTTTCTCGAAATGTCCCCTGTCTGCCTGTCGATTAAGTGTTTCGTTCTCCTTTCACAATTTTCTGTCTCTTTATGTCTGTCTCCGTTTGTCCTTCTGTCTGTCTGTGTATGTCTGTCTTTCTGTGTTTGTCGGTCTTTCTGTTTGTCTTTCCTTGTTTGTACGACCAATCATCTACTTGAGAATGAATTCAGACTCAGAAGTTTTATAACATCGGAGCCATAATTATCAATTGAGCTGAGTTTCTGACCATATTTCTACTTTGATCTACATGCATATCCGATATCGAGGGAGATTCCCAACACTTGTGATCAATTTGGCGCCAGTTGGCCGACAGCGAAATCCGAACAAAACATTTACGTGCAAAATTTAGTACATACTTAATAATTTTATATCAAACTATAATTTTAAAAGGACTGCAATTCTGATAGAAGTCTGGGGTGTCGCCATTGTAGATATGGCTGGATTACTGATCTCCCAGGATATACCGTATTTGAATTGGCGATACATGTTCACCCGTTCTCGGGGTTGCAGCTCAATATAACGAGCTGATGTCAATTTACATGTGATTTGTTCAGTCTGGAGCCTTCTGGGGCATATTTTCAATTTAAGGCTTTAGGGGCATATTTTGAAGCCTTTTGGGGCATATTTTGTAGCCTATTGGGGCATACTTTGAAGCCTATTGGGCATATGTTGAAGCCAATT
Organism: Azorinus chamasolen; assembly: GCA_963576725.1. Taxonomy (NCBI): domain Eukaryota; kingdom Metazoa; phylum Mollusca; class Bivalvia; order Cardiida; family Solecurtidae; genus Azorinus; species Azorinus chamasolen. The sequence goes on along the minus strand of OY755239.1, from coordinate 55,030,038 downwards.
GGGGCATATTTTGTGGATATTGGGCCTAATGATTATAAATTTTGGATACCACTGTGGATGGCTGTCAAAGGTTGCCCTTTCACGTGTACCTGTTAGCCAAGTGGGCTAGCACGGTGGGATCGGGAACCATGCACAACAGAGCCAAACCTGAACCTTAGTTGTACATAATGTGTGAATAAACCAATGTTATGCTAGAAGATTGTTGTCTGTTGTTAGGTCGCTGGATGTTATGCGGCAAGGTAACATTGGTGAATGCAGAGTTATGGTCATGTTCGATAGGCATTGGAGACTGATATTAAGAATGATGTTAGTACAAAGAGCATCACGTATTTGGGATAGCATTCACTCATGGCCCTTGCCTGACAGCTGGGGTCCTCAAATTTCCCAATAAATGCGATTATTGTTCAACAATAATCATTCGTTATTGGAGTTTTGAGCTCTTTGTATTTGTGTATTTTGTATGTGATAGAAGCGAAATACTGTGCACAGAATTGCCATTGATAGAAGCGGCATAGATTCAAAGACCGCCTAAATTCCTTTGTTCCATTGTCTTCTGATTCGCAACTAATCACGGTGAGGGGTGGACGATGGTGTCATAAATTCACACTGTAGACGACTTAAATCCCACCCACCACATGCCCATTTTGTTATTGTTTTATATACGGTGAAATGCCTTGTAATTTTCAGAATGTCATATGCGTGACCGACAGCATGCATGTCATCTTCTTATGAAGCCTATTATGTAATATCATTATAGATCTACATGTACATATACGTCAATTCATTTAACTGTTGTATGTTCCCTATTGTCTCATTGTATGTCTTATTCTGTAAGATACGGGCTTCTGCTGTTTGTTCTTATTCTGTTTCAGTCACTTTGGCATATGTACAGCGTTCCTGCTACCATAGGGGCCCACCTACATATATAATAGTAACCGCGAGGTTCCTGGAAGTCTATCGTAATTAATGCCGTTGGGCTACAGCTTGCTAAAGTTGAAAGGGTGATTGGCCGACAGCGAAATCTGAACAAAATATTTACGTGCAAAATTTAAGTACATATTTAATAATGTTATATCAGACTATAATTTCAAAAGGACTGCAATTCTGATAGAAGTCCAGGGTGTCGCAAGTGTAGATGATGGCTGGATTACTGATCTCCCAGAATCTGCCCTGCATGTAGTTGAATTGGCGATACATCCGTTCTCGGGGTTGCAGCTAAATATAACAAGCTAATGTCAAATTTGCATGTGATTTGTTCAGTCTCGAGCCTTCTGGGGCATATTTTCAATTCAAGCCTTTTGGGGGCATACGAGGGGTGTTCCAAAAATAATGTCACTTGCATCGGTGCTCATATAGCGGAAGTGCTTTTGTTCATTTTAATTTGCTCTGCCCTTCAAAATACTCTCCGCCAGCCAAATTACACCTTTTTAGCCGGTCAATCCATTTTTGGAAGCATTTTTCATACTCTTCAATGGGGACACCCATCAAACACTGATAAACAGCAGATCCAAGGGCATTTCTCGAATTGTATCTCCTTCCAGATAAATGATATTTACGTTTTGGAAAGAGAAAATAGTCGCAGGGAGCCAAGTCTGGCGAATACGGAGGGTGCGGAAGGACGGTAACCTTCTCTGACTCCAAAAAGTCAGTCACAATACGTGCCTTGTGAGCGGGTGCATTATCATGTAAAAGTCGGACATACTTAAGTCCTGTTTTGGGGCGGCTACTTTTGTAGTAGTTCTTCAATTTTCTCAGAACAACGTTTTTATAGAACTTGCCTGTGACCGTTCTGCCTTTTGGCACCGGGATTTGAATAGCTGGACCCTTATTAGTGAAAAAAATAACATACAAAACCTTCTTTACCGTTCGTATTCGTTTGGCAATACTTGGGCGTCTGGCATTTTTAGTGGCCCATATTCGGTTGGAAACCTTCCGCTTTGGTTCAAAATAATACACCCAGGTCTCATCACCAGTGACTATATTATCAAAAGCCTTTTTACTATATTTTGGGTACATTTTGAGAAGTTTTTTTGCCATTGTTACACGCGTCTTCTTTTGCTCATCCGTTAACAAATGGGGTATCCATCTTGCATTTATCTTTCTAACTTTTAGGTGTTTCTTCAAAATTGCACGAACTCTTGCTAACGACAAGTTTGTCATTCGAGCCAATTGTCTTACGGTGAATCGAGCATCAGTTTTGAGGATATTTCGGATTTTTTCTATGTTACCTTTGGTCGTAGTTGTTGCAGGACGACCTGGGCAAGCAGCATCTTTCAGTTGCTGCTGCCCAGCACTAAATTTAGCTACCCACCTACAAACAGTCCTGTGGGACATTTGGCCCTCCCCATAAATGTCACACACCTCGCGGTGAATATCTACAGCCTTTATGCCGAGTAATGACCTACCTTTTATATAGGCCCTAATTTCAAGAACATTTTCAGCTCGTTTTCCTGTCATTTTGTGTATAGTTTAACGAATAGGCTATGAAACGATGTACACTGTACCGAGGCAAGTGAACGTGTGGACGAGATATTTACCTGTGTCACGAGCCAGTGATCACTCAATCGACACGAGGTGGTTTTGTGCATGAATTGCACGATTTCCGCGAAATAAAGCACAGATGACATTATTTATGGAACACCCCTCGTATCTTGGAAGCCTTTTGGTGCATATTTTGTAGCCTATTGAGGCATACTTTGAAGCATATTTGGACCTATTTTGTAGCCTATTGGGGCATACTTTGAAGCCTATTTGGGCATATTTTGTAGCCTATTGGGGCATACCTTGAAGCGGCAAGCCTATTGGGACATATGTTGCAGCCTATTGGGGCATATATGGTGGCTATTTGGCCTAATGATTATGAATTTGGGATACCACTGCGGATGGCTGTCAAAGGTCGCCCTCTCACGACAAGTTGTCCGGTGTACCTGCTAGCTAAGTGGGCTAGCACGGTGGGATCGGGAACCATACACAGCAAAGCCAATCTGAACCTTAGTTGTACATAATGTGCGAATAAACCAATGTTATTATAAGAGTGTTGTCTGTTGTTATTAGGTCGCTGGATGTTATGCGGCAAGGTAGCATGGGTGAATGCAGAGTTATTGTCATGTCGGGTAGTCATTGCAGACTGACTTTAAGAAAATGTTAGTACAAAGAGCATCACGTACGTATTTGGGATAGCATTCACCCATGGCCCATTGCCGGGCAGCTGCATTGGAGTCCTCAGATCTCCCAATAACGAGGGACTAGTGCATGCTGTACCCTGTATCTATGGGACGAAGGCATATAAAATAATCCGTGCATACAGTTAGGATCTGTAGATCATCGAGGCGCAAAATAACATGGCATCTCACCAGGATCCAAACTACTTGACACCAAGATTAATATTATAAATTAATAAGAAAATGAGAAGAAATGTAGGTCAGCGTAGTTTAATTAAAGGTAGAGCATCCACTTTACCAAATACCTATGATTAGTCTTTGACTTTACTAGATCTATTAAACGGTGTGCATGAGCTCTGAAAATCCTGAAACTGACTTTAATGTGTGTTCGTTTATAGATCTACAGTAAAACATGTCTTAAACGGCCATGTATTTACATGTATATTAAACATATGATACTTAAAAAGCAGGTGATCCAAAAAGTTAATTCCTAATAGGAGTTTTCTGTTTCACAGTTGCCTTGCATTGATTAAGCTACAACCTGTTTTAGAAGTTCAGTAAAACATCTCTATAACGGCCACTAAATTGTGTTAATGAATTGATATTTAGGGCAGGTGGCTGCTTTTTAAAGCAAGGTGAAAATGAAACAGAACGCTCCTATAGTTTTACTTTCACATTGTTTTAAGCAGCCACCTGTCTTTAACACAATATAATTCACTTGATGTAATTTAGTGGCCGTAATAGAGGGTTTTACTGTATACAAAATTGCAAACACTTTATACCCAAAATCAGGTCATTCGTTGAAAAGTGACATATGATCAAGATGAAAATGCTGTTTATCTTTTTCCCATTATACAATTGTTTCAATAAACAAAATTATCTACTTCAAATCTTGAGCCTATATCATCCAAAGGGGTCTGGACCGCTTCATGGGGGTCTGTATGTACTATATAATAACGTTATTATATAGTACTTATATACCGCCATGAAGCGGTCCAGACCCCTGTGATACCATCAATATTCTTCAAATGTTCAGCATGTGGTGTACGTCTTGTTCTTTTATTTACTGATTAATTATTATTTTTATTTGCTCTGTTTGTCGGAAAATAGCTATAAAGCTAATGTTATTATTTTCCATATAACCGACTCTAAATAAAGCTTCTTGTATCTTGTATCCGTGTTGTCTGCAGTGCGCGTCTGCATACGTACACGTGTATATTTAAATAGCAGACCAAGATGATCGCATTAGAACTACTGATTTTGGTCTACACTGTTTTTGCCGTAATGCACTCTCTATCCTTGGAATTCCCACATCGGCAAACTCTCTTGCAACCGGTTCACAAAATTGAATGTTGTATCAAATGAACCAATGGAAAGTAGTGAGAGAGGCGCTCTCAGACCGCATGACTAGAGTGCGAAATGACATGGGCCGACTTTACACCGGAAACGGCGGGGATTTTAAGATGTTTGTGAAGAGTGAGCAATAAACAATTCTGAATTGTGAATAGTAGCCTAAATAAGTTGTCATATATTTAGGCTGTAGTTTTCATCCTTATCCTTTTGCAAATTAACGATACTTTGGGTGTTATTATCGCTTTAATAGAAGCGACTGCATGTTCTGTAATCTGTAGTCTCGTCAATCAGCTGTTACTAACTCGTGTTAGTCTGGCATATAGCAAAACCGAAAGTAACTCCATATTATACCGAATACACACACGTGGGTGAAAACCGCTATAGAATCCAGATCAGACGACACAGAAATGCCGTTTCTGGTCTAAAACTATTTCATTATTGTATTCATGAAAAAAACCCATGAAAGTTTATTAGCTGAATGTTTATAATGACTCCAACATGAGCTGTCTATTCTAGGTCTTCTCAATTTGAAAACATGTATCTTCTTGTGCCAAGTAAAGGGTTAAAATGTTCTGCATCTGCCCTGTTTGCTTATGACATGATAAAGATCCGATTCTACAGTTTTTGTCAAAGCAAAAATTCCCCATGACATTAAAATGCTATAAAAATTCAGCTAATAGTTATTCATGATGTCATTATTTCTGGTATGAATATTCAATATGGAAAGGGTTTAAAAGTGAACCTTTCACATCACCAACCAATTATTGATACTTTCATTTCCTTTTAATGGGAAAAACAAGTTAACTGGCATTTAGAGTGTACAATTATAGAGCCAGACTAGACGGCTCCTAGAGTAACTCTTTGATTGACCAGGGTCTGCACAGTCACTTTACCATTTAACCCTTTCCCTGTTCTATGTTTATTCCAAATTTAAATAACTATTCATGGACAAAATGATTATAATGGCACGTTGAACATTGTACATTGACATTTTAGAAAGTAAAGAAATAAATATTTCAAATTCCACTAGCAAACGAAGCAGACTCAGATCAGATGGCTCCTATAGGAGCGGTCTGATCTGGGTCTACTCCATTTGCAAAAGTGTGAAAACACATTTATATGAAGGAAAGGGTTAATTTGATATCAAAGAATTCTTTAATCTTGCAAAGTGATGGAATCGAATAGACCATTCTACTTTAACCCTTTCCTTTGTATATCTTTTCACGGCTTTGCAAACAGAGTAGACCCATGTAGGAGCCGTCTGATCAGGGTCTGCTCTCTGCTTATGGCATGATATAGATCTGACTGTAGTTTTACATTATAAAATTTCAGCTAATAGATATTCTTGATGTCATTATTTTTTACATGAATACTGATCAGGGAAAGGGTTAAACTTTCAGCATTCAGAATGTTTTGTTTTTATACGGGTCCGTATTTTCCAGGTACCATTGATGTATTTTACATGAGATTCTGGAGGCAAGAATGACTGAACACTCTCCAAACCTTCGCGCACGTCGGTCCAAGTCTAGTACACCTCTTGTGGCAAATGGTATAACAAATACACCAACCAGGAATGGATTTCTTTATAGTCAAATGACATTGAAAGATGATAAGAGAATCACCCCAGCTATCAATGACAGTATTGTAGAAGCTGATGCAAGTTTCAGAACAGAACATGATATCAGCCCTATGTTGGCAAAGCTTCGTATGACACCAGGTAAATAGATTAGTTAACCCTTTCCCGGTTACAATAGTAACATGTACATAGTGACATACATGTATTCATGTAAAAAATAATGACATCATGTAATGGCATGAAAAGTGTTTATTTGAGGGAAAGGGTTAACCACTAACCTCATGTATCATTCATGTAAAACTAATGACTATGAATGTTAATTAGCTGAATTTGATCAAGAGAATGTTTAGCAATGACAGATTGACAGTAACACTAGATCAATATGATTTCATTAGCTAACAGAGCAGACCCTGATCAGATGGCTTCTACAGTAGCTATCTTATCTGGATCTAACCTGTTTGCAAAGTCGTTTTACCCTTTCCCTTTTATGAACACCTTTTCACACATTTGCAAACAGAGTAGACCCAGATTAGATCAGACGGCTCCATTAGGTGTCGTCTAATCAGGGTATGCTATGTTTGCTTTTGACATGATATAGATCTGAAAATTCCCTTGAAAAGTTAACATAAAAACTGAGCTAATAAACATTCATGCTGTCATCATTTCTTTCTTTAGGAGCATTCTGTTTTACTTTCACCTGGCTTTAACCCTTTCCCTCATATAAACGTGTTTTCACGCATTTGCAAACAGAGTAGACCCAGATCAGACGGCTCCTAGAGGAGCCGTCTGATCAGGGTCTGCTATGTTGGCTAATAGAATTTGATAGATCTGTTTCTTTATTTTCTAAAATGTCTACAATGCTCCACCTTCCAGATTTCTTTATAACTATTTTGTTAATGAATATTCAGTAGGTATTGAAATGTGACCTAAATTCAGAACAGGGAAAGGGTTAAGCAGTCACCTGCCCTAAATACCAAATAATTAATACATTTTAGTGGTCGCTATAGAGTGGTTTTACTGTATATATATTCATGAAAAAAAATGAATTTGGACATGAATAATGGATATATGTTTTGTTTTTTCCACCAACAGGAAGACTATTAAAAGAGAAACAGTCAATACTAGTGCGGAAGCATGAAGAGTCCAGGAAGAAGATAGACAATATAAATGTTGGTGGAGGGGTGTCCCTGTGGCCTGAGATGGACAGTATGAGATTGACCAGACAGGAAGTGTGGAGTTTGGCTGGAGCCTGCTTACTCCTGTCTGTGATCATTTCTGTGATATTTTACCTCTTGCATGGTTAGTGTAAGCACTGATGTATACAATAAATCCTTCATAACCAACATACAAAAGAAGTTTCCCTTTGACACATTGTAGCTTTAACCCATACCCTCATATTGACGCCTTTTGACACCTCTGCAAAAATCACACATTGAAACCATTGTGATAAATAGAGCATTTGCTCATATATAGGAGCAAATGTTCTATTTATCACAATGGTTTCAAACTACAAAATTCTAAAACTTTCCTTTTCTCCAGTTAATGCTCCTTTTCGGTAGATTTATTCAAATAGGTTGGATCTAAAAATAGCCTATGAGGTAATGGGTTACAGTCATGCATGTAAAGCTCCCACGGGAGAATCTCTCTGCATTGCTTTCATTTTGCATTTAAATTTTATCTTTCACTAGCTTTTAGCCCTTTAGTGAGTTTACTTGATATAGAAGTCTTTCACTCTTTTGCATACAAAGTAGACCCAGATCAGATGGCTCATGCAGGAACCGTCTGATCAGGGTCTGTTCTGTTTGCTTATGAAATAATATAGATCAGATTTTACAGTTTCTGCCATCTCCAAACATTCGTTTGTTCATTGCTCATTATAAAGATTCTGTTAAGTCATGAGTTATTGTATAAATATTCATGAGGTAAATGGTTAACCTTTTCCCATGTAAAGATAACTTTGGGCACCATTGTGAACAGAGTAGACCCCAATCAGAGCTCCTGTAGGAGCTGTATGATCTGGGTATGCTCTGTTTGCTTTCGGCACAATTTAGATTGTATCGTCCATCTGTCCATCCGTCTGTTAACTTTTGCTTGTTCGCTCTGTAACTCAAACAAATGAAATCCAATCCTTTTCAAATTTTGTCAGCATGTATATTACCATAATGTCTCAGTCAAGTTTAATAACCTGCATGATTGCTCCAGGCACTCCAGAATTATCCCCCTTTACTAAATATGAATTTCTGTAAATTTTTGCTTGTCCACTCTCCAACTCAAACAAATGTAATCCAATCCTTTTCAAATTTTGTGAGCATGGATATTACCATAATGTCTCAGTCATGTTCAATAGCCAGCAAAATTGTCTCTGACACGCAGTAATTATCTCCCCTTACTTTATGTATTACAATCGTAATCCAATCCTTTTCGGAATTGGTCAGCATGTATATTACCATAATGTCTCAGTTAAGTTCGATAAATAGCAAGATTGCACTTGACACTCCAGAATTATCTCCACTTACTTTATGACACCTGATATGGAGTAATGGCCTTTCAGCTTCCAGACATTTGACGGGCATATACATGTATTGTGACATTTTGGCACTGTTGTTTATATATTGGGTTCTACAGGAGGGGGGGGGGGGTGTTAAAAACAGGTTCTTAACACTTTACATCATAAATATTCATGAAAGAAATAGTGACATAATGAATAATAATTAGCTACATTTTTATAATGGCAGAAGAAAACATGAATTTTTGCAAACGACAGAAACTGTAGAATCAGATCTATACAATGTCTTAACCCTTTTCACTCATACAAATGCCTTTTCACGCATTTGCAAACAGAGTAGACCCAGATCAGACGGCTCCTAGAGGAGCCATCTATTCAGGGTCTGCTCTGTTTGCTGATGAAATTTGATTGATCTGTTTCTTTGCTTTCTACAATGGCTAAGATATTCCACCTTCAATAATTCATGGAGTAATGGGTTAATGAAGAAAGAAAGAAACATTGTTATAATGGTATCAAGATAGTTTTGCAGTGACAGAAACTGTAGAATCGGATTTATATTATTTCATAAGCAAACAGAGCAGACCCTGATCAGACGGTTCCTGTTTGAGTCATCTGATCCAGGTTTGCTCTGTTTGCAAAGGCATTATAAGGAGTATCTATGGAGTAAAGAGTTAATGAAGAATTTAGAATGAAGGAAGGATCTTTCTGTAGTGCAGCTGCCTTTTATCTTACAGAGTGAAAGTTGGACTTCCATGAATAGTCATGTAAGAAATAATGTATGTACATGTATAAGTATGAATCAGCTTAACCCATTCCCTCATGGGCTATATTTAGATCCAACCTCTTTGAACAAATCTACTGAAAAGGAGCATTAACTACAGAACAGGAAATTCTTAGAATTTTGTAGTTTGAAACTATTGTGAGAAATAGAGCTTGTTCCTATAGGAGCAAATGCTCTATTTATCACATTGGTTTCACAAAGTGAGTTTTACAGAGTCATCAAAAGTTGTCAATATGAGGGAATGGGTTAATATTCATAATGATGTGGTACTTTGTGCATGGAATCATTTATCTGTTTTCAGGACCTGCAATTTCAGAGCTGTTGAGATTTCAGCGGATTTTGGAAAGGTTTGCAAGGAAACATCCTATAGAAATCTCTAAGCAACAGACAGATTTTGACATTTCAGTCGTCCAATGGCATAAACAGTTCAGAGAAATTGTAGTAAGTCAGTAGCGTAACTGCAGTTTGAGTACAAAATCTGATAGCAAACAAGTTGGATCTGGTTGAGACACCTTATAAGTTATCAGGATCCTTTCTCTTCTTTAACTAATCAATATTCATGTTAGAAATAGTGCCATCATAAATATTAATTAGATGAATTTTGTAAACAGAATATGAAAACTAAAATTTGTGGTCATGGCAGAAGCTATAGAATCAGATCAATAATATTCAAAAGCAAACAACAAACTCTAATCAGACAGCTCCTGTGCTATTTTTAGATCCAACCTCTTTGAATAAATCTACTAAAATGGAGCATTTACTAGAAAAATGGAAAATATCAGAATTGCCTAGTTAAGAAGCCATTGTGATAAATAGAGCATTTGCTCCTATGGAGCAATTGCTCTATTTATCACAATGGTTTCAAAAGGCATCAGTATGAGGGAATGGGCTAACACCAGTGCAAGCTGCAGTAGACCCAGACCAGGCGGCCTCCTGCCAGACCATCTGATCAGAGCCTGCTGTTTGCTTATAAAATAATACAGGTCTGATTCCACAGTTTCTGCCATGACCAAAACATTCTATGTTCATGTGTCATTATGAAAAAATCATCTATTGATATTATGATGTCAATATTTCTAAAATGAATAATCATTGAGTAAAATGTTAAATTATATTATAGATCAGATTATCTGCCATGGGAAAAATATATTGGTTTCATATTAGGTCAATTAATATTCATCAATTCTTAACCCTTATAGTGCAGGACACAAGTCATTATTGTCCTTTGCAAGCAGTGTAGACCCAGATGAGAGGACTCCTAGATGTGCCCTCTCATCAGGGTCTACACTGTTTGTCATGTTACACTTTTCTTTAAATATTCACCATAAGCTTGACCTGTTTGAATGTTGGAATAGTCCATTTGAAAAATCAGCATTGTAAGGGTTTAACCCTTTCCCTGTTCTGTATTTAGGCCAAATTTCGATACCTACTGAATATTCATTAAGAAAATAGTTATAAAGAAATATGGTAGGTGGAACATTGTAGACATTTAAGAAAGTAAATAAACAGACCTATCAGATTCTTTTAGCAAACAGAGCAGACCCTGATCAGGCGGCTCCTCTAGGAGCCATCTGATCTGGGTCTACTCTGTTTGCAAATGCGTGAAAACACGTTTATATGAGGGAAAGGGTTAATTCATGCATAAATACTCGTGAAGTAAAGAGTTAAGAATAAGATACATCACTCCTGGTGTTTGTATGGTATGTTTGTTCCATTTCTTCAGCAGTTTTACGTTTTAAAATACATGTAACTCATATATATGTGGAAACTTATAAACTGCATATACATATACCCTAATCATATTAAGTATCCTGACACCCAGACTAAAGGAGCAGTTTGGTCAAGGTCTACACTATATGCTATTGTGTCAGTTTACTTTAACTCTTTCCCTGTTCTATGTTTATTCCAAATTTCAAAACCTACTGAATATTCATGGACAAAATATAGGAGCCGTCTGGTTTTGGTCTGTTCTGTTTGCAAATGTGGTCTGCGCTGGGTCTGATCTGGGCCTGCTCTGTTTGCAAATGTGTGAAAAAGCGTTTATATGAAGGAAAGGGTTAAATTATCAAAACAGTGCTTAATTGAATTATTCTGTTTTAAAACGGATAGAGTGGAGATATTGGGTGTCTGAATAATTTGAGTAAGTAGACCTGACCTACATACAAACATTGTATATTTGCAGGATTCTATTCACAGGACATTTGATGTGACACGGCTGCCCACTCCATACCTGTTGTATATGCTGGTGTATGTGACCACAGTAGGGGTGTTGTTCTATTACCTTATAGACAATATGCTGGCGAAAAGTAAACTGTCCCCTAAAAGAATTAGAAGATGGTAATGTGCATAGGTCCAGATAAGATTTTCAAAAAACATTTTCAAGAATAACTCCAATAACTTAGCTGTTTCTCCACTAAACTATGTTGTGACCACTTTTTACAATCATCTCTTGCAGACGATTCTAAAGAGTGGTCACAACATAGGGTTTGGTGAAGAAATGGCGACCTTTATCTGTAGCTCTGTTATGTGTATCAAGAAATTGAGTTTTAAAATTTTGCTGTAGTGTTTTTAGCTCGTCTGTTTTGAAGAAATCACGAGCTATTGTCGTAACTCCGGCGTCCGCATTCGCGTCCGAAATCTTAACATTGACCATAACTTCTTCAATTTTTCATTTACAACCTTCATTTTTAACTCACCAGAGCACAAAGTGTTCAGGGTGAGCTTTTGTGATCGCCTGATGTCTGTCGTCCGTCGGTGTGCGTCGTCAACAATTTGAACCTTTAAAAATCTTCTCCTCTGAATCTACAGGATTCTCAGCTTTCATCTTTGGCACATAGCATCACCTATAAGGCCTCTACAAAAGTTGTATAAATTATGCCCCTGAAGTCAAAATTGGCCCCTGCCCCAGGTGTGTGAAGTTTTCAATAGAAACATATAGTGAAAACTTGGAAAATCTTCTCCTCTGAAACTGGAATGTTCTCAGCTTTCATATTTGGTACATAGCATCATGTTCAGGCCCGCTACAAAAGTTATATAATTATGCCAATTAATGGATGTTGATGACACTTTGCATGACTTCTCTTGGATGGGCAACAACAGAATAGAACGGAACAATATTTTATTCAGACTTGTACAAGAGTTTTTCAAAGAATTGCATTTAATGCAGAACTATGGTTGCCATCTTGTTTAAAATTGTTGGCTCAATTTCAGTAAAATTTTGTTGAAATTATGTAATAGACAATTGTGATTATCTATTAAAATTGTTCAGAATTTTGTTATTTGTCAAAAATCATGGTCACCAGAACAAGGCTAGATTTTGTTATTAACCCTTTCCCTGTTGAATATAAAAATGACATCATAGATATCTATTAACTGATTTTTATACGCCCGTCTTCAGATGGGACGTATTATGTTGTGGCAGTGTCCATCCATCTGTCCGCTTGTCCGCTCTCTAACTTAACAAATGCAATCCAATCATTTTCAAATTTTGTCAACATGTATATTACCATAATGTCTCGGTCAAGCTTGATAACCAGCAAGATTGCCCCAGACACTTCAGAATTATCTCCCCTTATTTTATGAAATTCCGTGCTTGTCTGCTCTCTAACTCAAACAAATGTAATCCAATCCATTTCAAATTTTGTCATCAAGTATATTACCATAATGTCTAAGTTAAATTCGATAACCAGCAAGATTGTCCCAGACACTCCAGAATTATCTCCCCTTACTTTATGAATTTCAGTGAATATTTGCTCTCCGCTTTCTAACTCAAACAAAATGTAATCCAATCCTTTTCAAATTTTGTCAGCATGTATATTTGTATTACCATAATGTCTTAGTCATGTTAGATAACCAGCAAGATTGTCCCAGACACTCCAGAATTATCTCCCCTTTCTTTATGAATTTTGGTGAATTTTTGCTTGTCTGGTCTCTAACTCAAACAAATGTAATCCAATCCTTTTCAGATTTGGTCAACATGAATATTACCATAATGTCTCAGTCAAGTACAATAGCCAGCAAGATTCAAATTTGGTCAACATGTATATTACCATATTATTATATTGCAAAGTAAAAATTTTATTGGTCAATTAGCCATGTATAAAAGTTGTGTTTCCCTCAAATTTCTGATGTATATACGGAGTCATAACCAATAAAGGAATTTCCCCCGTCGATGGCCTCGTTTCATTGCTACAACAACAAAAAAAATGGCCGACCGACTTCACAGCGTCGATTCAATCCAAACAACCACTCTCAAATGAAATACATGTAACAAGAGTTTGAGGCGGACCAAAGTTATCCATTGAGAAACATTTTTGTTTATATAGTTGTTGTATAACAATTTAAATGAACCCCATTTGTGGCGTAGATCTTATTCTGCTCTGATGCTGCAAATGTTGTCAAAGTGTTTGTGCACGTACCGATTAGCCCCTAAACCCCTGCTTTTACAAAGACAATCCACGCCCAATTCAATTCAAATTTTATTTATGCACATGCACAGTACACATACCTGTAAATTTCAGTATAGCTGCTCCTTCCAACGCCCATATTTTGAATATTATAAAACCGTCATTTTAACGTCATCCAAATGACGTCGGAATTGCTCCATTCCCTCAATTAAGTTTAACCGTTCTCATGCTGAAAAATAGCGTCTGCTTAATCGCTTATCTGCTAAAAGTTTTACTAAAGTCCAATTCTTTCAATCCTTTGAAAAACTAATGCACTTGGAAGATCCCTTTCTATCCACAAATGTAATAAGCAGGATATTACACGGTGAACTAGAGGTCACAGAGTGATATAAGCCCTTACCTTATAATATGAGGCCCCTCAGGGGGGGGGGGAGCAAAACGACGCCTTCATTAACAACGCTAATTAACTGCTACAAATATTAAACCTAACGGCTCGGGCAACATGATTTTCCTCAGCAGGGAATAAAAAGTCAGATACCCCGTCAATGATCTGTATAACTAATAATGTCTGTCAAGTTCGATAAATAGCAAGATTGCCTTTGACACTCCACAATTATCTCCCCTTACTTTATGCCACCTGATATGGAGTAATGGCCTTTCAACTTCCAGATAATTGACGGGCGTATATTGTGACATTTTGGCGCTCTTGTTTATAATGGCATACTTATGTATGTATACAGGAGTTGTTGGTATTGGAAGAAACTGTGTAGAGCCAGATCTATTCTACTTTCATATATATTAACTTTTTCCCTCATATAAACATGTTTTCAAGCATTTGCAAACAGAGTAGACCCAGATCAGACGGCTCCTAGAGGAGCCGTCTGATCAGGGTCTACTCTGTTTGCTTATAGAATTTGAAAGATCTGTGTCTTCACTTTCTAAAATGGCTATAATGTACCACCTTTCACATTTCATTATAACTATTTTGTCCATGAATATTCAGTAGGTATTGAAATTAACATAGAACAGGGAAAGGGTTAAGCAAACCTTTTTCTTCATATATGTGCCTTTTCACGCCTTTGCAAATAAAGTAGACCCAGATCAGACAACTCCTATAGGGAGTCATCTGGTCAGAGATAATTATAAATTATTTAAAATTTCACTGCAGTTATTACTATTAAAGCCCATTTATTTTGGATAAAAAATGATGACGTCATAAAAATTATTAGTTGATTTTCATAAAGGCATATGTAAACAGAGCAGGCCCTGATCAGACAGCTCCTACAGGAGCTGTCCAATCTGGGTCTACTCTTTTGCAAATGGGCGAAAAAGCATTTATATGAAGGAAAGAGTTAATACTCATATTTATTAACATGAATCAAGTAAAGTGCAAAAACACCATACCAAATTTAAATAGAGTTGAGGTATCAGAAGAATTCTTTCTTTTGCAGGGTTTGCTTGTTAAGTCTCACAGGGACATGGACATTCCTGATAATTATCACCTTAGTCATAACATTGAGGACAGAGACAGCTGTAGAGATGAATATTTACTCCTTGGCTGATGCTATGGTAAGAGTTTGTCAAGAATCAACACCAGTAATTTGACCCATTTACCCCATGAATGTTCATGTAAGAATTCATGATATCATGAATATAGATTAGATTAATTGTTGTTATAGCAGATAGATGGACACATGAGTATTTGGCCATGGCAAAAATTGTAGAATCATATCTATATAATTTCATAAGCAAACAGAGCAGACCCTGATCAGACGGCTCCTATTGAAGCCATCTGATCTGGGTCTACTCTGTTTAGAAAGTCTTGTTTATGGAGTAAAGGGTAAACCCTCACTTCATGAATATTTATGCAAGAAATGATGTATGTATGAATATTAATTAGCTTAATTCTTACAATGGCATATGATCACATATCTTGCCATGGAAGAAAGTGTAGAATTAGATCTTTGTAATGCCATATTCTCTCAGCAGAGCAAACCTTAATCAGATGGTTCCTGCAGGAGTCGTCTAATCCTGATGTACTAAATGCATTAACCCTTTCCCTCATATAAATGTATTTTCACGCATTTGCAAACAGAGTAGACCCAGATTAGACAGCTCCTAGAGGAGCCGTCCGATCAGAGTCTACTCTGTTTGCTAGTGAAATTTGAAAGATATGTTTCTTTTCTTTCTAAAATGGCTATAATGCACCACCTTCCACATTTCATTATAACTATTTTGGCCATGAATATTCAGTAGGTATTGAAATTTGGAATAAACATGGAACAGGGAAAGGGTTATCTGTGGAGTAAACGGTTAAACCTTAGCACACAGCCTAGAGCAAACATAGGTCTATTAAGCAAGATATGACTGAAATACTGTTAAAGTGACGTAAAACCGGATATTAAACCAAAAAATACAGTTTCTGCTTAATAGACCAATATTTCCTGTGTTCATGTGCTATTATAAAAAATAAATAATTAATATTCATATTGTTATTATTTATTACATGAATATTCATGGAGTAAAGGGTTAAAACATGAATAGGATAGTGCCGTGAAAGTGAAGGCTCTACCCAGTGAGGTGTAAAGTGATAAACATAATCTTATTGCAAGACAGGGATTATACTTGAAAGTGATTAACCCTTTTAGGCTTTACTCCATAGATACACTTTTGCACGTCTTTGCAAACAGAGAAGACCCTTTTCAGATGGCTCATAAAAGAGCAATCTAAGTCTGCTCCATTTGCATGTGGAATAATATAGATATGATTCTACAGTTCCTGCCATGGCCAAACGTTTCTTTGATTATCTGCCATTTAAAAGTTCAGCTAATAGATAACTATGACAACATTATTTCTTACATAAATATTCTCAGGGTAAAGGAGATTAAGTGTTTTCCCTTGAAAACTTATGGCATCCGTATCTTGAGACTTGCCATATGTTTTAGTAACTTTTTATGCCTCCGCCTTTAGGTGACGGGGCATTAAATTTTACCATGTCCGGATGTCCGTCCTGTAAAATTTTCATCAAAGATTTCTTGGCTTGTTGTGTGCTGGAATAATTTGATATTTGGTCTGAAGCATAATCGTAGTGATTTGTACTGTGTCTCCCCTTTTTCAGGTCTGTCGTTCAGCGGGTCATCCATGTCCCATGGGCACATTTTCTTTTATTTCACTGTGGTTTGACTTTATGTCTGTTGATATTTTTTCAGGCAGATGCTATACCATCAGGCTTATCCTGTGACAAGCTTAGTTCTGTGCTGCAGTACTGGAGAATTCGGTGCCTGCCACCCACCACCCATGGCACTGTGTCTATATTCGGCCTGTTACCAGTTAGAGACCTGATCTATTATCTTCAGTACTACAGTATACCATTAGGTACTGTACTGTTGACTCCAGTTTTCAAGTTGATTGTGTCTGTGATGACTGTGTATAATATAGGACAGCAAAATCAATATTAACCCTTCGCTTGCTGAATTTTAAAATACAGTTCTCATTCTTTACCCATTCCCTGTTGTATAATTACACTGTGTACACGTATTTCGCTGTGCAATCACTGCTGTGGAGTGCACTGGTTGCACAATCAACTTCTAAATAGTGCAGACCCTGATGAGACAGCTCCTGCAGGAGCTGTCTCATCTGGGTCTTCACTATTTACAGGTAGGTATATTGACGTGAATAGCAAGCGAAGGGTTAAACCTCTACCTCATGAATATGAAAGATAAATATTGATGTTATGAATATTTATTAGCAGAATTTTTACATATGTGCACATGATTTTTTGGCTTTGGCTGAAACTGTTTCGCAAGAGACCGTGGTATAGAAAACTTTATAACAGAGAAACGTTATAAAGATTTTATCTTTCATTCTGAGCAACAAGCTACCTGTGTCCACTAAGCGTTTCACACACTTCCGTTACTTCTTTTGAATCGATATTTGTTTCTATTCCTTATGGATTGAGATAAATTTCAAATCACTTTGTCATTGTATTTAGGAACTCTTGTGTCTGCGTTTCCCATGATTGTTAAAACAAAATTGTAAACATCTTCTTTTCAAATTGCAAGTGGCGGACAAATGATGTTGAGTGGAACTTCTGATTTTTGAATACAGCTCTTAGAACTTGATGTCATATTATAAAATTGGATCGAGATCATGTTCCAAAAAACCAGCCGCGTGGCTCGGTGGTAGAGCGTCCGCCTGCGGTATGGAAGGTCGTGGGTTCGATCCCTGGCCGCAACAGACCAAAAGTCGTTAAAAGTTGGTACTAGTAGCTCCCCTGTCTACGCTCGACATTAAAGGGGTAGTTCTAGGACTGGTCAGCCCGGTGTCAGGATAATGTGACTGGGTGGGGTGCCCTTGCCATGTGCCCGCAGCAGGGGCATTCCAGTGAGGCAACACTATAACTTGTCTCATGCGGGTACAGTCTGCAAATAACTGAAATACTGTTGGTCGGACTTAAAACCCAACTCACTCGGGTTCCAAACAGTCATAGTTTTAACAGGATTCATATTAAGAAAAGCACAAAAGTAACTACAAATCAGACTTGAGCTTTGCAGGGGTGAGAATTTTCCGCGGATTTCGTTTCACTCAGGGCCGTTTTTGAGATCGATGTAAATCCGATGAGAAATTTGGAGGGGGGGGGGGGGGGGGGGGGGTTATGGCGATTCATTCAGGAAATTATTATTCACCGATATATTCTTTCACTATGCCAAGTAAATCCGCGTTTATCACGTTAACAGCGAGATTTCGGTTCAGCTAATCGAATAATGAGACTTGTCCTGCAGCCAATAAAATCGATAGTTTTATGCAATGTTCTTCAACATTTCCAATATGGCATCCCTGATATGAAATTCTGTATCTGTACTTTCAATTAATCTGAATTTAAGACAAAAATGAGAAGCATAGGCAGAGATTTCGATAACAGTGTGAAAAATAAGTTCTACCCAAGATGGCTAGAGAAAGAAAATTACGTTGACATTTGGTAAAGAAACAAGAAAAGTGATAATTGGCGACGATTTCATGAAACTGAAAGTAAACCTTCTCGGACGAGGGGTCCTTGTGTAATACTGTAAACTTCGTTCCAAACAAATGAATTACGGAAAACGCGACTGCGTAGCATTCAAGAACCATCTGAAAAGCATTAAACATGTCCAGTTATTGAAACAGCGGATTTCCAGTCACAGGCGAAAACCTGTAATGTCAAGTATTCACCAGAAAGGTGTCTGTCAATAGCTATTCATAGGTAATGTTAAAGGAACTGGTCAAGGTGTATCGATTCAGAAAAGTTATTATAATAAACTAGTTTAATGAATTAGAAGATGGTTTATTGACATAAAAAGTGTAATGAGAATCAGAGTTTGAATGTGAACTTTGGCTAGAAATTGTGACTAATGTGTATAAAAAGGTGAACTTTGTCTAGAAAGTTAACTAATGTTGACTGTTACAATACCAAGCCAACTTTAAATCAAATTTTGTATCTTTATCTGTGATCACAGAGTTCCATTTGATTTCATTTTTAAAATGTGTGAGTTTTATTTGCTTGTGTTTGACAAGAAATTAATCTGGCAATGTTGAATGGATCCAATAATAAACTGAATGTAAATTGTATGGACATGTTCTACTACTGGTTTGTTTGAAATACAGCTCATCATGTATGACATACAACTCAAGTATAAAATTTGTAAAAAAAACATGAATGACAGACCCAAGTGCAAATGCAGGAGAATACTCCTGAAGTGCTCAGGAAAGATATATTTCATTTTACGCCGGGGGGCTTCGTCCCCCTGAACCACTTGGGCGCTGTCTATGTCCCGCAAAGGGACCCCCTCCAATTTTCCTCTTTTTTCACAAACAGCCATTCTCGCCCATGGTTTTGACAGATCAGATTCAACGGTGTGGTAATAATAAAACTCGGACCAAATCTCAACAGAAAGTGAATGGTTTAAATTGAAGCAGCAATTCGCGACTATTAAATTCTTTATTTTAATTGATCCTGTACAAACATATTTACTCAATGTAACGAAAGATGCCATACAATTAGGTGTCAAGTTATGACTCTTCACTCTAAGTTTGCGTATTCGCTAAAGTGTTTGCAAACACGCCTTTTGAGCGATTTTCACGGTTAAGCGATTCCCATGCATGACCGTTGTCATCGCTACACTACGGGGAAAAGTATTGCAGCTATTAGTGGTGTGGGACAAACTCTCTCAACGTTCAATACAGGAAATACGTTAAAAACAAGAACGTTTTATTTGATCATTAGCAATATAGATAAAGAAGGCATTTGGCCGGGACTCGCCAATCTAAACGTTCTATCAAAGGAAACGTATTAACGAAGAACGTTCTATCAAATCTTTACTGTAATTCCATATTAAGTAAATGGAGCAGACCCTGATCAGAGGGTTTTTACAGTAGCCTTTTGATCTGTTTCTACTCCATATGAAAAGGTGTTAAGAGGCATATCTATAAGTTAACTCATTACCACAAGGGTGGTTACAAAAATAATTGCAGATTTGGAATAATTACGCATGGGAGACACATGCACTCTTATTGGCAAACCGTTTACACCCAGATAAATTATCTGGTGGGGCTCCTAGTGGAGCCCTCTGATCAGGGTCTGCACTGTTTGTCATGCAAAATCTTTTGTACAAGTTTACGCCTTTCATACTGAATGGACTGTATAGTTAAACACAGATGGGCTATTCCACTCTGATAATACAGGGTTGAATGGGTTAAAATAAAAAGTACCTAGTTATAATCTACTTTCAGTCCAAATGACCGCTCAGCCGACTGTACATTTACTCCCCTGGTCATTGAGCCATCCGCCTACAATACCCTGGGTGGAGAGGAGGTAACCTCTTGCAGGTGGAAGACACTGAAAAGCGTCTCTGGAATTTCAAGCTGATCCAGACAGGATTCAAACCCCTGGGTTATTAACTCAACGCTCAACCACTAGGCCAAGTCACCACCTAGCTTTCTTAAAAAACTTACATAATTTTTATGCCCCCCCCCCCCCCCCCCCCCCCCATCAGATCCGGAGGGGCATATTGTTTTTGCCCCGTCTGTCTGTTTGTCTGTTTGTTTGAGGATAACTTTAACATTGGTCATAACTTTTGAGCCAGTACAGATATAGACTTGATATTTGGCATGCATATGTATCTCATAGGTCAAATCACAGACTTTAACATTGGCCATATCTTTTGAACCAGTAGAGATAGAGACTTGATATTTGGCATGCATGTGTATCTTATGAAGCTGCACAGTTTTAGGGTGACATGTCTAGGTCAAGGTCATCTTTCAGGGTCAAAGGTTATTTCGGGGGCATAGTGTTTCACAAACACATCTTGTTTTACTAAATGTCGCAATGTTAAGGGTCAGGGAAATTTGGAATTATGTCGGGGGAAATATTGGAATTTTGTTTCCTCTAGTCTGTGGCAACCCTGCATATACCCTATATAATTCATTTTTGTACCCTTGCAAATGAAGTTTGAGAGGGGGTATATAGGAGTCAGTGTGTTGGTCCGTCGGTTGATCTGTCTGTCGGTGGCACAAATCTTGTGACACAAACTCTTTCTACATTTGTATACCGATTTACATTAAACTTTGCATATGCATTAATTATGAAGTGTAGATGTGCATGACACAATTTTCCTTCATGACTTCCGAAGAATTACAGAGTTATGGCCCCTGATTTGACTTAAAAATCTTGTGACTTATCCATAGGAACCTATTTCCTCAAAAGAACATTAGTCACTTGTGTATTGCACTGAAATGCTTAAGCCTTTTTATGCCCCCACATAGTGTTGGCATATAGGGTTGCCCTTGTCCGTACGCAGGTCTAGAATTTGTCCAGACTTCTTCTTGGAAAGTATTTGTCCAATTCACACCAAACTTTACACACATGTTTTTGGCTGTTATATCTTGGTCCAGTTTGATAGCCACGTAAATCGCTTCAGTCGTTTAGGAGTTGCGGCCCTTTACCAGACTGAACCAGAGATTATTTAGGACTCCCCATACCCTAGGGCACTATGGGTGGAACTGCACCATAGAAAAGCAATATAATCCCCATTTCTTCAAAAACCGTCGACTTCTTGTATAGGCATATGTATCAAAACGTTTTAGGGACTGGAACAAAGATTCTAATTTTTTAGTCCCCACCCCAGGGGCACTGCAGAATTATCTCCTCTTTAACTTTTTTTGTCATTTTGGCATGAAACATTGGGAGTTGGTGTCCCAAACTCCTCCTTCAGTTTGAAAGGTATTGAATTTAAATTTGGTGTACCTAATAACCACAAATGGTAGATGTGCAAGACGCAATTTTCATGTGTTTACCGATGGGCATTGCAGAATTATCTCCCTTGAACTTTGAGATTTTTTTTGATTTTTTTTGCTTGAAACATGGGGAGTTGGTGTTGCGAACTCCTCCTTCAATTTGAAAGCTATTCAGTTGATATTTAGTATACATAGTAACATGAAAGGTAGATGTGCAAGAAACAATTTGCATGTGTTTTGTGCTGGGCATTGCAGAATTATTTCCCCTTTTGTTGTTTTGTCATGAAATATAGGGAGTTGGTGTCACGTACTCCTCCTTCAATATGAAAGTTATTGAATTGATACTTGCCATACATAAAAACCACGAATAGCAGATGTGTATGACTCATTTGTTTTGGTGCTGTTACATAGGTAGTTGGTGTCACTCTTGGATTTGCAATCAAAGCTGCCATGCGGGGGGTATTCAACACCTTAAGTGATAGTTCTAGTTTTTATTATACTTACTGATATTTATGTACACCGTTGCAAACAGAGTAGACCCAGATCAGACAACTCCCATAGGAGTTGTCTGATCAGGGACTGCTCTGTTTGCTTATGGATTTATATAGATCTGATCCTACAGCTTTTCTTTGAAAAGAAAATTAAGTTGATGAAGATTCATGAAATGATCATTTGACGCATAAATGGCTATTAGAGAAAAGGTTAATTGGCAGAGAGATATGTTTAACCCTTTACTCCATATTTACGCCTTTGCAAACAGAGAAAACCCAGATCAGACAGCTCCTATAGGAACTGTCTGATCAGGGTCTATTCTGTTTGCTTATGATAATGATACATTATAGATCTGATTCTTCAGTTTCTGCCTTGGCAAAAGTTTCATGAGTTAATATGCGATTTTACAAATAAATCTATTTAATATTCATCATTTAATGTCATCATTTCTTTCATGAATATCCATGGAATAAAGGGTTAATACTTTATTGTGGTCAGTATCTAGGAGACAAATATTAATTTTTGAAATAAATTTAGATAAATTGTATTTTACTGATTATTTTATATGCTCCATATGATTACAAACTGCAAAACTATAAATAAATTATTTTAGGGTTTTACCATCAGTGTAGACCCAGACCAGATGATTCATCAGTGTAGACGAAGACCAGATGATTCATATCTGATTAGGGTAATAAGGATCTGATGCCAGTTATTCTGTCTGTGTAGGCAATGTAGACCAAGATGAAGTACAATGCAATGTCACTATATTTATTTCCAATCCCTAATCTTTTGAATAACAAAAAATATATAAACATGTGCAGTCGATGTCTATTAACCCATTCCCTCATATTGACAACTTTTGACGACTGTAAAAGTCACTTTATGAAACCATTGTGATAAATAGAGCATTTGCTCCTTTAGGAGCAAATGCTTTATTTATCACAATGGTTTCAATAGAATTTTCCATTTCTCTAGTTAATGTTCCTTTTCTGTAGATTTATTCAAAGAGGCAGGATCTAAAAATAGCCTACGAGGTAATGATTTGAGAGTAAATAAAACCACAACTTATTTCCAGACAACTAATGCATTAGTATGGACAATTATATTCTGCCTCAGAAAGTAAATTAAAAATTTATAAGAAAGAGCGCAAAGGCATGCAACATGTCAACTAAACAAACAATAGAAAGGCTTGACACCACAGGTTGCTAATAGTGAGATGAGATTGTATAGACAATACCCTGGACACCTGTGTCATCATGCCAGAGTGTATCAGAGGATGTGATAAAAAGGGTTAGATGATAATTAGTAGGACTTATTCAAACCAAAAAATCAAAGCTGAATTACGGTAAATTAATAATTGTACCCCTTTAAATATGAGAAACAAGTGTACAGTGTAGAATCAAATATAGGTTTGCACTGTTTGTCATTCAAAGTTCTCAAGCAAATTTAAGCCTTTTGTACTGAATGGACTGTTTGGTTAAAAACTGATGGGCCATTCCACTTTCTGCACAATTTTCATTTTGCATTAACTCACCACTTTTAACCCTTTCCTCCATAGATTCACCTTTCTACTCCTCTGTAAAAGTCATCTTTTGAAACCATTGTGATAAATAGAGCATTTGCTCCTACAGGAGCAAATGCTCTATTTATCACAATGGTTTTAAACTGCAAAATTCTAAACTTTCCTTTTTTCTAGTAAATGCTCTTTTTTGTAGATTTATTCAAACAGGTTGGGTCTAATAATAGGCTATGGAGGAATGGGTTAAAGACACATGTTAATTATACTCGTACATTAACAATGGATTTATACCTCCACAACAAAGATTTCTAGTAAAGAAGAATTTTGATACTTTTAGGCAGGTGGCTGATTAATGTAGAGTGAAAGTCATGCAGAGAGCTCTTAGATGAGCTTTTTTCATGACTTTCACCCTGCATTAAGAACCACTTGCCTAACAGTGTGTGTAAATTTACAGAAACCGAGACAATAAAACCTCTCTAAACCAGAATTTTACTAAAGAAGAATTTAGGTCATTTTATGCTGCTTAATGCAGGGTGAAAGTCATACAGAAAGCTTCCAGATGAGCTTTTTGCATGACTTCCACCCTGCATTAAGCTTTCCAAGACCAATATTTATACAGAATTTAACGTCCGGTTTAGAGGGGTTTTACTGTAGATTATGAAAAATATTGTGAACAATAGCCCATTGCAAAAAGAAGAGTTCTCTTGGTTACAAAGGGCAAGATAAGGTAAAAAAAAAAGGGAGGATTACACAATTACGTTGAAAATTGGGAAAACGTGTGGATTTAGCAGAGCTACGAACTGATTGGTTTGAACAAGAACAACAACCGTGAAGAATATTAATCTTGATAAACCATGGGTTATCTTTCTTAATGTTAATCCACCCCCCAGTTCAGAATGTTTACCCTTTACTCCATTGATAAGCCTTTACAACCTGAGTAGACCCAGATCAGACAGTCCCTGTAAGAATCTTATATTGGTCTGCTCTAATTGCTTATTAAATTAGATCTGATTCTACTGTACGCTTTTGTCATGACCAAAATTTGTTTTTTTTAAAAAGTTAAGCTAGCACCAATTATTATTTATAAAGTTATTATTTCATGAATGTTCATGCAGTAAATGAAAATTTATTGTTCATTTACCATTAATATAATTAACAGGTAGACCTATGGGTAGAATCGACAGATTTACAGCCAACTTCTCAATGTCGGTAATTAGCAGACCTCATTGCCTCCCTAGTGATCCCGGCTATTTTCACGGCACACTATTGTAAACAAAAGTCGAGTCACAAGTCGATAGAAAATATTAGTAAACACGTACCATATTTAGAAATCGGCTTATACTTTTTGTATCTACATGTATTTGACAGTATCGTATTTACTTGACAGATAAAGAAATGTATCACATAATCTGCCGTGTGGGAGTGCCGAAATAGAGTGCCGTAAATCGCAGAAATGCACTGGTGCATTTTTTATGCAAATTAGCAGTTTGAATCCGACTATACTACGCTGTAAACAATGGCCGAAACAGCCGTCAGATATAGTCTATTTCACTTTCTATGGCTTTTTAAGGGTTATGTGATAAAAAGAAGTAATTAATATTCATTATAGTAAACGAGTTTCATGAAAATGATTTGTAATGAACACTAGTGTAAGATCCTCTATATCTCTTCCAATCACAAAACAATATGATATACATGTATAATGATGAGACTATGTGTGACGCCGTTTGCACAGTGATTCTAAGGTCCTTTGTTCTCGACTGAGAACCCAGGTTCTCGGCTGAAACTTAAGATCTTAGTCGGGATTATACGTTTTTAGAAGGTTCTCTGTGGTGGCCAATTGCACAATAATTTCAAGAACATATATTCTCGCTTAAAAAGACCTGTGATTTCAAACGAGATCCTGCGGTTCCGTACGCACATTTCCAAATATTATTGAAACATGGAAAAGAAACGCATATCTTTTCTTGTGTGCAGAGATTAATTTTCCAATATGATATCCCAATTAATGAAAGAAGGGATAAAAGAAAGAAACACGTTTTTCAATATTCATCAATTATCATATGACTGCAGGTGTATATGTAATTAAAAATAGTTACGTATACTGTTGTTTTCAAAACTTCAATTCATGCAACGACTCGAGGGCATTCTTTTTATTTTCTACGCTCTACCATTCATGTAACAATCTGACAATCTCATTTCCATAAATAAATCTAAATTGTCTGGATCCAAATGTATTGCCTTGTGATCTTAATATATGAACATGGCTGTTTTACTTGTGGGAAGGGGGGGGGGGTAATTGTTAGTTCTTTCTCGTCTATTCGTGACACTTTGGATGTATGGATCACATACTATAGCGCTGTTATCCTTCAACAAAGGGCATTCAAGTTTTAGACTCCTTACAAAACCTAAAGCAGCAAGTACTTGTAGTTTTGACTACGCTTGATATGTAGATGTTCCGTTCTGCGTCATATTGTATGAGCATTCCAGAATGTGGTTGTCTAGTGTATAAAACGTGTTCAATTTGTTTTGATAATAAGAATACAGCATTTCAGAAAATAACATTTTTAGCATTAAAACGCATGTCCCGTGTTTTTGAACATATGTCCGTGTTTCAGTGTCATTTGTAGATATCGTGATGCTCAGTATGCTCATTCTTCTATACAACAGAAGAAGTCTACAAAGAGGCATACGGTAGACTTCACTACTGGGATAAAGTCATTGTCTCTCCATAAGACCTCTAGTGTCTAGGAAATTTTGAAGTGTGACTGTTTAACCGGTGTCTACGTCTGTAAGAGTATCCTGTTTGGTATACCATCTGGGCCTGAAACATTGAAACATTGATTTACTTTGTCGATAGTTTATTTAAACCGTCGCCCTCCCTTATCTTAAAATAAAGAACGCTTGCCTTAGCTCGAATGCTTGTTCTTGGAATGTTATCGATGTTATCACGGATTTCTTTTGTGAAGAACGATTTAATTTTCTTGATAAGTAGCTCTTCTGTATCTTTTGCTCTTCTGACTGAAAGACACTTGTCTTTTATAGGCGAAACCCCAGTGTTCTCTTGTCGTTTTTATCTATATATTTCTAGAAGGTTTTTTTATGCCCCCCCCCCCCCACACACACACACACACACACCGCCCAAACACGTGGTGGCATATTGTTTTGCTTTGTATGTCCTTTGGTTGGTTGGTTTGGCCCCAACTTTAACGTTTAGCGATAATTTTGTCGCCATTGCACATACATACTTCAAACTTGGCATGCATGTGCAACTTATGTAGGCGAACATTTTTAGGGTGACTTATTAAGGTCAAGGTCATACATCAAGATCAAATGTCACAGTTTATGTACAGTAGAACCTGTCTAAAGCGGCCATGAAAACGGGGTCGAACTATTCGTTCGTAGGACAGGTAGCTTAATGCATTTAAAAATTAATGCAGAACGCTCTTATAGGAACTTTCTGCAATGGTTTTGACCTGCATTAAACAACCACCTGTTTTTTAGCTCGTCTGTTTCGAAGAAAAGTCGAGCTATTGTGATCACTGGGTCGTTGTTATCGTCGTCGGTGGCGTGCAAAAACTTTATTGTAGCTCATTACTCGAAAAGTATGAGGTATCAGCTTGAAACTTCATAGGTTAGTAGATCTCCTCGAGGGGAATGTCCCTTCATAAAAACCATAACTCTTGGAGTTATGGCCCTTTGTCGTTTTCTTTTTTTTTTAAATTTTAGCTGGACAAGCACCAAATAAGACGAGCGTTGGTGCCGCATGCGGCTCCTGTATGACACATGTGTTAAAATGAATGTTAAATGAATAGCCGTTTGAGACAGGTTCTACTCTATGCCTATCCCGACCTTCTTAGTTCTTATATAGTTTCTTTAGTAATTGTAATTAATAGTATGTTGGCCTGTTTGTAATAATGCAATTTTCTTCAGTATTATATGGTGGTCCGGGGTTGAGGTGCTAGGGTTGTTAATAGTAGTACTCCGGTTTGAGTTTGGGGGTTTTGCTGGTTAGAATATTGGTGTGGATCCTGCTGAGAACATTTGTGTGTTGAATGGTGACTTTAATTTCCATGCGTGGTGAATCTTGTCTTCAGGGATTTTAGAGTTCTTGCCAAACTGGTATATATAAGCAATATCACTAAAAGTAATGTTGATATTCGTCTAGTATTAAATAGTCAATGTCTGTTTAGTACATCTGGTTGTACTACATACTAAAGAAAGGGAATTCTGGTACGTCTGCTATAATATTCCCTCGGCTTAGCTCGTATGAGCCATGCTTACATAAGGAAGACATCTTTTACTGTATATATTGTAGTAATTTGCAGTGCTTTATTGTCTAGTTGTTTCCGTTTTCTTAATGCTAAAGTGTAAATGTACCCTCTCAGTCAGCTGGCTCGAGTGGTATTTGACAATGCTGAGTTTTAAATGTATAGGATTTAGTTTATTTAATGTAGCCATTTAATTACAGTAACTGTTTTTCTGTTTGACCATTTTGGGCTTGAATAAAATTTGACAATGCTGAATTTAAGACTTTAGTTTTAGTCTATTTATCTATATGTAGTTGTTTATGTACAATGTTCAGTTTGATCGCTTTTAAAAGTGTCATTAATGATGAATTTTAAGAATTTAATCTTTAGTCTATTAAATAAAGTAATTTGATTGCTATTTCAATTCAATAATCTTTTCGTTTCGTTACCAAGTTCATGTAGTGCTGAGACCGGATGCAACATTGGTTGCATAAGCTTCTCCAGCTTCTTTGGCCCATTTAGACGTGTTTTCTTCAATTGAATGTAATGTTTTTCTTCAAATGAATAATAAGATAAGATTTATTTTGAGTCGGCAATACATTTACAAATAACATAAGCTCTGAAGAGCTTTTTAACCGACTAATATGAGTCCATTATGTTATGCAGACATATGTATTGGTCTGGATACAGAGTTTTCACAGAAAGCTGCATTCAGCCGGTTTAACCCAGGTTCTATTTTACGTCAAACCATTTGTAACACAGAGTGGAAAACATTCAATACAGAGACTAGATTTTCAGTTTAGAACTTTAATCTTTAGAACTTATTGCCAGTCAAATTAGCAATCTGAACCATACTATAACAGAGAGAGAGAGAGATAGAGAGAGAAAGAATAGGAACAGCAAGGAGAATAGTAAGAGTTGAGGAAAGGTGGCTAGCTGAAGAAGAGAGAGGTAAACTATACCTTTGTGTCTCGTATCAAACTGAGCACAGAAAACAGACAGTTTATATGGGGGGGGGAGAACTTTAACGTTCGTAGAACGTTGGTAATTATACAAATGAAGCTGACCAGATCATTGTATCTTGAGAAGTGGAGGTATATATATAGCGCAAGAAACATCTCTTGATGTGAGCTTAATCTTTGCACCGACAGGGTTTGTTGTTGCTGGGTCTCTCGGTTTGCACGTTACAAATGGTGGCAGCGGTGGGATAGCTAATAGTACATACCACTATTACTTACCTTATACACTGGCCGTTATGGATGAGAGAGAATTTGATGAACGAATGCGGGATGTGGATGAAAGGTTAGATAGCTTGATGCATAAGACGAAGCTAGTGGGGGGGGGGGGGGAGATCACTATGCTTGAAAGGCAGTTGCGGGACATGGAGAAGCAGGGTTTTGCATATAAAACAGACTGTCCTGGTGATATAACAGAGGGTATGCCTAGGCCGAGGCCCATGACTGTAAGGCATCGAGATAGAGCTGGTAATGAAGCTATTCACGGATGGTGAAAATAGATCCCAAGAGTGAATGACAAAGTATACCGCCTTGGGGTAGCCCCATAGCAGAAGAGTCTGAAACTAGCTTAGACCCATATCATTTTGTGACAGAAAGGAAGAAACATGCACCAGGCTCCATCTATTGGTTTCGTGACAACTGCCCATGCCTGTTTGTAAATATAATCATCGTGATTCTTTGCTTAATTGTTTTGTTCTAATCAGTATAGTCCAATGAAAAATTGTTATAGTCTCATGAATATATTCACATGCATATATAGGCTTATATCTTATATTCATTCTAATCATTAAACACGTACGTAGCTTGAGGAAAATTATTATTATTGTTCTGTATATAGTTTCATGCCATATCATTCACTATCACCAAACACTATCACGAGAACACTTCCCCATGACACAGTCATCAGACCATTCTTCATGACATAGCCCTGTAACATTGTATCATCAGAACACTGTCATCAGAACATATTAGATCACAATATTTAGTTCATCAAACCTAAGCATCAACCTCTTGTCTTCATAACATTTCACTAGATCTATCATCATACCGAGTTCTCATATTTGGAACCATTCATCATACTACATCATCATCTTACATAGTTCACCATCATTTATAAGGTCCATTCTGGTCAATAGCTCGTACACGTTACAGAAATTTGGTGGCAGCGGTGGGATAAAGACAACTGCCAGACCGGAGTTGCCTTACCCACGGGTCTCCCAGGGTCCAAGTCTCGGGACGAGACTTCTCGGAGGGGGGGGATGTAACGTTCGTAGAACGTTGGTAATTATGCAAATGAAGCTGACCAGATCATTGTATCTTGGGAAGTGGAGGTATATATATAGCGCAACAAACATCTCTTGATGTAAGCTTAAGCTTTGCACCGACAGGGTTTGTTGTTGCTGGGTCTCTCGGTTTGCACGTTACAGAACAATAAAGAACCAGACTTGCACAAAGCAAGCATGCAAATACAGCGAGTTACACTCTGTATAGCAGGCAACCAATGTGCAAAGGGAATTTACCAGAGTTAAAGCTATTAAAATAGAAAGCAAGCAGATCATGCAGGTACTTGTAACAGTACAGTCGTTTCATTCTATATACATTTTTTTTATGTTATGCAAAGCATTACACTTACACGTCGTGCATTTTATATTAATGCACAATAAATTATAGAACTACATGATGTTAGATATGTATAAATACCAATTCATATCTCGTATAAAATTGAAGAACGACGATTTCCGTTAAGAGGCCGAATCACCTATAGACTGAATCGGTTTGGGACGGATTCGTTCTAAATCGCTGTCACTGGGTCGATAGCCGGAGTATAAACATCTCGGAAAGAGTGCTTGACAACGCTTGTTTAGACCTCGATAAACTTTTAATTTAGGGGCATACTTTTAAATATTAGTACTTTTAGATAAGGAACACCACTCTACTTTATACATTTTATTTGTATCAATAGCAGGATGCCTAAACTGTGTATTTGTGACATATGTACTTGTGGGTAAGTATTGCTTTTTATGTGTTTAACAATTATTGAGGACATTAAATTGCGGCATATGCCAGACACGATGACACATGATAAAATGAATAAGTTACAGAATTGTTTCCTTTCTTTTATATAGCGTCAATATTAAATCCGATTTTCGGGTCATTTTCTTTTTCTCTGAATTATGAAATGCTACAGTACAGTACTGTAGTTAATGACAGTACCAGATTATTATTAAAAGAAAATTAAGCTGGTCATATTTTTTACCAACCATTGAACCAATTCATTGCACTGTCTTCTGTAGACAAGTATGTTTAAAATGGATATAAAAATTCAATCAGATATTGAAGAACAAAACAATGGTATAAGAAATGCACATATGAGAGAAACAAATAACTGACCATTCAGGAGTCAGACACACATGATACTTTTATCATCGGGTCATCACCATTAGCCATGAATCATATCCATACTGATATCTATCACAATGCTAAGAATTAAATTGTATTCTAAAGATGGAGCTGAAATGAACTGAGAACTCATCTTACCAACCATCTACCACCTGTCGACCTCAACCTTACTTAAATTAACCTGTTTCTTCATATAAACACTTTTTCATTCATCTGCAAACAGAGAAGACCCAGATCAACATAGGAAGTTTTTATAGTTGCAGAAACTGTAGAATCAGATATATTATTCCACAGTCTTCTAAGGTGTAAAAAGGAGTACCTAAGGAGTATTAAAGGGATTAAACCTCGATCATGTCTTGTCTGAGTTTACATTGTTTGCGTAGAGACCTTAGCAGTGTCTTGATTGCACAACTTCTTAGATATATATATTACCCCTTTAATCCATAAATATGCCTTTCTATGCCTTTGCAAACAGAGTAGACCAGATCAGACGGCTCCTATAGGAGCCGTCTGATCAGGGTCTTCTCTGTGTGCTTATGATCTATTATAGATATGATTATATAGTTTCTGCCATGGCGAAAAATTCCTGTGTCCATGTGCTATCATATAACAATGAATCTAAACAATATTCATGATGCAGTTATTTCTTGCATGAATATTCATGGAGTAAAGGGTTAACTGGGGTAAGAACATGAATATATTAACCCTTTATTCCATAAATATGCCTTAAAATTTCTACGCCTTTGCAAACAGAGTAGACCCAGATCAGACGGCTCCTATAGGAGTGGTCTGATCAGAGACTGCTCTGTTTGCTTGTGATATAATATAGATGTGATTCTACACTGCAGTTTCTGCCATGGCCAAAATTGCCTGTTATTAATATTCATGACCTAATTATTTTTAACATGAATATTCATGGAGGAAAGGATTAAAGCGATCATTTCTAGAAAGTGTAATTATCTACAGCAGATACAAGTATTTGTAATAATTTCTTGTTTTTTTCACTACTTCAGGCGACATCGTTGTCCCCACACAGGGAATAACTTTATGAAAGGTGCACAGGGTCCCTGTAATCTCACAGAATACAACAATGTCTATCAACCCAAACAAATTCCACCGAGAGTATCTTTCAAACCGGCTAATCAACCTATGCAAGGGGGAGAGTTTATGGATTCAACCACACAAAGGTAAGTCTTGGGTTCAAGCATTGTGAGGATGTAATGGTGATGTCATGTCAAGAAAAGGTGTGATCTGGCGATATGAATGAAATGCATAACAAAGGTATTTTCAGGCAACTGTGATGACCTGAAAAAAATGAGAATGCACATGATAACTTGTGCATTTTTGTAGTTTCCAGGTGAAAATACAATGGTCTACTCTGGGCTTTCTGAACAATCTGCATAAAGAAATGCAAGAATATCATAGCTCTCGCATTTTTCCAAACCCTTAAAAAAGGTGCAGCGCAAAACTGCAGTGACCTGAATAGAATTCCATGCTAAATTATGTAATGGTTAAGAATTTCTTATTTTCATGCCATACCAGGAAGATGGAGTGTTGCATTAATTATTACCCATGTTTTTAATTGAAATACAGGCTTGAACAGTTATAACTACAGAAAACTTTATTATACGGAGATAACACTGTCCTCATACCCTTCAGCTTTGATGTACCTAATATCATGAACAATACATGTACTTTACATGCAAATACTGAGCATACTTTGATCAGATCGCTTCTACAGGAGCTGTCTGATCTAGGTCTGCTCTGTTCACAAAGATGTCAGGATTTTTGTTTGTTACCAAGTAAAAGGCTAAAGTGATTGTTGTGACTGCCAGTATTTTAACCTACTGCATGTATTATTAGCTGACTTGCAGCAGTATTGATTTGTTTTTCCAATTTCACCTTATAATATCAAGCCTAATGGCATGCGAATGATTTTGGTATATATATCAATGCAGAGGAAATACCTTATACATGTAGTCTAGTAGACAGGCTTTAATAACATTTTGCAGGAACACCCATGTGCAATTCATTGATATTTTATGAACAGAGTTTTTATTATAGGATTATGGGGATTTAATCCATTTATTATTAAGCCTTGATGTAAGGACATCCAGTCATCCCTGTTGTCAAATAAGTCAATCCTATGCCATTTTGATAAGTTAGAATGAACTGGAGTAACAGATAGTACAGACCCTAATCAAAGTGTTCCTTCAGGACATTTTGATCTGAAATATTACGGGTAAAAGCAGATGAGCAACAGATAAAAGTAATACTCAAATACTAAAATTGCCTTGCTCCACCAAACTCTATGTTGTGACCACCCTTTACAATCATCTCAAAGTGAAGATTCTAAAGACTGGTCACAACATAGGGTTTGGTGGGAAAATAAAGAAGTTATACTTGAAAATGTTTTAACTTATGTGTCATAATTGGAGCTCTGCAGTAGATTTGTTTTTCATTACATGATACAAGTTGATCAGGGATTTGCATTAAAGAGAATCTTTATTGAACATTTAACCCTTAGAATGCGTGAAATGAGTGTACTGACAAACAGTGTAGATCCAATTCAGAGGACTCCTAGATGAACCCACTGATCAGGGTCTACACTGTTTGTCACTCAAACCCCTTACATTTTAGTGTAGCCTGTCCAGGTGAATGGACTCTATAGTTCCACTGTTATGGGTATTTCCACTTTTAAACATTCAGAGGGGTAATAGGGTTCTGAGTAGATTTTTATTGGCTCAATTCAAAATACAGTTTTCACAACAAGGAACTTTAACCCATTACTCAATGAATATTCATGGAAGAAAATGAAAAACCAGATCTATGTTATTTCATAAGCAAACAGAGCAGACCCTGATCAGACGGCTCCTACAGAAGCCATGATCTGAGTCTACTCTGTTTGCAAAAGGCGTCTTTATAATGAAAGAAAGGGTTAAGCAGAGATCTCCTATGGCAGTTCAGATTTCTACATAACTTAGCTTCCACCTGTCTTAACCCATTACGATATTTACCTGATCAATATTTATGTAAGAAATAATGATTGAATGAATATTAATTCACTGATTATTTTTTATAAAGCATTATGGACAAGATATTTCTTTTACCATGGTAAAATCTGTAGAAACAGACCTACCTTATTTCATATGCAAACAGAGCAGACCCTGATCAGACAGTTCCTACACAGACTGTCTGATCTCCTATAGGAGCTGTCAGTGTTCTCTGTTTGCAAAGGTGTAAATCAGATATTTATGTAAGAAATAATTATATCATTAATATTCATTAGCTGAATTTATATAATGGAATATGTGCACATGAATTTTTTATATTAGTGGAAACTGTACAGTCCGATTTATTATAATTTTATAAGCAAACAGAGCAGACCATTATCAGATGCCCCCTACAGGAGCTGTCTGATCTTGGGTCATCTCCATTTGCAAATGCATTAAAAAGCATTTGTATGAAGAAAATGGTTAAATTAAACGCTGATCATATTTCCCATCGAGAAAATGTCTTAACCGTATATCTACTGTATATTCATATAAGAAATAAT
Source organism: Azorinus chamasolen (assembly GCA_963576725.1). Classification (NCBI taxonomy): domain Eukaryota; kingdom Metazoa; phylum Mollusca; class Bivalvia; order Cardiida; family Solecurtidae; genus Azorinus; species Azorinus chamasolen. The sequence continues at coordinate 54,994,751 of OY755239.1, read as the reverse complement.
GACATAATGTTAATTAGGTGAATTAGTATATATAATAATATATGAACACAGGAACTTTGGGCCATTGCAGAAACTACAGTAAAACCTCGATTATCCGAATTTTCGGTATAGAAGAATTTAGACCCTTTTAGGCAGGTGGCTGCTTAATGCATGGTGAAAGTCATGCAGAAAGCTCCTAGAGGAGCTTTCTGCATGACGTTCACCATGCATTAAGCTGCCACCTGTCTTAAAGGTCGATAATAATACGTATTTTAGTGTTCGAATAATCGAAGTTTTACTGTATATAGAATCAGATCTATATTATTACAGAACAACAGATAACGGTGTGTACTCAAATACTAAAATCATCCTTTCTCCACCAAGCTCTATACATGTATTGTGACCACTCTTTAGATTCTAAAGAGTGGTCACAACATAGGGTTTAGTGGAGCAATAAAGAAATTATTCTTGAATAAACAATTCTGTCTTCGTAAGCAGGTGGTTGTTTAATGCAGGATGAAAGGAGCTTTTTGTATAACTTTTGTCATGCATTAAGCAGCCACCTGCCTCTGCCACCCAGAATTGTGCCCATTTTTGGTGGTCAGGTCACATTAGAGGGGTTCTACTATATATGTACTCCGTTTTCTGTACACTTAAAAGTCTGACAACCATTATTTTGATAGATTTTTATCTGCCCTATTACTATACTGTATAGTGAATACTAAAATCTTTTGATCAAACACGTTGTTAAACACCAGACAAGTACATTGTATTTTAACTCTTTTACATGCTAAGTAATCATTTGTCTACAATAATTGTCATCTGCTTCAATTCTTAAAATAAATTTTCTCTCATTTCTTTGCAAAACTATGTTGAGAGTGTCAACAGTTTGGATCCAGATGAGATGCTGCATTATAATGCGGTGTCTCATCTGGATCCAAAACTGTTTGCATAGGTAATAATGGTTTCACTGCTTAAGCATGCAAAGACCCTCTTTAGGAGTTGCACTTTAACCACTCTGTATTCAAAGTGAACTCTTCCATTTTTGTATGACGGTTAGCAAATTCATTCTGAAATGATCAAAATTCCTGGGAAGACTTTGAAATGGCAAATAGAATAGAACCTGATCAGAATCTCCTAGAGGAGTCCTGAGATATGGGTCTACACTGCCAACAACATAAGACTAATTTCCAAGCATTCAAAGGATTAAATGTCAACAAAATATTTTCTCTCTACTGTATAGGTTCTAACCTTTTGATTGCTGAATGTTAAAAAAGGGAATGGTCGACCAGTGTTTATCTATAGAGTCCAATCAGTATGAATGGGTTAAATTTGCTGGAGGATCATGAATGACAAACAGTGCAGACCTTGATCAGCGGCCTCGACTAGGAGCTCTCATTTTGAGTCTATCTGTTTGCAAATGACTGTGCACAATCTTTTTCCCCCAACTGAAATGGCTCATGGTTATCCCTTTCCCTGTTCTATGCTTATTACAAATTTCAATACCTACTGAATATTCATTAACAAAATAGTTATAAAGTAATATGGAAGGTGTAACATTGAAGACATTTTAGAAAGCAAAGGAACAGATCTATCAAATTCTATTAGCAAACAGAGCAGACCCTGATCAGACGGCTCCTCTAGGAGCCGTCTGATCTGGGTCTACTCTGTTTGCAGATGCGTGAAAACACGTTTATATGAGGGAAAGGGTTATACAAAGGCCCTCTTTTCAGTTCACCTTTCTGTCTCATTTGTACTTAACAAAAGATTTACAGTATAAGTATTGGTATACAATAGTTTACAAGGTTATCTCGGACAAATATACACTTAGCTCTTTACCTGATAGACACCCAACCTTGATGACTTTGCAAACAGAGTAGATCCAGAACAGAGGACTCCCGTAGGAGACATTTGATCTGGGTCTACACTGTATTTTTTTTACTATTATAGATCTTATTAAACATTTCTATAATGGTAAAAATAAAACTTGTGTTCATAATATTATGCCATTATAAATTCAGCTTATGAATATTCATAATGTCATTATTTCTTACATGAATATTTATCAGGTAAAGGGTTAAGATAAACTGCTTTGTGTGGAAAAGTGCACAAGGACATATACAATCAATAGACCCGAGTCAGCCATTGCATGTCAGAAGATTATGTGGCTGTTTTAGTGTTGTATCTCCCACTACTACAAATAGCGTATATATCGTGATTAACCCTTTCCTTCATATAAACGCCATTTCATGCTTTTGCAAACAGAGCAGACCGATATCAGATGGCTCCTATAGGTCTGCTCTGTTTGCCTATGAAATAAAATAGATCTGAAAAATAAATCATCTGATTCTTCAGTTTCTACAATACCAAAATATCCTGTATTCATATTCCATTATAAAATTTCAGCTAATAAATATTCATGATGTCATTATTTTTTACATGAATATTAAACATGGACAGGTTTAAATGTTGTATTCCATGAGAATTCATGTAAGAAATAATGAAATCAGGAAGAATAATTAGCTGAAGTTTTATAATGGCATTATGAGTAAGGAAATGCTGGACCCTGGCAAAAACTTTAGAATGAGATCTACATGTATATAATTCCATAGTTAAACAGAACAGACCCTGATCAGACAGCTCCTACAAGGACCATCTGATATTGGTCAGTACTCTGTTTGCAAAGGCTAAAGGATTAATGCGTACAATAGCTGGTATTGAGACTAACGAAGTTTGCTTCAAATCGGTGAAGAAATAGCAGATATACTTCCTTAATAATGGGGCAAACACTTGGAGACAATTGAATTGAGACTGAGTTTCTCTTGGTTCAAAAAATGGGTCATTGGAACTTTGATTTCCAATGGCACTTAAAACACTTTCATGCACATCATCCCAACACTTAAAATGCTAATATACACCTTGTCCTTACACTTAAAGTACTCCCATAAACATTATCCTGACACTTAGAAAACTCCCAAACATATTATTTAACCTGATATTATCCTCATACTAAAAATGCATTTATACACATTATTCTGACATTTGAAACACCCCCATACAAATTATCCTGACACTCAAAACACTTCCATACACATCATCCTGACACTTAAAACACTCTCATAAGTATTATCCTGATACTTAAAACTCTCTCATACACATTATACTGACACTTAATACGTGTGTGTACAGTGACTTAACCATGCAAAACTCTCTGATGCACATCATCCTGATACTTCAAACACACACACACTCTTATACACATTATCCTGATAGTTAAAACACTTTCATACACATTATACTCATACTTAAGACACTCACATACACCTTATTCTGACACTTAAAACATGCTAATACACATTATCCTGGTCTAAAAACACTCCCATACACATTATACTGACACTTAAAACATTTATATACACCTTGTCCTGACACTTAAAATGTATACACATTATTGTTATTATATGTTAAAAACTCTGATACCAATTATCTCGACACTTAAAACAGCCCCATTCGCATGATCCTAATTGAAAACACTACCATTATTCTGTGACTCAAAACGCTCCCATACACATCATCCTGACACTTAAAAGCCTAATACACACATTATCCTGATTCTTAAAACATTTTCATACACACCTTTATGCCACTTAAAACACTGACATACATACCATCCTGACACTTAAAACACTCATACACACTATCCTGACACATGAAATAATCTCATACACACAGTCCTGACACTTTAAACACACCCATACACACTATCCTGACACCCACCCACCATTCTGTCCTGACACTTAAGACACTCTCATACACACAATCCTGACACTTAAACACACTAATACACACTATCTTCATACTTAGACAGACTCACACACACTATCCTGACACTTATACACACTCATACACATTATCCTGACACTTAAAACATACCCACCACACTATTCTGAAATTTTAAACACCCCAATATACAATATCTTGACACTTACACCCATACATATTATCCTGACACTTTAAAAACACACATACACACTGTCCTGACACATAAAACACACTCATACATACTAGACTAACTCTTAAAACACACCTATACACATTTTCTGACACATATCAATAATAGCAATAGATTTATTCTCTAACCACATGTTTTAAGTGTCAGTCTATGAATCTGCTGGGACCGTCATTGACATGAACAGGCCACACATTGAATTCCATGCAGCAGCTAGTAATAATGTCAGTTCATAATGACAGTGGACATGGCAGCTTTATTGTCTTAGATGAGTTAGTTTGCAGCTGTTGTACCTCAGGTTTATTACCCTTTGAATGCTGAATATTTAAAGTGGGATGGGCTATCTGTATTTAACTATACAGCCCATTCCTGTAAGACAGATTTAAAGTTGCTTAATGATTTTGAATGACAAACAGTGCAAACCCTAACAAGAGGGCTCCTATAAGATCTCTCTGACCTTGGTCTGCACTGTTTACAAATACCATTATACTTGTTTCCCACATTTATAGGGGTAACCACTCAATCAATACTTTTGTATGCTAAGTACTTTCCGTCTGCAAAACAATTGTCAGCTGCTGCCATTTCTTCAATGTTTTTAAAAACAATTGAAATTAGTGGATTCTAAAACTACTGAATCATGATAAAACAATGAATTACTTAGTGTAGTGGTCCAGTGTTCAACCCCAACAAATCCTCCTTAACCCATTACCTTATAGGCTGTTTTAGACCCAACCTCTTTGAATAAATCTACTGAAAAGGAGCATTTACTAGAAAAAGGAAACTTTAAGAATTTTGTAGTTAATGAGACCATTGTGATAAATAGAGCATTTTCTCCTATAGGAGCAAATGCTCTATTTATCGCAATGATTTCAACAGGTGATTTTTACAGAGGTGTAGAAAGGCGTATTTATGGAGGAAAGGGATAAACTACTTTCACACATTTGCAAACACGAGTAGACCTAGATCAGACACCTCCTATAGGAATTTTTTTTATAGATCTGTTTCTTTAGTTTCTAAGCTAGCTACAATGTTCCACCGTTCATATTTCATTATAACTATTTTGTTCATGGATATTCAGTAGATACTGAAAATTTGACTAATATAATATAAATTATATAGAACAGGGAAATGGAACCTTAAACCTTTACCTCATATAGATGCCTATTGGCACCTTTGCATTCAGAGTAGGCCCAGATTAGATAATCCCTGTAGGGCTCTGCTCTTTTACTAAAGAAATATTACAAAACTGATTCCAAAATTCTTGCCTTGGTCAGATTAATTCCTTTGTTCATAAAGCTATTAAAATATATATAGCTAATTAATTTTTATACTGTCACTGTTTCTTACATGAATATTCACAAGGTCAAGGTAAATGACCTATGGATTCACTTGCATTTCTATATATAATGAGATGTTCAATGAGAATACTATCATTAGTACATTCCAAACTAGTGTTGTTATCATTAGAAATGATATTCAGGTACATACAATGTATATCATTGATATGTTACAGTCTATAAAGCATCAATTCTGATTGTGAATTAGCAATATCAATAAAGTACATTGTTGTCTCTTTTTTACCCCTTAATACTCAATGAATATTCATATAAGAAATACTGATTTTTACATCCAACCTCTTTGAATACATCTACCGAAAAGGAGCATTTACTAGAGAAAAGGAAAATTTTAGGAATGTGTTGTGTTGAAACCATTGTGATAAATACAGCATTTGCTCCTATGGAGCAAATGCTCTATTTATCACAATGGTTTCAAAAAGTGACTTCTCACAGAGGTGTTGAAAAGCGTATTTATGGAGGAAAGGGTTAAGAAATATTGTCTGGTATTTATGATGCTTATGAAATAATATGGATTTCATTCTACGGTTACTGCCATGATAAAAATTGCTTCTATAAAAATTCAGTAAGCCACTGTTTCTAGCCTTTGCAGGGTCTGCTCAGTTTGCTTTAATTTTAATAGAAATTTTCAGATCTGATTTATAATGTAGATTCCACAACAGTGGGAAAAAATCTCTTTTCCATGTTTTATTTAAATTATTTTATTGATTCTGTCCATGAATATTCATGAGTTGAAGAAATCTTGAGTACCGTAAATATTAAACATGGAAAGGGTTAACCTATTCCCTCATATTAACGCCTTTTGACGCCTCTGTAAAAATCACTTTTTTGACCCTTTTCCTGTTCAGTATTCATGTAAGAAATAATGACAACATGAAAATTTGTAAGGTCAATTTTTAAAATATAAACATTTCAAAGGAACTAAATCGAGGGCTTGGGTGCAAAACTATTCTAACTCCTTCACAAAGTGAAGGAGTTAGAATAGTTTTGCACCAAGCCCTTGAAATGCTCTGACAAAAACTGTAGAATCAGTTCTATATATGATGTCAAAAGCAAACAGAGCAGACCCTTATCAGATGGCTCCTATAGGAGCAGTCTTGTTTGGGTTTATTCTGTTTGCAAATGCATGAAAGGCATTTATATGAAGGAAAAGGTCAAACCGTTGTGATAAATATAGCATTTGCCCCATAGGAGCAAAATTAATGCTCTATTTATCACAATGGTTAAAAACTACACAGTTCTAAATTATTATTTTTTCAGGCAAATGCTCCTTTTTAGTAAACTTATTAAAAGATTGGGTCTAAAAATAACCTTTGATGGAATGGGTTATTGAATATTCATGTTAGAAATAATTGATTTCAAGATGTCCTTATTTCTTACATGAATTTTCTTGAATTCAAGGATTAAGAAAATACTAAGTAACATCTACCCATTTTTCTCTGCTTTGACTGTCATGTACTCATGAAGATAAGGCCAATAATGACCTGAATAACCGTGTTTTAAGTTAACAATGCTAAATAACATAGGGAAGTGTAAGATATTAGCATTGTAAATACCTGACATGCAGATTCTATTTTGCGTTGGATTAGCAATGGGTTGAAATAAGAATTTCTTCGGCTTAATTAGTACTCTGAAAAGATCTACAGGATTAGTAGGAGATTTAATTTAGTCCTGGGCCTCCAATGTAGCGGCTTTTTATACATGTCATGCTCTTATGCTCCGTCACAAAGCCAACCAATAAAACCCATAAAACCCCAGGGTACTGGCAATAAAAAAATAAATCAAAGAAGCACAATAAATACTGACTTATATCAATACACATTTTCGGATGTTTATGAAGGGTTGATTGGTTTTCTTATCAATGTTTAGGTGGTAAAATTGATAAGATCAAGTGTGTTATGGGACTAGAAGGTCTCAAGTGTTGCTTTGCTCAAAATTTACCTTAGTTACCAACAGTACCAAACAGAAAACTGGTGGAACTGGATGTGTTTTTGTGGTCATCTAGTGGATTAGATCAGTACATCTTGGCTTTTGGATATTTTCTTCATTGTGTGCTATCATAAGTAATATGTAAAAAGTGTGCTGTTCAGTTTTGGAAGACTGAAGTATGAGCTAAAGTTCATTAATTTAGATTGCACCCATTTTGTCTAAGGATAAAAGTTTGATAACACCTGTGCAAGGAAAAGTGCTTTGATATATACTATATATCTACACAGAGGTTTTAAATTGTTCCGACACCATGAGTTTTAATAAGTATAGCACACTGCCTCCGATTGGTGGGGAGGCTGACTTTGCTGGGCAATGGCCTCCTAATGACAACATGACTAATTACAGGGCTGACTTTCGAGAACACCCACTGGACAAGCCATATGTGCACAAGCCTGAACCATACGTCCAACCCCAAGGAGAGATGGAAAATAGGACTTCCTACAAGGCAGAATATACTGGTAAGTACTACTGTTGTCATTCAAAAGAAATCAGTCTTAAATTGTAACTTAACCCTTTACTCCATGAAGATTTAACCCATTCCCTCATAGGCCATTTTTAGATCCAACCTCTTTGAATATATCTACCAAAAAGGAGCATTTACTACAGAATAAGGAAAGTTTTAGAATTATGTAACAACCCTTTGAAGTCCAACCCTTTGAGAATTTTTTTTTCAGAATTCTTCATAAGCTTTCAACAGGAATATTTAACCTAAATTACCTAGTGATATTCATGTAAGTAATGATGACCTTTATCTTGACCTTGACCTCAATTTAAGTAAAAGTCTGAAGATTTTGTCTGGATGATATCTCCTCAATCACTTGGGTTAAAATTTCCAAATTTCTTCTGTGGATAATATATATCTTTAGAAGACAGAGTGTCACATGATATTTTAATGCCTCTCTGACTTTGGCTCACCTGTTCAACTTGCGAGAAAGATGGCACCGCTTTATTGTGGATTTCTCAGACCACCATCTCTTGTAGTAGAACTAGACTCCTTGGTAAATGTAAATGTGACTGATTCTTGTATAATACACTATTAGAGATCTCCAAGGTTCCTACAATAAAAGTACTTATTGCCATATTGCTCTTTGGACATTTATCTGATTTTGTAATTTACAATGTTGAAATGTGTTCACTCAGACCGGCAGCCATCTTGAAAATGAATGAACTGATCTGGCTACACTGTATATGGACCATTAATAAATAGTTGCACAGCATCATTCATATATACTTGTGATATCAATAAATATTCTCTATTAGTCTACATCCAACCCAAGATGATGACAGGAGAAAGTGTAAAGAGGGGGCTATGGTGTGGGACAATAGATTACCTGACAATAGTTGCTTGTTTCACCAAAGCAGAAACTAGAACCAGGTCTTTAATATGTCATAATAAAACGGAACAAATTGTGCTCAGACAACTATAGTTACTCTGTTTGCAAATGCATGAAAAGGCCTTTCTATCAGGTAAAAGGTCAATACAAGAAGGTCTTATCTGTTTAAGTTTCAAAGATCCAGAGATACGACGATCTTCAAGTGATTTTCTTGGAACAGATAGTCTTTAAACATGCTTAGATTACACTTCCAATGTATTCTGCTATGTTTAGATCAATTCACCCTTTACAACTTTTCACAGCTTTGCATAGTTACAAAGTAGACCAAATCAGATAACTCCTGTAAGAGTCTTCTTATCAGAGTCTGCTCCGTTTGCTTATGAAATAAGGTAGTTCTGATTCTACCATGTCTGCTATGGCCAAACATTCCTAAATGTTCATTGGCCATTAAAGTTATTCAGGTAATGATGTTAATGAAGTCATGAATTATTGTATAAATATTCATGAGGTAAAGTTTTAATATAACCATAAGTGCATAATGAAAAACTTCTGAACCTAATCAGTAATCAGTGATAACCTTTGTAAACGAATTGAAGAGGAAGGTGGTAGCTGAAAATGTGAAAATTACTTTTTGAAACCATTGCAACAAATAGAGCATTTACTCCCATGGGAGCAAAATTAATGCTCTATTTGTCACATGTTCCTTTTTTTTTCAAGTAAATGCTCCTTTTCAGTAGGTTTATTCAGACGTTGGGTCTGCAATAGTGTATGAGGTAATCCCTTCTCCATGGATTGTAAAGCTGATCAAGTCAATTTAGCAGTAAGCACTATCTAAAGTTGACTGACATGGTTACAAATAGTGTGGACCCAGGTCAAACTGCTCCTTGTACAGTTTCTGCCATGACTAATAATTCCTGTATTCTTTAACTGTTATAAAACATCAGATAATGAATATTCATACATTATTTCTTACATGAATGTTCATGTAGTAAAGGTTTATTACACATTTTACTGTGATATAGAATCGTCATGTGACTGCAATATTTCTTTCATTTGACTTATAACAATGCTTCAAAAAATGAATGTCAACAAAACAGGCTATTCTACATTTATCAGAGTACATAAAGTCCACAGTTTGTCTTCTGAAGTGTATTCAATAAAGTTTCTTTCTCAAACCTTTATTAATTAAAATCACAGAGCCACACACAAAAGAGCATTCAAGATTGCACAATAGAATTCCATTTTGTCCAACTATTTAATTTAACCCTTTTTCAAATGAGAGAAAACTTAAACCCACTTTGAGGACCGAGTGCAAAGCTATTGGAACTATACTATATAGTTTATAAGATCTTCCAAAATTCTACTTTGCTTAATCCTGCATTAAGCGACCACCTGCTTTTAAAGATACTGACGCTGGAAGTAATTTCAACCCTTTACTTTGACTCCACAGAGACCTCTTTTGACACCTTTGCAAACAGAGTGGACCCCAATTAGACAGCTTGTTCAATGTCTGCCCTGTTTGCTTGTAGAATATCGTAGATCTGATTCCATACTATTTGGCATAGTTATGTATACACCTGTTTATTGAACCCTTTACTCTATAAATACACCTTTCTACCCCTTTGCAAACAGAGTAGACCCAGATCAGAAAGCTCATGTCGGAGCCCTCTGATCAGGGTCTGTTCTGTTTTGCTCACAATATAGTATAGATATTTATCATGCAACGTCACGAAATACAGTCACTTCCTACTAGCATAATATTTTCCACGTCGACGCTGTATTTTGTGAGGTATAGTGCATGTGTACTGACCCCACTGGAATGCAAGTTTTGTTCAGCCAATAGGAGGAAAACAGAAGGAGGAAAAAGGCATTATTAAGCATAAACATCAAATTAACATATTTGCTCACCTTTGTCTCGACTATTTGTCCATATAAAAGGATTAAATCAAGTTTGTTTATGTTGTAAAAGTCGATGACGTCACTGCATGCCAACATGACGTCACGTAATACGTACTTGCATATATTTTCATTCAGGGGACGAAACCGCTTTAGCAATCTTTCTTTTTCTTCATTTTCTCCTTTTTTCTTGGAGTTGCATGATAAAAGAATTACTATGCTAGTAGTTTGGAAGTTCAGCTGTATTTTGGCTCATCAGAATAACTCACCAAAATACAGCTGAACTTCCAAACTACATGTACTAGCATAGTAATTCTTATGATTCTGCTGTTTCTGCTATGGTCAAAACAACCACGTCCATGTGGTATTATAATAAATATTTTAATTAATATTTATGATATAATTATTTCTTACATGAATATTCATGGGGTAAAGGGATAACAATGTAAAATTATAATTGATGTTCTTAAAGGGTGGAGTCTGACGTGAATATTCATGCATTTTCCCTATAGAATATTTATGCGTGAACTGGGAATCTTTCATGTTCAAAAATCATTTGCCTATTTTTATATGTCACAGATATTACTCCTTCAATTTCTTCTCAGAGAATTGTGATCAGAGTTTCAAACAATTTGGATCTTGATAAGACACGGAAGTTACTCAGCGTCTCATCTGAATCCAAACTGTTTGCAAATATAATCTCTAATTCTTCACCAGGGCTGAATAGGTTAACCCTTTCCTCCATAGGCTATTTTTAGACCCAACCTCTTTGAATGGATCTACCCAAAAGGAGCATTTACTAGAGAAAAGTAAACTTTTAGAAATTTGTAGTTTGAAAACATTGTGATAAATAGAGCATTTGCTCCTATAGGAGCAAATGCTCTATTTGTCACAATGGTTTCAAGATGTGGTTATTACAGAGGCGTAGAAAGGCGTATTTATTGAGGGATGGGTTAATACACTGGTATACGTTTCGGATAAATTCTTTGTTCAAATAAATAAGGTCATGACATCTGACGAGATGTGCAGACATAAATTATGCATTATTCAGCTTAACTTTAAGTCTAGATCTGACAACGACAATGCCTCTTCCTGCCAGCCCTTGACTACATAAACATCAATATGTACATATTGTAATTACCCTATAGATGTATTTGGACACCCAACCTTCCTCGCTCTACTGGTAATTCAATCCGGCAACAGTTTGATAATCAGTAAACATTAACCCATTCCCTCATAGGCTATTTTTAGACGCAACCTCTTTGAATAAATCTACCGAAAAAGGAGTATTAACTAAAGAAAAGGAAAATTTTAGAATTTTGTAGTTTGAAACCATTGTGATAAATAGAGCATTTGGTCCTATTGGAGCAAATGCTCTAATTTATCAAAATGGTTTCAAGATTAAAGTAACTATTAGAGAGGCGTAGAAAGGCGTATTTATGGAGGAAAGGGTTAAACCTTCCAACCCTGATTATCGTCAGAGTGGAATATTTATCTTCATAATTGCAGTGAGAGTATCTGAATCAGTTTGGATCCTGATGAGGTGTAGAATAGTTTGGCATCTCATCTTGATCAATATTGTTGGCCTAGTTTATCACATATTCACTATAAGCATGCAAAAAAATTAAACCTTTACTCCATGAATATTTATGTGAAAAAACAGACAACATGAATATTAATTATAATCAGATTTATAATGGCAAATGAATATCAGTAATTTTGGCATTTGCAGAAACTGTAGAGTCATATCTATATGTTTTATAAGCAAACAGAGCTATAAGCAAACAGAGCAACCCTGATCAGTTGGCACCTACAGGAGCTGTTTGATCAGGGTATACTCTGTTTGCAAAGGCATAGAACAGCATTTTCATGGAGTAAATACATAATGATTTTGAGTCACTAGCTGAGCTGAAAACCATTTCATTTATTTGTACATTTCTCCTTGACGAAGTCTGTCTTTTTTTACATAAAAGGAAAAAAAATGGTGGTCAGAATTTTTTCGAAGAATAGTGAGTATTTATTGATAAGAAAATGTTACATTACATTTTGATACTGTTTATGTTGTTACTGTTATTGAGTATTTCAAACCTTTAACCCTTTCCCTCATATAAACGCATACAGTAAACCCAGATCAGGCGACTCCTGTAGGAGTCATCTGATCGAGGTCTGCTCTGTTCACTCAAGGAATTATAAAGTCACAGCCAAAAATTCCCTTGTAACCTTAACCATGTAAAATTTAAGTTAATGAAGATTCGTAAAGTGACCAACTCACATATAAATTTTAATTAGGGAAAGGTTTAACCCTTTACTCTATGAATACCTATGCCTTCCTATAGGAGCGGTCTGATCAGTGTCTGCTCAGTTTGCTTATGATATAACATAGAGATATGATTATGCAGTTTCTGCCATGGACAAAAAATCCTGTGTTCATGTAAGGCTGTTATAATAAATTAATCTAGTTAATATTAATGACATAATTATTCCTTCATGGAGGAATGGGTTAAATAAGTTCTGATTCAGTGAACTAGCCTTGAACTCATGCTTATCTGGCTAGCTAAATAGCCTCTGATCTGGAATCAAATTATTTGAAACAACACTCAAATTGTGGTGTTTGAAATAAGATAGAGAAAAAGCACTGTAAGAATTTATAACAGACAGTATATATAGCTGACTTAGCATCATGGCTCAGGCAGAAACTGTAAAATCAGATTTATATTATACCATAATTTTGAGCAATCACAAAAGACCCTTATCAGACAGTTCCTATAGAATCCTGTCTGATCTGGGTCTTCTCTGTTTGCAAAGGTGTGAAAAAGTATTTATACACATGTAGGATTACAGTAAATGATATAAGCTGTAACGTTTGTTTTACATATATGTGACACACTAAGTGGATTATCAATATTGCAAGACTGTCTAAAATTTGAGTGCTTGAAATATAGATTTGCATACATTGATTTACTACCATGGCTTACTGTAAATTGGGTTCAGAATCAATAAGGCAAATACATGTACCTTAATCTTAAGAAATTATCAATACACACCGTTACCCTTAACCCATTCCCACATATGCTAATTTTAGATCCAACCACTTTGAATAAATCTACCAAAAAGGAGCATTAACTAGAGAAAAGGAAAAATTTAGAATTTGTAGTTTGAAACCATTGTGATAAATAGAGCATTAATTTTGCTCCTATATTTATCACAATGGTTTAAACGGGTTATTTTTACAGAGGCATAGAAAAGCGTATCTATGGAGGAAAGGGTCAATCTGCTGAATAATTAAAACTGGCCCCTCCCTTTCTGAATATTAATGATATAAAAACTTGTATCAACATTTATTACTGAAGAAATTTAATGATTATAATGACAAACAGTGCAGACCCTGATCCCAAAGGAGCCCTTTGATCAGGGTCTACACTATCTGATCTTACATGCATATACTTGCGTCCCACACATACATAAGGGTTCAAATGATAAGAGTAAATATTTTGAAGATGTACAACTTAGTGACATTTGTTTATTTCATGACATTTTCAGTGTTTGAATAGAAATCAGATGTTTCTGCCTCTTCATTCATTGGGTGTTTACGCCATATATATGTCTTTTTACGCCTTTTGCAAACAGAACATACCAAGGAGCCATCTGATCAGAGTCTGCTCTCTTTGGTTATGAAATACTTTATGGTATGTGAACAGGGTAATACATTATGAAATAAATGTATGCTTCTGCCATGATTGTTAAAGCTCATTTCATAGGTTGTATAAAAAATAACTGTCCAGTATTTTACAATTTCAAGTAGATCAGGGTCTACACTATCTGCAAAGATCTTACGTGCATATACTTGCATCCCACACATACATAAGGGTTCAAGTGATAAGAGTAAATATTTTGAAGATGTACAACTTAGTGACAATTGTTTATTTCATGACGTTTTTAGTGTTTGAATAGAAATCAGATGTTTCTGCCTCTTCATTCATTGGGTGTTTACGCCATTTATATATGTCTTTTTACGCCTTTTGCAAACAGAACATACCAAGGAGCCATCTGATCAGAGTCTGCTCTGTTTGGTTATGAAATAATATAGGTATAATTCTTTATGTTATGTGAACAGGGTATAAATTATGAAATGAAGCTCTATGTATGCTTCTGCCATGATTTTCAAAGCTCATTTCATAGGTTGTATAAAAGACAACTGTCCAGTATTTTACAATTTCAAGTAGAACTTGTACTTTACTAAATACTTGCTATTAACATATGTACTATGTTTTATGCAATAAATGATCGATTGATTGATTGAATAGAGTGTGAAGACATTGCATGCAGACTTTGTGGTATGCTCTTGACTGGGGCAATTATCCCTTTACTTCAGGAATATTAATATAGAAATAATGACATGAATATTAATTAGCTGAATGCTTATTATGGCATAATAGTGAACACAGAAGTGCTTGGCCAAGGCAAAAACTGTAAAATTTAATTTATATTATTTAATAAGCAAACGGAGCAGACCCTGATCTGACAGATCCTACAGGAGTCATTTCATCTGGATCTACTGTTTGCAAAGGCGACAAAAGGTGTATCTATGGAATAAAGATTTAAAATTGTAATGCTTCATTCAAGTACATATTGCAGTCTATCTTATCATCGAAGGATTTTATTGATCTGTTTTCCTGTTTTCTTGTTACGTGACCATATCACCATGACCCAATGTTAAGGTATCAAAACAATCCATGCAAAGCTTTATCACGTTAACAAATATTTCAGACTTTCCCTTGAGCAATGATTCAAATATTGCTGCATAACAAATATTTCAGACTCTCCCTTGAGCAATGATTCCAATGTTGCTGCACTCTTGTTTTGTGCCAGTTACATTAGGTCATTGAACTATGAGAATATCTTGTTTATTCAAGAACTTTTAATGTAGTCTTTGAAGGCCCCAAAAAAACCTTTCCTCATGAATATTTATGTAAGACTATGAATATTAATTTTATTAGCTGAACTTTTTTATAATGAACAAGGGAATATTTTATCAAGGCAGGAGTTACTGTAGAATGAGATCTATATTAGTTTGTATGCAAACAGAGCAGATCCTGATCAGACAGCTCATGCAGGAGTTTTCTGATCAGGATATACTCTTTTTGCTAAGGCGTTGAAGGTGTCTCTATCTGATATGTGAAATATTTTATTATACTTTTCATTGAAGCGACCATTGATTTATTAAACACAGAAATCTTAAAGAGCAGGTGGTTACTTAATGCAGGGCTCCAACAGGATCTATCGAATTCCATCAGCAAATAGAGCAGACTCTGATCAGATGGCTCCTACTGGAGCCATCTGATCTGGATCTACTCTGTTTGCAAATGTGTGAAAAGGTGTTTGTATGACAGGTTCTACTGTACTTAATCTATTTCCTTTCCAATTAAAAGAAAAAATCAGGGTCTTCTCTATTTGCAAAGGCATAAATGGTATTACAGAATGAAGGGGTTTAAACCTTGTAACATTATGATCAAGTTTTTGAAAAAAAAAGAAATGGTGAAAAAAGTGAAAAATACAACATGAGACTTGAAGTAGACAACAGTTTTTGCAGATGTACTTGAATAATTTAACCCATTCCTCCATAGGCTATTTTAGATCCAACCACTTTGAATAAATCTACCGAAAAGGACCATTAACTAGAGAAAAGGAAACTTTTAGAATTTTGTAGTTTGAAACCATTGTGATAAATAGAGCATTTCGAGGGCTTGGTGCAAAACTATTCTGACTCCTTCACTTTGTGAAGGAGTTAGAATAGTTTTACACCAAGCCCTCGATTTGCTCCTATAGGAGAAACTGCTCTATTTATCACAATGGTTTCAACAGGTGACTTTTACAGAGGCGTAGAAAGGCGTATTTATGGAGGAAAGGGTTAAACAAATGGTATAGGTAAACCATTAACATTTCACTGCCGGCTTATGACCCTGTACGTGTATTATCCGTCATGGTGCAATAGTCTGTGACATTTTCTGTCGGAGAATATTTAAATTTTTTATACGTCAATTCACTTTGTCTTCTACTGCCCATTTGCCAACTTCTGAAGAGCCACTTCAGCTGCTCTGTTACGTGTTGTTGATAAATAATAAATGCTTGAAATCAAGCCCATAGTTCAATGTTTTCTGCAATCACAAAATAAAACCTCCATGGTGATTTCTTATACTATCACTGAATGGTACAGATCATAATATTGAAGACTTATGTTAGCACTGATCAATTTCTTACTTATTTCTGATTAGTTTACCCTTTACTCCATGAATATTCATGTAAGAAATATTGACATCATGAATATTAATTAGATTAATTGTTTTAATACTACATGGACACAGGAAGTTTTCTGTAGAATCATAGCTATATGTTATATAGCTATATGTTATATCATAAGCAAACAGAGCAGACCCAGATCAGACAGCTCCTATAGGAGCCGTCCAGTGATCTGGGTCTACTGTTTGCAAAGTTGTAGAAAGTCGTATTTATTGAGTAAAGGGTTAAATCTTTACCTGATGAATATTCATATGAGAAATATTTACTGTATGAATATTCATCACCCCTTTTCCCAAAAAAATAAATCAGATCTATATTATTGCATAAGCAGACAGCTCCTACAAGAGCCATCTGGTCTGGATCTGCTCTGTTTGCACAGGAAGGAGATGGGGTCTGTACAAGGTAAAGGGTTAGATCTTTTGAGAAATTATTGCCTGAGTGTATCCTAATGAGCTGATTATTTTGTTGTATTTTCATGCTGATTGCGATTTTCAGTAACATAATTAATTTATCTCATTTAAGATGGATTATTTAATCTTTTGACCATCTAATGAATATTCATTAAAGATATACCCGGCAATGTCTTTATGAATATTAAAGAATTATGAATATTAATTACTGGTAGTTTATTTGGATATGCAAATTCTGATCTGCATCAGCACTGTTTACCAATGCCAGTACACTTATTTCCCGTTCTCAGATGGTTAAACTAACTTGTTTTATTTATAAAGTTCATGCATCAGTAAATACATTAGAACGTGATCACTTTAATCTCAACATAATCATAAGTTTCATTATGCTGTTTCAAAAGGTATTCATATTAAAGGACTGAAATTTGCTTCATCCCTTTACTTCATAGACATGGAGCTTTTGGCACCTTTTCAAACAGAATAGACCCAGATCAGATATTTCCTGTCTTTACTTCATAATTATAAATGCCTTTTCATGCCTTTGCAAACAGAGTAGACCCAGACTATTGTAGATGTCTGATCAAGGTCTGCTCTGTTTGCTTATGGAATTATATGCAGCTGATTCTACAGTTTTTGCTATGGTAAAAAGGTCCTTTGTTCATCATTATTCATAGGGTTGAAGTTAAAAGATTTGACTATGGTTTTGCCACAAAAGGCATATCGAGGGCTTGGTGCAAAACTATTCTAACTCCTTCACAAAGTGAAGGAGTTAGAATAGTTTTGCACCAAGCCCTCGATATAGGAGTATATTGTTGAAATGGATTATTGATTTTAACAAAAAAAAATCTTACTCCATCCTTATTCATGCACATCCTAGCTTGACAATTTTATACAATATTACTTACAAGATGTTATAATAAGAATTTTTGAATAGCCTTCAATTATAATACATGTACCAAATTTTGCCTATATATTCAGACACACAAATTCATAATTTTTATAACACTAAATGGGATAGCAAATAGTATAGACCCAAATCAAACTGCTCCTACAGGAGCAATTTGATCTGGGTCTGCACTGTTTGCCTAAGTTTGACAAATATGTAGGATAATTAAGGTATTCAGAAATATTTTGAAAGGTCTTTGAGATCAGTGTTCGATAATCAATAATTTCACCTATTCAAATCCGCTATCTAAACTCTTTGTACACTCAAATATTTCTTCTGCAAAAACTGTTGTCTGCTCCAAGTTTCTCATTCTCCAAAGAACATATTTTTTTCCCATTTTCTAATTATCGTAACAATTTCAAAGACACAGTCATCATCTTAATGAGACACAGAATTAATCTTTGTCTTAAACCTGGTTAAAAGCTTATTTCAAAGGTTATTATAAAATTCCCTTAGTGTTGAAAGCATTGAATCGAATTTGAACAAAGGAAGGATTGCCGGATTTTCATGTCTTTTGATGCAGACCTAAGTATGAAGTATAGAAAAGAAATGTTGTCTCAGCCTATAGAAAGACTGTAGGCAAAGCCATGATTA
Organism: Azorinus chamasolen; assembly: GCA_963576725.1. NCBI lineage: Eukaryota > Metazoa > Mollusca > Bivalvia > Cardiida > Solecurtidae > Azorinus > Azorinus chamasolen. The sequence goes on along the minus strand of OY755239.1, from coordinate 54,975,942 downwards.
AACCTGCCAACAGTTATACACATATAGATGCAGAGTAACTTCCCATTTCATCAGAATTCAAACTACATATATTTGAGGCTTTGATGATTTTTTTTTAAAAGAAAATCTGAGAAAGAAAAAAATCAATCTGATCTGGGTCTGCTCTGTTTGCAATGGCTAGAAGAAGCATATCCCTTTACTTCATAAATACACCCTTTTATGTCTTTGCAAACAGAGTAGGGTCTGCTCTGGGTCCAAATTGCTTATAAAACTTTTAGTTGAGTCTGCGTTCGTTCTCAAGTTTTTGATTGGTCAGATTTGAGCCCGTGGCTCAAATCTGACCAATCAAAAGCTTGAGAACTCAAATCTGACCAATCAAAAGCTTGAGAACGGACTCAGACTCAACTAAAAAGCTTTATAAGCATGGACCCTGTTTGCTTAGTATGTTGTAATACATTGTATAGATATGATTCTACTGTTTCTGTCATGGTAAAAAATCCTGTGTCCTTGTGCTGTTATAACAGTTAACCCTTCTCTTGCTGAATTTTAAAATACATTTCTCCTTCCTTACCCATGCCCTGTTGTATAATTACATATATCTGCACTGTGTACAAGTATTTCGCTGTGCAATCACTGCTGTGGAGTGACTGGTTGCACAATCAACTTGTAAATAGTGCAGACCCTGATGAGACAGCTCCTGTAGGAGCTGTCTCATCTGGGTCTTCACTATTTACAGGTAGGTATATTGACGCGAATAGCAAGCGAAGGGTTAATATTTATAACTAATATTCATGATATCATTATATTCATGGAGGAAAGGGTTAAATGAGGGTCATTTTTTATCTAGATGAGATATAAGGTCTGTCTTTATTTCATGAGGATCCAAACTTATAGTTACACTCATGTAAAATACTTAAGTCCTATTTCATAAGAAAACAGCAGACATAACAGAAGCTGTCATATCTGGGTCTGCTCTGTTTGCACATCAGTGAAAAGGCATCTTTATCAGGTAATGGGATAATCCTCTACTTCATATAATTACAGCTTTCTATGCCTTGGCAAACAGGGTACTCCCAGATCAGACAGCTCCTCCAGTAGCCTTGTGATCAGGGTCTGCTCTGTTTGTTTATGAAACTGATTCTACATTTTCTGCAACTGCCAAAATTTTGTGTGTTCATGAGCCATTATAAAACTCAATCCAGTTCATATTCATGATGTCAGTATTTCTTACATAAATAACCATGAAGTACAGGATTGAAACAATTGAGTGATACATATTAAAGCTATACGATAATGCCATCTCACAAATTGTGTCACTGGCTTATACAATGTCATGTACAAATTTAAAACTGTGTCATTGTGCTCATTAAATTTCAGCACATTCTCACAGTAAATTCGTGATAACCAATACAGAAATTTCGGATCCAGATGAAATGCTGAGTAGTTGGATGTCTCATCAGGATCTAAACTGTTTGAAACTCCTGTCACTGCATTTTTAAAAGCAGTAGATGAATGTTGAAAATTGTAGCAGATGACAAATTTAGCAGACAAAACTAACTTAGTGTACATACATGTACAGTTAGATATGGGTATTCTTCAGTCTTTAGAATGCTCTTGACAGCGATAAAAGTTGTACACATATTATATCCAAATGATGTGTCTAATAACTTTTTAGTTTATCAGGGATCACACTTTTGTACCGTCTGAACTTGCTGATGTTTAAAAAGAAATCAAATACAGAATATACTTAAAGAATTGTAGCAAACAACAAGTTTGGCAAAATGCAATTGTCTTAATTGTACGCTTAAGACTATGATAGAACAAAACAGACTATTAAACACACAGTCAGCAGATATAGAATAATAATAATAAAACAATGATTACACTGTAAACACATAATTTTATTATACAGGCTTAAAAAGATATTTGAAACAGAATAAAGTTGCTCTAATTGATATGCATAAGTTTTTGAATTCTTGTGTATGTATATAACTCATCTGTATCAAAACTATATGTATGGGTTATCTTGAACTGTCTGCTAGTACAGAAACAGTTAATTATGCACTTGAAATTTAAGCCACAAATGCTTCAGTACAGAAGTAGAAAGAAAATTTCTGAAATCAAATTTCAATTTCAATGTGGGTGTGCATAAGTAAGTCCTGTGTAGTTGATTTTGGGATTATCACTATACCGAAAATGACAAGTGTTTACATAGATAGACACCATTGTATAGTAGAGTTTACCCGTTTCTATGTACAGTTGCTAGGACCCAGGCCAGATATTGGTTTTCAGGCTTAATTAACTAAGGGGAATAACTCAAACCTGTACTGTTCAATTTACTAATACATGTAGTAACCCTTTCAATTCTGAAGTTTCAGAGTGGAATAGTCCACCAGTGTTTACTATAGGGACCACTCAGTATGAAAGGGTTAAACTTGCTAGTGGATTTTGAATGAAAAACAATGCAGACACTGATCAGAAGGTTCCTCTATGATCCCTCGGATTTGGGTCTTCACTGTTTGTATTTATGACAATACATGTGTGACCCCAGTTGAAGGGGTTAACTCTTTTTTCACTGCCTGGTAAATATGTCATCTGCTGCAAATTCTTACCATGGACTTTGTCCATTTTTTCTAAAATCCATGATCAGAATGACAAAGAATTTGGATTCTGATGAAATGTCAAGGTACTTGACAACTCATCTGGATACAATCTGTTTGCACAGGTAATCACAGATTCGCCCATGGCAACAAGAATTAACCCTTCCCCTCATATAAACGTGTTTTCACGCTTTTGCAAACAGAGTAGACCCAGATCAGATGGCTCCTAGAGGAGCCGTCTGATCAGGGTCTGCTCTGTTTGCTAATAGAATTTGAAAGATCTGTTTCTTTGCTTTCTAAAATGGCTATAATGTTCCACCTTTCATATTTCATTATAACAATTTTCTGAATATTCAGTAGGTATTGAAATTTGGAATAAATACAAAACAGGGAAATGGTTAACTCTGTCGCTGCCAATGTCACATCCGTCAGACAGTTTGGATCCAGATGAGATGCTGAGTAAATCGGCGTCTCATCAGGATCCAAACTGATTGTACTTTGAGTGTTTTTGAAACAAAAATGAAGAAACATAAAAGATGAAAATTGTAGCAGATGACTAAGTATTGGCATCAAAGGAGTTTATAAACTTAATCAGACCTAATTTACATTCAAAGACAGGTTTTAATTGTATTTGAGCTAAACCACAATAAAATATAAGAAGGCAAGCTGAAAAAATAGCCATACTTTAATTAAGGGCTTTTATTAAGCAGCGTTTTTAGAAATTCTAATTAAAATTCTTTTTTTTTTATATACCTACACCTAACCCTATCTCTCTGATGTGATTCTAATGAGGTGCAGCAAGATAGGGTATATCTGAAAAATAGAAGATCTTGGTTTGATCTAGTAATCATCTTAACTACAGAATTTATATTATTTATTCTTCAATGTACCTGTAAGCATATAATGCAAATTAGAAGTTTGTAGCTGACAGAAGTTTAACCCATTCCCTCATAAGCTATTTTAGACCCAACCACTTTGAATAAATCTATCCAAAAGGAGCATTAACTAGAGAAAAGGATATTTTTTTTTAGAATTTTGTAGCTTGAAACCATTGTGATAAATAGAGCATTTGCTCCTACAGGAGCAAATGCTCTATTTATCTCAATGGTTTCAATTGGTGATTTTTACAGAGGCGTAGAAAGGCATATTTATGGAGGAAAGGGTTAAAACATTGTGATGATATGACGGTTTATGTCCCTATTGGCAGTCCAAAAGTTGTACGTGTGTGACCAGTTAGACTCATTGTGATAAGGAGGATTAGTTTTCTCATTGAAACTTAACACTAGTTTTACTATGTATCGAATGACTGAAGAAATTGATTTGACTTATAGATACAAAGAACCATTTGAAACATTTGAAAAACATGCAATGACCCGCTTGAATGCAGATTTTGTCGAAAAGTTGTTTAGTGTATGGCTTTGTCTATAGGTTTTAATCCTTTCCCTCATATAAATGCTTTTTTCACACCTTTGCAAACAGGGTAGACCCAGATCAGATGTATCCTGATTAGGGTCTGCTCTGTTTGTTTATGGGATTACATGTATATAGATTTGATCCTTCAGTTTTATTCCCATGCATGAATGTTCATTAGGGAAAGGGTTAAATCTTTAACCCCTGAAATGATTTCTTATTGCATGTGGTAAAGTTCTTTTCTGTTTATCCGTTTGTATGATTGACTTGTGCAAGGACATTGCACTCCAAAAATCATGTACAATCCAAGAACATTCATACTTGATCTTTTGGATTTTTGACATAATCATTGTGTTGGGACTGGAGGAGGAGTGTTTGGGGTGGGGGTGTTACAAAATGTCCTATTTCTTTCTTATTACTGTGGTCCCTGAAAGATATAGCTGAGCCCACAGACAGAAATTTCATGTAATAACAGTTACTGTCATCTTACAAATTTCCTTTTTTAGGATACAAACAGATTTTCAAACAATCTGGATACTGATTAGACGGCCCTCTCCACAGAAAGAACCTCTGCAAGCAGTGTAGACCCAAATTATCTGCCTTGTTGACAAAACAGTGTCTGTTCAGAGTCTAAATCGTACAGTAAAACCTCTTTATAACGGCCAATAAATTACATCAAGTATTTTGTGTTAAAAGGCAGGTGAGTGCTTAAAGCAAGGTGAAAGTAAAACAGAACGCTCCTATAGGAGCGTTCTGTTTTACTTTTCACCTTGCTTTAAGCAGCCATCTGTCCTAAATACCAACTAATTAACACAATTTAGTGGCCATTATAGAGAGGTTTTACTGTACGTCATTCATCAGCAGCGTCTTATCAAACTTTACATGTCGACCCTGACCATGTCAGAGATGCATCTCCTGTTTTCAATTATCCTTTTAGTCTCCATTAATAATTGCCTATGCCTTTGCAAACAGAGTAGACAGTTCCTATAGTGTATATTCTGTTTACTAGACAGATTCTACAGTTTCTGTCATAGCAAAAAATACCTGTGCCCATATGCTATTATAACAATTAACCCAATCAATATTCACTCACAGAGTAAAGGGTTATTGCCTGAGTAGTCTGATTACCCTATGTATGCTGGACACCTAATCTCCCATCCCTATGGGTTTTTTAACCCTTTGCTTGCTGAATTTTAAAATACATGTCTCCTTCTTTACCCATGCCCTGTTGTATAATTACATATATCTTCACTGTGTATTTCACTGTGCAATCACTGCTGTGGAGTGCACTGGTTGCATAATCAACTTGTAAATAGTGCAGACCCTGTTGAGACAGCTCCTGCAGGAGCTGTCTCATCTGGGTCTTCACTATTTACAGGTAGGTATATTGACATGAATAGCAAGCGAAGGGTTAAGCTGAGTAATTCAATAATTTTGCACCATTTTGATAATTTTCAATAAGACTGCCAATAGTAGCAAATAGAGTAGACCCAGATCAAACGTCCGTTCAGGAGCTGTTTGATCCGGTTTTGCTCTGTTTACCTAAGTTTGTCTGTCTGAATATTTAAGTTAAAATTAGAGTATTCATGCACCTGTCCAAGTGAGCAGCTTTCTATTCATTGACACTGTATATGACAAATTTGTGACAAATTTGGCAGTAGGGGGACATCTGTGTTCTAGCTTCTAGCAATTTGTTTTCTTACAATTTATTTTTGTCATATTTTCAGAAAAACAGGGCCCGAGAGCAGTGGCAATCAGACATGATGGACAGAGACAAGTGCAAGCCAAGTTTGAGGGAGAACCAACATATAAAAGTAAGGGGCAAACCATACAGAACACAAAAAGAATCAGTCTACACCAAATCTTAAAAGTCTTAATTCTAGATTTTTAATGCTTTACTCTATAAATACACCTTTATTTGCCTTTGCAAACAGAAAACCCAGATCAGAATGCTCCTTTGGGGGCCATCTGATCAGGGCTTTCTCTCTGCCTCTGCCTTGTTGTTGTTGTCTATCATTGTTATCCAGAAACTGCAATGTTGGCTATAACTTCCTGTCACATATACATACTTCACTGTTTGTAAGTCAAATTCCTGTTGCATACTGGATAGAATCTTTAACCCATTCCATCACATAAAGGCCTTTTCACACCTGTGCAAACAGAGTAGACCCAGATCAGACAGCTTCTGTAACAGCTGTCTGATCAGGTTCTGCTCTGTTTGCTTGTGGTATAATACAGATCTGATTCGAAAAGTTCTGCTTAACCCTTTCCCTGTTCTGTGTTTATTTCAAATTTTAATACCTAGTGTTTATTCCTGGAAAAAATATTTATAATGAAATGTTGAAGGTGGAACATTGTAGCCATTTCAGAAGGCAAAGAAATAGATCTATCAAATTCTAGTAGCAAACAGAGCAGACCCTGATCAGACGGCTCCTCTAGGAGCCGTCTGATCTGGATCTACTCTATTTGCAAATGCATGAAAACACGTTTATATGAGGGAAAGGGTTAAGCAAAAATGTCATGTGTACATGAAATGTGATTACAAAAATTCAGCTAAAGTAAGAGAAATGTTTATACTGTTATTCCTTTCTAATAACCAGGAGACTATAGGCAGTGGGATGCCCAAAGGACCCAGCCAATTGTCAACCAGGCAGCTTGGGCTCCTCCAAAGGCTCCATTTGAGGGTCAGTCAACCTCCCAACGTGACTACAGAGAAAAGGAGATCCAAAGGCGTATGAATTTCAAACCAGTAGACACAGCCAAACCATCTGATGCTCCTTTCGCAGAAAGCACTGCACACAGAGACGCATATGTTCAACATCCTCTCGAAAAACCATTTGTACGTGCGAGAGAGGAGTATAAGCCACCTGCAGCCAAACTTGAAGGACTTACCACATTCAGAAGGGATTACCAAGGGGCTTATGGGGGCCCAACTCATAGCTTTAAGCCAGAAGGGCGACCATTCCAGTCAGATGCACCATTTGAAGATGGAACAACTAATCGCCATGACTTCAAGCGCTGGCCCATGGAGAGGCCTTATGTACATCCTCATGATGTTTACAGGCAGCCACAAGGAGAAATGGATCTAAGCACCACCCATAAGGCCACTTTCAAAGAAATGCCTATTGAACGTGTTATGGCAAAACGACCACACTCTGCAAAGAAAACAAATGCTCCTTTTGATGGTACCACCAACTACAGTATGGACTTCAGAGGATACAGGGGAGATAGGGCAGCTATGCCTAAAGGACCAGAATATGTGCCAAATCAGGCTCCATTTGAAGGTAGGCCAATGTCCCCTGTGCTGTTGCATTTATTCTTTAAACTCTTTTCCTTATATATACACCTTTTGACACCAGGTATAGGAGCCATCTGATCAGAGTCTGCTCTGTTTGTTTATGGAATAATGTAGATCTGATTCTATCATTTCTGCTATGGTAATACTTTGCTTCCTTCTTATGCCATATAATAAGAATCTGTTTAATATTCATGATGTCATTATTTCCTGCATGCATATTCATCAGGTAAAGAGTTAAGCCTTTCCACTGCAGATTTAAAGTTCATATTGATTTGTCAAAATCTCTTTGTTTTTTAGTCAGACTCTTTCTGGCTACTACTCATTGCTGTTCTCCAAGGTGAGTCGTAGTGTATGCCATATTGAAAAAATGCCGTTTGCTATCATTCTCAAAAGTATTTTTCTTCCATTCTTTTAAAATGTTTGGTTGCCCGAGTTTAGATCCTGGTGAGATTCGGAATTACTCAGCATCTCATATGGATTCAAACTGTTTGAAAATGGTCTTAAATTGGTCCATAGTGTAGAAACAGTTAATTAATTCTATAACCCTATGAATGACTAATATTAACCCTTTCCCTCATATTGACGACTTTTGACGACTCTGTAAAAGTCATTTTGTGAAACCATTGTGATAAATAGAGCAAAATTCTACAATTTTCCTTTTCTCTAATTAATTCTCATTTTCGGTAGATTAATTCAAAGAGGTTGTATCTAAAAATAGCCTATGAGGGAATGGGTTAAGAGTCCATTCAAAATTATTTTTTTACAGCTTGAATATTCAGGTACAAAATAATGACAGCATTAATATTAACCATTTCCTTCATACCATTGTCTTTTCACGCATTTACAAACAGAGTAGACCCAGATCAGACGGTTACTATAGGAGCTCTCTGCTCTGTTTGCTAATGGAATTTGATAGATCTGTTTCTTTAGATTCTGAAATGGCTACAATGCTCCACCTTCCATATTTCATTGTGATTATTTTGTCCATGAATTTTCAGTCAGTAGTGGAAGTTTGAATAAACATAAAAAAGGGAAAGGGTTAACTTTTTACTGCCAAAATATTCAGGTCTGAAATAATGACATCATGAATATGAACTAGTGGAATTTTTATAATGGGATATGAATACAGGAGTCTTTGACCATGGCAGAAACTTTTCATTCAGATCTATGTCATTCCATAACCCTTTCCCTTATATAAACGTGTTTTCACGCATTTGCAAACAGTAGACCAATATCAGACGGCTCCTAGAGGAGCCGTCTGATCAGGGTCTGCTCTGTTTGCTTACAGAATTTGATAGATTTGTTTCTTTGCTTTCTAAAATGGCTATAATGTTCTACCTTCCATATTTCATTAAACTATTTCGTCCATGAATATTCAGTAGGTATTGAAATTTGAAATAAACATAGAACAGGGAAAGGGATATTAAGCAAACAGAGCAGACTGATCACATGGTTCCTACAGGAGCCATCTGGGTTTATGCAGGTGAAAAGGTGTGTCTATGGAATAATGGGTTTAAAAATTTGCTGGAGGAATTTAATGACCGTTGAAACAGTGCAGCTTCCTTTCCTGGGTAAATTGTTGAAATTTCAAAGTAGAACGGTTTTTCATAGGTAAAATCTGCTCAGTCTGAAGAATTAAGTTTGCAAAAGGATTTCGTACAGAACCAGGTCAGAGGGCTGGCTTCTGGAGAAACACTATTATCGGTCTGCACTGTTTGAATTTTTCAGTTAACATGTTTATTGCTTTCAAAGGTGTTAGAATAAATTAATTTTGTTTTATACTCCCACCACTAAAAAGGGGTTGGGGCATTTGCCAGTGTCCATCTGTTCGTATGTCTATTCCAAAGTTTTGTGTTAGAGGTTGCTCTGTTTGCTAATGGAATAATATAGATCTGATTCTACAGTGTTTGCTATGGCGAAAAATCCTGTGTTCATAGGCCATTTTAAATTTCATCCAAATAATATTCTTGATGCCATTATTTCTTAGATGAATATTCATGGAGTAAAGGGTTAATAAAAGATTTGAAGATTTGATATTCTTGTGATCCCTAATTACCTTGTATTATTGTGTTACAGGACATTCCACTTATAAGGGGCATTACATAAAGCACTCACAGCCACCCCCTCAGCCCTTCAGACCCTCCCAGGCACCCCTTCACAGTGACGCCAGATTTGATGACTGGACCAACTACAGAACAGATTTCACACCAAAACCAATCCATGTCTGTGAAGCAGCAATGCTTGAGCAGCCAAAGTCAAAGTTCCGCTTCACTGAGTTGGACAACAGGGGTCACAAGATGTACCAGCCAGTCTCAACAACAGTAACACCACTGCACTCAGGTGGTATGCAGCAGAATAGAGGACCAATGGCTCTCAGTGTAGCATAATGACACTACATTGTATTATAACATACTATAAAACCCCTCTAAAGTGACCACCAAAAAGAGGCCTAACTCTAGGTCTTAAAGGCAGACAGTAGCTTAAAGACACTTATACTTATTCATAAAGTTATTGCTTTAGAAGGGTATTACTGTATATACATACCGGTATATCAAATATGTCTGAACTTAACTATCGTAAATAACTAAGAAAATAATTCATCCAGATGCAAATCATTATTTTTTGAGAGACTGACTCTTTCAGTGCTGTGTGTAAAGGTGTCATGGCATTTGAAAACAGCTGGATGGAGACTAAATGTCAAACTTGGGGTCTCATCAGGATCCGAACTGTTTGACACTCTTTCCATTGTATTCTAAAAGTAATGGATGGAAATGACAAATGGTTCAAAGTGCACTTATAAGGTTAGACTTATAGTTGGACTTTCTGAATAAAAAGATCTGTGATTACACGGGCTTAATGGCATTAGACTGTAACATGGGTTTCAATGTGAGAAAAGATTGGTGATTAAAATATCCCTATTTACTCTAAATATTCAGACACTCATTCTCCCTTCTACACCAGTTTTTAACCCCGTTCTCCATGAATATTCATTCAAGAAATAATGACATTATGAATATTAATTACATTAATTGTTATAATATGATGTAGAACATGGACACAGAAAGGGTTGCCATGTCTGTATTATACCATAAGCAGTAAGAGCAGGCTATGATTAGACAGCTCCTACAGCCAGGAACCATCTGATCAGGGTCTACTCTGTTTGCAAAAGCATAGAAAGGCATATTTGTGGAGTAAAAGGTTATGCTGAATAAGTCAATTTTGCACCATTTTTATATCATTAAGTTAGACACTAACAGCAAATGAAGACCCTGATCAAAACTTTTTTCAGGATCGGTTTGATCTTGGTCTATTCTATTGCCTAAGTTTGTATGTCTGTATATTTAGGATTTTTCGGGTATCCCTTGGTTTACTAACATATTCATTTTAAACCCTGATTGTTCATTTTCGATGAGGAAAGATTATTTGGTATTGTGTACCGCTGATCATCTTAAAAGCTTGTGATCAATTGGTATAATAAGTTGACCACTTATCAGCCAGGCCATCCCTGGGATAAAATACATTTGCAAGTGTGCAATGAGCTGATATTGAAACTGCTGACATGTTTATGTGTTTTTATTCTGATATTAATTGTATCCCTTTGATTGCTGAACATACATACAGTCATTTATAAACAAGTAGACCCAGATGATAGGGCTCCTAGAGGAGTGCTCTTATCAGAGTCTCCACTGTTTGTCATTCAAAATCTTTGAGCATATTCAGACCTTTCATACTCAATGGACTCTGTAGTTAATCTGTTTGAGATTACAAAAAGAGCACTCTGAAAATTCAGCATTGAATGGTTAGCCCATTCCCACATAGACCTTTTGGCACCTCTGTAAATGTCACTTTTTGAAACCATTCTGATAAATAAAGCATTTGCTCCTATGGAGCAAATGCTTTATTTATCAGAATGGTTTCAAAACTACATAATTCTAAAACATTCCTTTTCTCTTTGAGTAAATGCTCCTTGCTGGTAGAGTTTTCAAAGTGGTTAGGTCTAAAAATAGCCTATAAAGTAGGAATGGGTTAAGGGGTACATCTTTTACTGCCAAAATTATCACACAGTCATGACCTGGTTTCATTTGAAACATTTGTTTCTTGGGTTAAATCATGCTTATAAGTCGAACAATCCATTATATAAGTTAACCCTTTACTCCATGAAAATTCATGCAAGAAATAATGACATCATGAATATTAATTAGATTAATTTTTATAGTGGCACATGGGCACGGGATTTTTTTGTACCATAGTAGAAACTGTAGAATCATATCTATATTATTTCATAAGCAAACAAGGCAGACCCTGATCAGATGGCTCCTACAGCTAGGAGCTGTCTGATCTTGGTTTACTCTGTTTGCAAAGGCGAATTTATAGAGTAAAGGGATAACTGCTGAAAATGTCTACAAAGTTGTCCAACAGAATATAAATTCAGAGCATTGTTATTTTTTTAAAACAAAATTCATTGTTAACACCACAAAAACATTTACAAATGTATGTGTTTTGATAATCTTTCAAATAATTATTTTTGATGGACTTGAAAGGAAAAGTGAATTTTTCAACTGATCACATGGCATGTTTCGACATATTATGTAAAACAAGCTGTTTTTGTAATTTTTGTGCTAATGCCAATTAACATCAAAGTTACATCCGCCAGATTTCCAAGATAAATCACAAATCTGCCTGCTAACAACAATTATATTTTTTTTATAATTTAACATAATGTATGTTTGACTAAGATTTTTGTACATACAGTTATGATATACCATGTAAATAGTACTCTTCTTTTGTAATCATCATTTTAGGGATTCTTTTCTCTTATAGCTGTAAATTCCTTATTTATTCAGATTGTTTTATCCAGTTTCTGTAGCGCAGTAGTGTCTTTTTGTTTCATTGTTTTACCTAATGATTGTGCAGATATATTTCATTCTGTGATCCTTCGTAGTTTACACTGTTACAAAGGTTCGTCGGAGCAAAAGCTGTGATATTGTAAACATTTTAGACTATTAACATTTGTTATGATCAAATAAAAGTTTTTTAACCCTTGGCCTCATACTCTGTTTGCAATGGTGTAGAAAGGTGTATTTATGGAGTAACAGGTTAAAGGGTTAAGAATAAGTTTGTTAGGTGATAGGGGTTTATTAGAGACTTGATGAAAAGCAACAATTTACCAACAAAGAAATAAAAGAATTACAAATATGCCGACAAAAAACTACAAGTTGTGCCATAACCAAAATGCCTTGTAAGCTGTTAAAGATTGTTTATGATTTGGTCACTAATTCTTTTATTTTTCCCACAAACTAGACACTATTAATAAATATTTTGCTTATATGAAAAATTGATGGATGTATAAAATATACGAGTTTGAAATACAAGAAAAAAGGTTCCTACAGGTCGGTGAACAAACATCGAAGATAGAGACAGCATGTGCCTTTACAATGCATCATCTCAGTGAGGTATTCACTGTTTGAAACTCATCAGTAACTGTGGTACAGTGGAACTCCACTTTAGCAACCACTGACTCAACTCTTTACCTCATAAAATGCCTTTGCAAACAGGAGTTAACCCAGATAGGACATGAATATTCATGGAGTAAAAGGTAAATAAACTTGTGTGTCTTTAAAGACAAATGGATGCTAAGCCTTTACTTCATGAATATTCATGCCAGACTTGGTACATTTTGAATAAAATGTATTAAATTTTCTTTTATTAAATGTATAGATTAACCCAATCCCTCACAGGCTATTTTTAGATACAACCTCTTTGAAAAAATCTACCGAAAATAACCATTAACTAAAGAAAAGGAAAATTTTACAATTTTGTAGTTTGAAACCATTGTGATAAATAGAGCATTTGCTCCTATAGGAGCAAATGCTCTATTTATCACAATGGTTTCACAAAAGGATTTCTACAGAGTCGTCAAAAGTCGTCAATATGAGGGAAAGGGTTAAGGAAATTTATCATCATGGCAGAACAGAATGTTATCTGAGCAGACCCTAATCAGCTCCTATTCAAGCTGTTGGATCTTGGTCTACTTTGTTTGCAAAGGTGGCTTTATGGAGTAAATGATTGATGCAAGATGAAAGTAATGCAGAAAGCTCTTACTATGCATAATTTTCATTCAGCTTTAAGCTGCTGGCTGAATTAGGCTTCATTAAGCTAATCAGTACAGAGACTGAGGTTTTACTCTTATTTGTTACTGGGCAATAAAACATTGTTGACCCTGATAAGATGCTGCATTTCTAATGTGCTGTACTAATCTGGTTCTTCACTGTTTGCTATGCTTGTAAGATACCTTTTCCAATGACATTCCTCTGAATGTGTTTGGACTGTAACAGTCTACATGTCACGTTTTTTGTGGCTATAAATACTCCATATCACGTCATACTGCTGAGCAATTATACGGTAACCGTTACATTGTGGTTTTTAATTCACATTCCGTCCACAAAGTTTTACAAGCATAGATAGTATATTTTTAAGCTTTATTTGTTTGTTGATGTTTCTTGGTTATTTTTAGATTTTTTACTCTAAGTTAACGCTGGGGTTCAGCTGCCGTCCATTTGTGTATTTATACAACATATTTTTGTATATATTGTGTCTTTTACTGCAGTGCTTCGTAGCTAATTCTCATATGAGCTTCCAGGAGCGTAGCTGAATCCAAATGTAATGTACGCACCGTGGCTATAGAGGTCTGGGCCATGCTTCCCTGGGAAAATTCAGAATTTTTTAGTAGTTCTGAAACCATTGTGATAAATAGAGCATTTGCTCCTATAGGAGCAAATGCGCTGTTTATCACAGTGGTTTCAAAAGATGACTTTTACAAAGGCGTCCGTATGGTGGAATGGGTTAAAACTTACATGACAAGACAGAATGTTTATCAAAGTCTGCTCCCCTTAACCTTCGATTTTTGTTCCATTTTGGCCATAATAATGTTTTCACCTTTCAGATTGATGTTACGCACGTGCGTGAGTGCATATTTTGCTAGCTACGCCCCTGGCTTCATTATGGAAAAAAAGGGCACACAAATATTTGCAAACACAGTGTCTGATGACAGTTAGCACTAATGTCACAACATAGCTGTAGATAAGGGGAGTGCTTATTCAAACATCAAAGGTTCTCATTTCTCAACCATTCCCTATCTTCTTGGGACTCATTAAGATTGTTACTACAAAGTGGCTCTAATGAATACCGACAAGATAGGGTTTTGGTTGAGAGATAATTATTATCTTTTGCCTACATTTCCTTAAACACTCTTCAGATCTAGAGCTCTGTTCCCTCATCTTCATCAACTGCTGCAGACATTTAAGGCCCAGCTAATGTGCTATGTTTAACACTTTACTCCATATACACACCTTTTTATGCCTTTGCAAACAAAGTAGACCCAGATCAGACAGCTCCTATAGGACTCATCTGATCAGGGTCTTCTCTGTTTGCTTATGACATAAGAATATGACATTTGATTCTACAGTGTCTGCCATGATCTGAAATATCTGTCAGTATGGCGTCATACAAATTCAGCTAATCAATATTCATGATGTCATTATTTCTCATATGAATATTCATGGAGTAAAGGGTTAGTTCCATGGCTTATCCAGGTCTACCCTGCTTGCAAAGAGTGACCACCCCTTTTATCCATGATACTCACTATGTCAGTTTCAAATCATTTCAAATGTGCTGTTTCGTTTTTGTGAAAGAAATGGTGAGTGAACACTGATATGTATATTGTGACCATGATGAGAAAAATACCAAAAAACAACAAGACAGGCTGTTCCTAGGCTATGTCTGAAGAACATGTATTTGATTAAGGGTTTCAGAAAGTCAGTGAATGACATTGTGTTTTATTTTTGTACCATGCCTATAGTTATTTGCTGAGGACAAAATTATATTTGTCAGGACAGTGCCAAGCCTTTTTTTATCATGCATATATATGTATCTAAGAGAAAGTTCATTTTTTTATATAAATGAGTTGAGCAATGAGAATATGCAAAGCCCAGCAAACTGAGCAAACCAACATCTGCTGCAGCGTCATTACTAGACAACCTGTGTCTACTATGTTTATGTGCATAAACATCTACAAAATTCAGTTATCTGTCTTACACCAGCTGCGTAGATCGGATGTTGTATATTTGAGCAGTGACTGGTCTCAACCTACACAATGTGCACAAGTTTTTGTCCTTGTGCACATTCATAATGTCGACATGAAATTGCTTTACCAAAGTTGAGAGTTTCTTTATGGTATAGATTGATTTTGTAAATTTTACTTAATTTAGCAGTTTTCTGATAGATCTAGATTCTTCTTTGCTTCATGTCTTATAATTTCTTTTTAACAATACTTAACCCTTTCCATTATATAGACACATTTTCATGCCTTTGCAAACAGAGTAGACCCAGATCAGATGACTCCTGTAGGGGCCGTCTGATCCGAGTCTGATCTGTTGCTTATGATATAATAAGAGTCCTGTGTCCATGTGCTATTATAACAATTTATCTAATTAATATACATGTTGTCATTATTTCTTATATGAATATTTGTGGAATAAAGGGTTAAGAACATAGTATAATTCTAAATAATTTCATTCATAGGGACAATAATTAAAACTGAAATGTTGAAATTTCATTTAAAAATTACTGATATATATTGAGGACTGAGAGTAAATCTGTTCTAACGGCAATCTATAGTGTGAACTACTGGTGACCTTTGCAAAAGGTAAACCTTTTACTCCATGAATATTAATGAAAGAAATAATGACATCATGAATATTAATTATATTAATTGTTATAATAGCACATGAACAAAGAATTCTTTGGCTTGGCAGATACTGTAGAATCATATCTATATCATATCATAAGCAAATAGAGCAGACCCTGATCAGATGGCTCCTACAGGAGCCATCTGATCTGGGTCCACTCTGTTTTGCAAAGTCATAGAAAGGTGTATTTATGGAGTAAAGAGTTAAATGATGTAGTTTCAGCAGTTTGCTCTAAGCCCGTGATATGTCATGGCATAAGAAGGACACTATGGCATGGCATATATGTAGACCCAGATCATCCTCGGTTTATTATCATGCAGCTAGCAATGAATGGAGCACTTATGCTGCAAGCGGAGAAACCCTTGAACCACAACCTTATGAATATTTATGTAAGAAGTAATGCCATTATGAATATTTATTTGCTGAAAGTTGTTGATGGTATGTGAACACAAGATGGTTCTGCCATGGCAGAAACTGTACAATCAGGTCTACCTAATTTAATAAGCAAACAGAACAGACCCTGATCAGACGACTCCTATAGGAACCATTTGATCTTGGTGTACTCTGTTTTCAAAGGCATCAAAATAAGTTTCTAGCAGGTAAAGGGTTCATATGACACGCTATTTTCAATGCAGCAGATGTTTCCTTGATAACAGTAAATCTGGGTCTGCACTATTGCCAATGTCTGTTTATACCAGTGTTCCTCTTTTTCATGTCACCTGAAATACTAACTGAAACACTGGGACCTACAATATGTTTATGGGTTTATACTGGTTTTGTATTTTTGTGTCATGTGTTTTTATTTTTTGTTGACAATATACTGCTCGTACATGTTTCATGTAAATCTTTCGTAAAAAAAGAGATCATATATAATATTAATTAGTAGATAGAGCCTCCTGTCAAGAGCAATTCTTTGTAGAGACAATAAAGATTAAAGTAACTTGGAATCTTTTGTACTTATTGTGTCACCTTCTTTAATCCGCTCCCTCGTACTATGCTATTTTTGACCCAACCTCTTTGAATAAATCTACTGGTGAGCATTTACTAGAAAAAAGAAAAAAAATTAGAATTGTGTAGTTTACAGATGCGCCAAAGGGCGTCATTATGAAGTTAACAGGATGACTCTTAGGGCTGTCTTTTCTATACACTGTCTGTCCATGTTTCTCAGTCTATCACACTGTTATCGTCACATTGTTTTCGCCATACTTCTACCGGCAGGTGACGTGTTCCTTGGAACACTCTTGTTCCTTCCATTTGTACAGACTTGCCTGTCCAGGTGACGTGTTCCTTGGAACACTCTTGTTCCTTCCATTTGTACAGACCTGCCTGTCCAGGTGACGTGTTCCTTGGAACACTTGTTCCTTCCATTTGTACAGACTTGCCTGTCCAGGTGACGTGTTCCTTGGAACACCCTTGTTCCTTCCATTTGTACAGACCTGCCTGTCCAGGTGACGTGTTCCTTGGAACACCCTTGTTCCTTCCATTTGTACAGACCTGCCTGTCCAGGTGACGTGTTCCTTGGAACACCCTTGTTCCTTCCATTTGTACAGACCTGCCTGTCCAGGTGACGTGTTCCTTGGAACACTCTTGTTCCTTCCATTTGTACAGACTTGCCTGTCCAGGTGACGTGTTCCTTGGAACACTTGTTCCTTCCATTTGTAAAGACTTGCCTGTCTGTGTCCAGGTGATATGTTCCTTTCAACACGCTTGTTCTTTCCGTTTGTAATGACTTGTCTGTCCCATCAGATCAACATTATTTATTATCATATTTAACTACACGTATTTACACACTGGCAGCGGTTGCGGGATGGCTTATGCAAATAGTTTAGATCTAGATGAGACGCCAAATAATTCTCATCAGGATTGAAACTATTTGGCACTCTGACTTGACGTTTGAAGGGAAATGGAGGAAAAATTAGATTTCAGAATTGTACAGAAGTGTATACTTATCTAACAATTCTTTCCATGCTATTGGTGCATTGTCACTGCTGATGTCAAGGTTGATACAAACTTTTTTGTTTAGGTCATCACAACGTTCAAAGGTCAAACTTTTATCGCCATATTTGTACCACTCGAAACGAAGTTACATAGGGTATATAGTTTTTTACCCGTTCGTCCGTCCGTCTGTCCTTCCATTTCTTTTCTTGACCATTTTTCTCAAATTTGCTTTAAGAATTGTCAGCTTGGATGAGTTCGATTTTCAGGGGGAATCTGTCACCCGTCAGTCTGTCCGTCATCCCGTCTGTGCATTATAATACATTGTTGCTCATCTAGCACTTTCATTTCTTGACCATTTTTTTCCAAATTGGCTTAAAGAAGTGTCATGAATAAAAGCTTAGATGAGTTCGATTTTCAGAGGAATCTGTCACGGGGAACCACTTTTGTCTCTTACAATGTTGCGGCGTGGGGTATGTGAGCTTGCTCACTAAAGTTCCTTAATCTGTACTGAACAAAAAGAAGTAACTTCTGCTGTGTTTAACAGAACATGAACAAGTCAAATGGCCTGCATATAATCGGGTATTGTACGCATTACACAAAGTGGGAACGGTTTAAGTCGAGTTCCTCGTGCATACACGGATCAGTATAACTCGTGTTTATCAAACCAAACATTATAGACTTTGTTGTCAATAACTAAATTTTAGTTCAGGATTGGAACAACATTCCACAGGCCTAAATCAACACTGTTTGGTTGTTTGCGCCAACGATGCCAGGCTCTGTGTCTACTTTGTTTGCAAAGTCGTTAAAAGACGTCTGGATCAGGTAAGCACATGTTAAGTTTTTCTTTACTACTTGCTCCATACAATTTACAATGTCACCCGTTTGAGAGAATAAGTAACTACTAACAAATGGCAAGTAGCAGTTGACATGTCTCTATCAGCAGATGTCCAGATAATATGCGTAAATTAAAACATTTTCAGGAATAACTTCTTCATTTTCCCACCAAACCGTTTTGTGAATCGATTCTATAGAGTAGTCGCACCTTAACCCTTCTCTTGCTGAATTTTAAAATACATTTCTCCTTCTTTACCCATGCCCTATTGTATAATTACATAATCTTCACTGTGTACAAGTATTGAGCTGTGCAATCACTGCTGTGGAGTGCACTGGTTGCACAATCAACTTGTAAATAGTGCAGACCCTGATGAGACAGCTCCTGCAGGAGCTGTCTCATCTGGGTCTTCACTATTTACAGGTAGGTATATTGACGCGATTAGCAAGCCAAGGGTTAAGGTTTGGTGAAGAAATAACGATTTTAGTATCTGAGTACGCAAGTTTATCTGTTGCTAGATGTACCGGCATCCAATACTTTGTCTTATGTGCAACTATTTAAGGAGACATTTACCAGGCTTTGGGAGATCTAAGATAACATCTGAACAAGTTTAAACCTTTACTCCACAGATGTACCTTTTCAACTCCTGTAGAATCCGTCGGATCAGATCAGGGTCTACTCTGTTTGCTTATGAAATAATTTATATTGGATCTACTGTTTGCGCTATGGTAAATATCCCTTGTTCAGTATAAAAGTTCATCTACTTGATATTCAGTCATATTTCTTAATGAATATCCATGGAGTAAGGCGTTAACATATTTTCAAGAACCAGACTGTTTGTCATGTTTGTCTTGGGTAAAATAAATCTTTAGAATTTGCTGTATAAGGGAGATAAAATAAATTCACTAGACTAGTTTAATTGCCTTTGTTATCTCCCTTGCTTATGTACTCTCTTTGGGGATTTCATATCGAGTTAAGTAAAGACGAATTTTGTTGTTGTGTTTAGCAGATGGCCGTTCTTAAAGACATTCCCTTGGCCGGCTTGGGTCTTTACAGCTAACCTGTGAAAAAGCATGCGGCACATGGTAAGAGCTATAGCAGTCTGCCTGTCAAGAACCACTGGAGCGTTCCATGTGAGGCCCGTCTCTTACATTTGATGATTTGGAAATGATTAGATTGTCACTAATGCAGTATATGTTTTTATTTTTTATTGAAACCCGGGTAACCAGGCGTCTGATCAGGCTCCAAACGGTTTGCCACTCAGATAAAAAATATCTTGAGATATTTCAACAAGGTGTATTTTTCTACATTTTACTTCAATGCATTTGCGTATAGATACGTTTAAACGGGAAATGATAACGTTTTCTCCACTGTACAAACAAACATGGAATGTATATATGAACGCCAGCTCTACAAGACAAAATTGAATTCTCAGCTTTAATTAGGGCGCCTTTGAACATATTATAGCTCTCCTCCACTGCAGGTTAAATGGATTCTACTGCAGGCCAAATGTCCAGAGTTTTATCTCTGATATACATAAGCGCTCAGGGGTTTTTAATGTATTTACTCCTTATAAAATATTCATCTGCTAAATTGCTTGTCTGCTTCAAATGTGAAAGTGCTTCATAGTTTGTAAAGATTTGTGAAAATGTTGTCTGTAAAATAGCTTGGATCCAGATAAGATGCCGGGTTACTTGACGTCTCATCTGGATCCAACCTGTTTGCATATGGCCCTTTGTTTGTTAGTGGTTGGCTTCTTAAGGGTTGAACTTCTATTGGGTTCTGACCAACAATGGTCTTTTGAGTGTGTTCCCCTTGACTAATTGTATGTCAGGGCCTCTCTAGACAGAATGAGACGGCTTGCCATATTTTTCACACTTGTATCATGCTTTTACTGTTACTTTCACGCCTATTGAGAAAAATGGGGGGGATCATTGAATGGACCTGGGTAATGTCTTTAACGCGCTCATGGGTAAATGCGATATGCATGCACGTGCACGTACAACCGGATGCCACTGTCAAGGTCTGAAAATGTTTGTCCTGTAACCACCGTGTGCATTAATCATGCAACAGATTAACTATAAAACAGGCTGTAAATGGTATAGATCAAGCAGGAGACAACCTTGTCTAGCACACTTTATTTAAATCGCTAACCATGCAGAACGTGCGTTTTACAAACAACACGGGACGTACTCTGTTATGTACTAAGAGAATGTTTAACTCTTTCGCTGCCAAATTCTGTCGTCTGCTTACTGTGTCGTCTGCTACCATTTTAATTTTCTTCATTTTTGTTTCAAAATCATAGTCACAGTAACAAACAGTTAGGATCCTGTAGAAACGCCGCGTTCCTCGGCGTCTCATCTGGATCCAAACTGTTTGCATATGTATAATCACATATGCGACATTGGCAGCCAAAAGGTTAATTAATACGCCGCCTTTAATGCCTTTGCTTATGAAACAATTAAGACTTGATTTTACACTTTCTTCAATGGCCAAAATTTCCAGTATTAAAATTCATGATGTCATACTATCACCCATGCATATGAATATTCATGAAGTAAGGGGTTGATAGTTTAATACACGGACTTTCAATTCTAAGTAATGTCTCTGCCAAAAGTATCGACTGCTACAGTTATTTTCAAAAGCTTGAAAGAAACTAGGTAAGCTCCTCGAATGCGGAAAATAACTGTTCTGGCATTTGCAAACAGTATAGACACAGATAAGAGAACTCATAGTAAAGCTCTCTGATCAGCGTATGCACTGTTTTCATTCAGAATCCCTTCGCAAATTATGTACTGGTTGGACCTCATTGCTAAACAACGATGCACCATTCCACTTTGTGAAAAATTCGACATTCAATTCATGAAGCGCCAGGATAGCTATCTAGGGTCAGTTTTATTAAAGATCGTACAACTGAAATTATCGTACGTTCTAATGTACGACGACCACAACTTCCAGTTGTGATCGTCATATGTTAGAACTTCTGATAATTTCTGTCGTATGAAATGGTCCTTTGTAGCTGTACACTAGGATCTACGATAAGTTTGGTTATTCGATTCTTAGCTAACAGAGCAACAGATAAAGGTGTGTACTCAGATACAAAAGGCGTCCTTTCTCCACCAAACCCTACTATGTTGTGAACACTCTTTAGAATCATCTTCAAGTGTAACATGACAAACAGTGCAGACCCTGGTGAGAGGGCTCCCCTAGGAGCCCTCTCATATGGATCTTCACTGTTTGTAAATGGCATTAGTGACTTGCGTCCCGCACTGTAAGCGAGCTAAGACTTTTTTAATCATTTACCTAGCAGAAACACCTAATAACGCCGTTGCAAACAGATTCGACCCAGATCAGATTATATAATTATTTTGTATATAATATAAAGTCCCATTATACTATAGGATTTATTTCCCTGTGGAAAATTGAAAAGGTCGATTGTTTGCCCAAAGAGTTTTTTTAAATCACTAGCAAACATTTCGTGATGCCTATAAAATGTTTATTCCTGTAGGAGCCGTCTGATCAGGGTCTGCTCTGTTTGATAATGGAATTTGAAATATATGTTTCTTTACTTTCTTAAATGGCTATAATGTTACACCTTCCATATTTCATTATTACTATTTTGTCCATGACTATTCGGTAGGTATCAAAATTTGAAATAAACATAGAACAAGGGTTAAAGTGGGGAGCCAGTTGCTTGTGTAACGTTCGTAGAACGTTGGTAATTATGCAAACGAGGCTGACCAGACCATTGTATCGGGGGAAGTGGAGGTATATATAGCGCACCAAACATATGGCTGGGTCACTCGGTGTTCACGTTACAAATGGTGGCAGCGGTGGGATAAAGACAACTGCCAGACCGGAGTTGCCTTACCCACGGGTCTCCCAGGGTCCAAGTCTCGGGACGAGACTTTTCGGAGGGGAGAGTAATGTAACGTTCGTAGAACGTTGGTAATTATGCAAACGAGGCTGACTAGACCATTGTATCTGGGGAAGTGGAGGTATATATAGCGCAACAAACAACTCTTGATTTGAGCTTAAGCTTTGTTATGACAGGGTTTGTTGTTGCTGGGTCTCTCGGTTTGCATGTTACACTTGTATTGTTTTTAGTTCTAATTTCTCTGTTTCTGTTTGGTCACACTAATCGATATATTCAAAATTATTACACAGTCCATAGTCACTTGGTTCACTGACGTCATGCATGCGCTTAACAAATTCCAACATAGGCTGTTTTTATACCCAACCTCTTTGAATAAATATACCAAAAAGGAGATTTTACAAGAGAAAAGGAAACTTTTAGAATTGTGTAGTTTTGAAACCATTGTGATATATAGATCATTTGCTCCATAGGAATTTTTCACAATGATTTCAAAAGGTGATTTTTTACACAAGCATTGTTTCTTCTTGTTTCGCGATAGTTTCCGGTTTGGTTTATGAGCAATGCTGTTCTCTTCTATACAAGCCTCATGTGTAGCCACTTGACATTTAAACGGGCACGGAAATTAACTAGCATAAAAATATAACAATGTGTGAAAATAAACTACAGATTACCAGTCTAGCGACAGTGAGGTTGGCATACCGTGGGAAATATTTATAATCAAAATTTGTGGATTTCTAGAAAATAAGTAGACCTGACTGCATAAAAAATGCCGTTTCTGTGGATCATATTAATGTTGAGCAGATTTAGCCATTTTGAAAGTATGTTTGCTCAAGCCGACAGTCTGTGCCGCTTCGAAGCTGACAGAGCCATGTGCGACAATTTGAACTTGTCCTACATACCTCCAATACCTTCATACATTCAAGAGCTACATTTCATGAACAATGAACTTGAAGCAATCTCGATGGAAACATTTCAAAACATTTCAAAACCGGGTGAAATGACACAACTCATTCTTGCTTCAAACAAAATATCTAATATTTCGTCTGACGCCTTCGATTCATTCACGAATGTGAGACTATTGAATTTATCACACAACAAGGTAGGAACCACCGATTTAAAGTTTCTATTACCAGAGTTAGCGGATAACCTGAAATTAGAGAGGTTAGTTCTAATAATGGTTGGCAGATCGCCTATTACAGATGAGGTATTTTCGTCACTGAAATCTTCACCAAGTTCACAACTGATATTAAACAGCAACAATATTGCACAACTTTCGACATCGTCCTTGCAACGTCTGTACAATATATCAAGTCTACACCTTGACAGAAACCGCCTTATGGAAATTAATTTTCCAAAAATGGAATCTTTAGAGGGACTTACGATTAATCACAACCAGTTGCTACATATACCAACATTCTGCTCAGGCCCAACGTCCTAAACGCCCAGGCTGAAGGTCTTGTTTTTAGACTACAACCTCATCGACAGTGTGGATGGCGATACTTTCAAGTGCCTGCCGAATCTACGCAGTGTACAGCTCGGCTTTAACCGTATCACTGTATTAAAAGATGATTTATTCTTTTACGCTTCTAAACTTTCCAGCTTAAAAGTATCAAGTGGTTCTTCCGGAAGTAGACCAATTATTCATAAACACGCTTTTCGATCTAAGACATTAAAACACATAGAAATTGGATTCAACGGAGACGCATTAACAATATTTGAGTCTCTGTCGGATACATTTCAAGGATTGCCAAGTTTACAGAAGTTGAAAATACTTTTCATACATATGCAAAGTCTTACAAAAGAACAACAATCACAGTTGTTTTCTCCTTTGACGAATCTGACCAAGTTCTGGTGTTACGATTGTCGATTAAGCGGAAACGTATACACTATACTACAGCACAAACCATATCTACAATATATAAATCTCAAAATGAACTTGATAGAAAACCTAACACTGGATGCGGAGATGCGTAATCTAAGAACAGTTTCGGTGGCAAACAAAAAAATCAAGCATGTATATCAAGAATTAATGCCTAGAAACATGCTAGATAGACTTGAGACGTTTGACATCTCTGATAATCCGTTTGTTTGTGACTGTAGTTTTGTGTGGTTTATTGATTGGCTAAAAAGTACAAACCATTCCAAATTGAAGCACTTTCCAAACGGATATAAGTGTGCTGATCCGCCCGAACTGACAGGAAAGCTTGTGACCGATGTTCACCTCTCTTATTTCGATTGTCACCCCTTCACTACCGCAGAACTGATCGGGATAATCGGTGGTCCAATCCTCGTTGTAATCATGGTATTGTCTGCCGTGGGGTACCGGAATCGCTGGAATATCAAACACTACATATACCTGATAAGACGGAGGCAGAAATATGCTAACATTCAAGACAAAAATTATGAGTATGGCGCATTCGTAGCCTATAGTGCAGAGAGCTACGAGTGGGTTAGATTTTTCTTGTTACCGTTACTGGAAGGGGAATTTAATCTGAATACCTGTGTCCATGACAGGGACTTCCGCCCTGGCGCCTTCATAAATGACAATATTGTCGAGTGTATGAATAAAAGCAAAAGAATTATACTTGTGCTTTCTAATGCGTTTGCTAATAGTGGTTGGTGTATGTTCGAGCTGAAAGTTGCCAACTCGCTCCATATTGAGGAAGACGTGGAGGTCATTGTGGTGGTTCTAGAAAATATACTGGCCAGAAACATGAACATATCTCTGAAGCTGCTCCTAGAGACGACAACCTACCTGGAGTGGACGGACCAGAATGAAGAGGGACACGAACTGTTTCTAACGAGAATCAAAGATGTATTGGGATCTTGAATTGCTTTGCAACTAAAGCGCCCTATAGCTACGAGTCTGCGAGTTACCCTGCTGTGAAAAACACAAGTTTGGATCTACTCCCGATTCAATCAAACCATTGACCATTATCAAACCGCTTGGAATCTGACGAGATGCTGACTGACACTAAGTCTCATTTTGATATAAGCTACATGTAGTCGCTTATGCGAATCAGGTCATGCTCTATACTCAGTTCCTAAAGAAAGTGTGCACTTCGTTTTCTGAAAATTTTCATCGACTATTTTATTGAAAACCTAACATATTTGGTGGGTGTTTTAGATGAAAAAGGACGGGTTGTTAAAATCAAGTTGCAAAGTTACTCTGAGAATGCGAGTGTGTCCATGAATATATTTTGCCCGGTTTGATTTCAATTCTGTTATTAATTTTTATCAGTATCTTGTGTGCCCACATCTTCTATTGATGCAAGCGGCTAGGCAACCTCGCATAGACCTTAAGTTATATTTATAATGACGCCAGGAATGTTATTCCATTCTTGTATCAGTGCGTTACAAGTTCCCTTAGATGTTGCCTCTCGTTTGCACCCTTCGACCGATGTAATCCCAAATGTGCTCTATCGGATTTATATCCGGTGAGAGCACAGGCCATGGAAGCACATTAACATTACCGACTTATTCGTGCAGCATGCGGAGGGGAATTGTCATGCATGGCAATAGCAGGCCCGTGTCTCTGTATGAAAGGAACTGCTTCAGGCTGCAGAATCTGGTTAATGTAACCTTGAGCATTGAGGTTGCGGTGGACCACAACAAGAATTGTTTTCCTTCTTCCCATAAAATTACCCCAGACCATTACACTCCCACCACCAAACCAATCTCTTTCTCTGAGACAACAGTTAGCAAAACGTTCACCTCTTCTCCTAAAAACCCGCATCCGACCATCGTGTGAGCTGAGATTAAATCTAGACTCATCAGAGAATAGAACACGAGCCCACTGCTGTCGTCCCCAATGGAAATGACGTCTTGTCCACTGCAAACGAGCAGCCCGATGACGTGGTGTCATCATCTGTCCCACATAGGGTCTCCTAGCCCGGACGGGTGCCCGAGCTTGCCTTAGGCGATGCTTATACAGTCTGTCTGCTGGTGCCTAATTGCCTTGCAGTACTAGCTACTGTTTGGAAACTACGTCGAATGTGCATCAACGCCATAAACCTGTCCGTTTGTTGTGTCGTTACCCTGGGTCTACCAGACCTGGGGCGATCTGCTTTACCGCCGGTTTGTTGAAAACGTTGGTTTAATCGAATGATGGTGTTTCGATGGTATACTAACGTTGTACTCACGCACATTACGTTGTCGCCATGCGCAAGCATCGTTAATGCTCGAATTCGCTGATTTTCATTCAGTCTTGGCATGTTGATTGTGTACCGATATGATACTTAATGTGGTTTTACCTTTGAATAAGATTCTACCCAGGCATGTTTCCGGTGTCATGTACATTTGCCTCAGGCTGCACGTGCAGATCATGCAAAATCACATATTTAAAATTAAAAAGTGCACATTTTCTTTTGGAACTGAGTGTATTTACCACAATGGTTTGAAAACTACACTAATTCTAAAACTGTCCTTTTTCTAGTAAATGCTCCTTTTCGGTATATTTATTCAAAGAGGTTGGGTCTAAATATAGCCAATACGGGAATGGGTTAAACCAGCTTATCAGTCTTTAGGCATGTGGGAACTTACTGCAGGTTATTTCTGTTCAATGTTCGCTTTATATTAGCTAAATAACCATCAGCTGTTTACGACCCTGTGTTAAAGTAGCATTAAAACAAAAAGTAAATGTCTGATGCATGTAAGAAAATATGTAAAACAAAATTCAGATTTTTTAAATTTGGTAAGTCCAACTACAACATTCATGATAAACGGTTACGTGTATTTAATAGGCAATACATTCTTTGAACACATTGTGCATGCAAATGTTGCATTGGCTTATTATACATTGAACATGACAATGAAAAATCATTTATTTTTATGTCATCGACTCATTACAAAGGATGTATGTGTTAAAGTGTACAAAAACGTAATCTCATTTTAACTGAAAAGCTGCTTAAGCAAGTATATAGATACCATAAACTAAGAAAAACTTTCTCTAAATTTTACTATAGAAATCTCTCGCTTATTGGCCGGGCATGTGCTTTGGATTTAACTGGACACCATGGGTGAACTTTGTATTTCCTATGATACAGTTTGTGTAATAGTGTAATAGTCTCTCATAATTTTGTATAGAAAGGCTTGCATGGTAATTTATGAACATTGTTTTAGTCTGTGATACTTGTATATTATTTTATTGTATCATGCAAAGTGAGACTTTTGATAAACTATTAAATTAAACTTGGGGGTAATTGGCAGATGTGTAAATCAAAAGGTTGGCAAAGTGCGAAAAACCTACTTGTAGTAGTGTTTGATTGCCAAGTTGTGAAAAAACTTTTAGGGTCCATGACCAGTTTAATATAGTTTTATAACAAAAAGCCATATGCAGGATATCGGTGGTGTTAGGCAAACAACTAAGAAACCATTAACACCTGCATATCCTGTAGCCACATAACTGGACAAAAAGTCATTATATTTAATAAAATAGGTTAAACCAACAATGTCTGTCAAGTCGAGCAATTCTCCTCTAACAATAAACTGACACTTCGGAAACGATGTATATAAACGCCAGCAAAATGCAGCCACACTATACTTGCTGCATAATCAATAAGTCATATATGTGAATTAATTGAATTTGGTTTTGATTCTAGGTAAGAAATAATTATATTTCCTTGTGTGTTTCTCTTTGTAAATGCTTTCAAGCATACATACTGCTTTCAAGCATACATTTTCAGACAATTGTGGAACTCGTCCTTGTTACCTTTGTAAACAAAATCCATTGATATTCAGACAATTGAAGAACAATCCAATGATATTCAGACAATTGAAGAACTTTTAGTATGTTTGCTTTCAACCTATTCTTCTTGTAATAATACATATTTAAGAGTTCTAACTGAAATTCATTATAGATCAGAGGACTAGCATTGTGCGTATTTAGTATTCGTCAGTTGTCTGATGGAATGATTTTTTTGTAATCACTTATTTTGATATGATTGAAGTATATGTGAGTTTATGCTAATTTCAATATAAAATTCAAGTGTTCTAAACATAAGTATTGTAGTTTTGTAACTTGAAAGGTTAGATTAATTTGACGTGAATGTGTGGCATGTTATTTGTTACAATATAGACGTTTGCTGAATTGTTTTACTCACAATAAGTGTGTAGGAAACTGTGTACAGTAAAACCCCGCTAATGCGACCACCAAAAAGGGGCATAATTCTGGGTGGCAGAGGCAGGTGGTAGCTTAATGCAGGACGAAAGTTATGCAGAAAGCTCCTATAGGAGCTTTCTGCATAACTTTCGTCCTGCATTAAGCAACCACCTGCTTAAGATGACATCAGTGGCTGTTTATTAAGTGGTCGCATTAGCGGGGTTTCACTGTATATGTCTGTTAGGTTAAATGTCAGTACCAGCTATATGATAATTCTAAATTACTGTTTTGATCAATATTGTTTAAACCGATTGATTTCATATTGTATAAATTGATTCATTGTGCTTCAAGCCTTGGTTCATTTTAGTCAAAGGTTATTTCTTCATTATTCTAAAATGGGTTCAGTTACCCCAGCTGCCAAGCGAGGATGATACCGAGTTAATTGAATGTAGGAAAAAATGCCACTGGAAAAAATGCCACCGGAAAAAATGCATCTGGAAAATATGCCACTGGAAAAAATGCCACCCTGATTTGGAACAAATGCCACTGGAAAAATGCCACCTTTTTTTATCCTTTTTTTTCTAAAAAACATCTTGAAGTTATTATACAGACAGTCAACCTGTGTTAGGCAGCTACTTGTCATTAGCATTTTTAGCCTCCTTGACTGTCTGCCTTTTTTAAAACTTTATTTCGGGGTTCTTTTATAGTTTTATTTAGTGAAGACCCAGTTCAGGCCTAGTCGAGTGGGTCCTAGATGAAGCCTCACTTTTATTGGCCTCATCTGGATCCAAACTGTTCGCAAGGGTCATCAATGGTCTTCAAATTTCATTGCTAGAAGGCAAAGGGTTAAAGAAGGTAATGTACTGTATTTAAACCTTTAATGAATTGGATATTAAACCCTTAATGCTATTAGAGTATAAAAAACATATTTATGACATGTTCATCAAATAGACAAACATTGTAGATCCAAACCATTAGGGTCCATTGCGAACCTCATGATCTGGATCTAAACTGTGCAATATAAATAGACGACATAATGTTTTACAATATTAGCCAAAACCGTTAAGAAGGCAAAAAATGCTAATGGACAGTAGCTGCCTAACACAGGATGACTCTGTATAATAAATTCAAGATTTTTAGAAAAAAAGATAAAAAAAAAATATTTTTAAAAAAAGGGTGGCATTTTTCCAGTGGCATATTTTCCAGTGGCATTTTTTCCAAATCAGGGTGGCATTTTTTCCAGTGGCATTTTTTCCGATGGCATTTTTTCCAGTGGCATTTTTTCCGCACACCAGTTAATTACCTCAAAACCATATAACCTTTGACTTAAGAGGTCAACAAATATATGTGTTTGCTGCATGATCAATAAATCATCTACATGAATTTATTGAGTTTGGTTTTGTTTCCAGATCTTTCCCCGTTACAAAAGATATCATAAAATTCGACAAAGCTTTATTTTTCATATATATACATGGACATATACCGTATAAGCGCAATAAAACATACTGTAAGATGGTAGTTAACCCCTGACACGCGCACAATGATAACACAGGCAAACCAGGCCCGTACCCACTTGCCGTGATCCACGCTTGGCCTATTTTGGTATAGACCAATCAGTGGAACCCCCGCGGAGAACACCCGAATTACGTAATCACGAGTTGGTTCCAGTTTTCGCAATAGGCCTACTAAAGTTTAGCAAATAAATTGTTCAGGAACCAGTCGTGTCAAAATGCAAATTGCTGCGTTTCCACAAATACCACATGTGGCACGTATATTAATTAAGTGAGGAAACATTGTCGCAAAATTAAGACGATGGGAATGACGTATCAAGATGCTATAGCATAGCTACAAAAAGCAGTATGCACTTTGACTGATAAGCGTTTTACTGACATTGATCAGTAACTAGTAATGAAAAAATAACTGAACATTTCGATTGATAAAAAAAAGTAAAAATGATCTTCGTCCCAGGCCGATTGTACTTAACAAATCAAGGTTTCTTAACGTTTTTTCATGGATTTGTTTTGTAACTTGAGATTGGGAATTTTCCTCCCAAAAATGGGTGCAAAACACACCTTTTGCTATTGGGAATATACCCGAATAAGGGCTATAAAATCAGTCAAAATAGTATTGTAAAATAGGATAAAATGGAATGTCTTTTTCATTGTATACATAAATCTGTTATAACCAGATGAGCGAATAAGGGCCATCATGACTCTCTTGGTAAACTGTAACATTTGATGTTTGTAGTTTTGATCAGGGTTGTTTTCACATTTAGAAATAAAGACATAAGCGGATGCTAGTTCTGAGATGAATAATGCAGAGTCTGTCCATGGCAAAAAACTTTAAGCATAATCAAATGTCTGACTGTCTGCCAATGGCAAAACACTTTAAATCATGTTCATATGTGTGTCTGTCAATGGCAAAAAAACCTTTAGCCTTGATCACAACTTTTGGTGTTAATTTAATATTATTATACAAAGCCCCTGCATTGAAACATTGGTGATCATTCATCATGCTTTAAGTCTATACACCGAAATCCAGGTGTTAAAAGGAGCCGATTTCCTATAATATAACATAAAATTATATCTTGATAGAGTGATTCAGATAGCAGGAAATTGCACCATTCAATTCGGCATACCAAAAAAATCGACTACCGGGAGGGGACAACCCTCCCGTGCCCACCCCAACTCGGCCCCCAGCAAAACATTTCTGGGTACGGCCCTGCAAACTGTTTGGAGACAGGGGGCATTAATCGGAAAAACTCCGGGATTTCTACATAAAATATGGAGCTGCCATATGGAGGCACTTTGAAGCATAAGATTATTTGAACGTTAGAAATGGCCTCAGCTTCATCGTGGTCATGCAGATGAATAATTATTGAGATACATACAGTCCGTCCATTTGCGCAACCGACAATGTTTACTTCTTCGGGACAAATCACACAAGT
The DNA here is from genome assembly GCA_963576725.1 of Azorinus chamasolen. Taxonomy (NCBI): domain Eukaryota; kingdom Metazoa; phylum Mollusca; class Bivalvia; order Cardiida; family Solecurtidae; genus Azorinus; species Azorinus chamasolen. The sequence goes on along the minus strand of OY755239.1, from coordinate 54,944,214 downwards.
CAGATGGCTGTATTATAAAAAAAACTAATATATACAAGAGCTGGGCCTGTTTTGTTTGCTAATGGATGAAAAGGTGATTATATGGAGATAAGGGTTAAACAGATGGTAGCTTAATGCTTATTGTGCACTAATTTAATGAGCATGGAAACTATAAGGAAATTATCCCCCCCCCCCCCCCCCCTGGCTTACATGAAATGACAATGCTATATACATGTACTTGACATGAGCAAGGGGGCTACTTGACCGAACTCCATTGTTAGAACACATTAGAGAATCGGCAAATAGACGGGGTAAATTGTTCGCCATCTAACCATGTGATCAGGAATCATTTCCCTGTTCTATATTTATTCCAAATTTCAGTGTGACAATAACGTTCTAACCGTAAATTTTAATGCAAAACCCTTTCCCTGTTCTATGTTTATTCTAGATTTCAATACATACTGAATATTCATGGAAAAAGTATACTTATTCCAAAAGAAAGTGTGCACTTCGTTTTCTGTAAATTTTCATCGACTATTTTATTGAAAGCATATCATATTTGGTATCAAATTTGAGATAAGTTCACGTACAACATGGTGTATGCTTTTTGATTTTGAATATCGGGCGTTTTAGTGGGTATTTTTAGACGAGAAAGTACGGGTTTTATACCCCACAACGAAGTTTGGGGGGTATACTAGAATCATGTTGTCTGTCTGTCTGTCCGTCCGTCCGACCGTCCGTCTATCCGTCTGTGGACACAATTTTGTCCGGCCTTCTTCTTCTACTATAGTTTTGCTTCAATTTTGTTGAAAGTTCATGTATAGCCACATGACCATATAAACCTGTGCACCGCATATTTCCATTATGATCGGACCACCACTTCAGGAGTTATCTCCCCATTTTAGTCCCCTACCAATGTTTTCTGGTTTTCTCAACTTTTTATGGAAGTGACACGAGATATCAACTCTATATTTAGTACAAAGCTAAATCTAGATAAGTTGCAGCTTATGTTCCAATCTCAGTCCAGTTGAATAAATATTTCAAGGAAGTTATTGCCCTTGAACATTTTTTTTCTTCAAGTTTGTTTTGGATTTTCCAGACTTTTTTTCAGAAGTTGTTGGAGATATTTACTTTATATTTGGCATAAAGCTAAATCTAGATGATTTACAGCTTAATTCCAAATCTCAGTCTGGTTGAATAATTTTGCTAGAGTTATGGCCCTTGAACTTTATTTTTTTTGGTCAAATATTCAATTTTTCGGTCTTTCAGCCATTACACTTCTATAATTCTGAATTATTCTTCATTTTTTCCGAACATCTTGTCATTTTTATTACATAATTTGGGTATGGGCATGTATTGTTTTTAAATCTCTTCATGTTTCTGTATGTACATATGTTCAGATTGGTGATATGTGTTCTGACAAGTAGCCAGGTGTGTGTAGAGGGTGTATTCGTTAGCCTTTGGCTTACAGTTCTAGTTAAAATCAAAGTTACAAAGTTACTCTGAGAATCCGAGTGTGTCCATGAATGAATTTTGCCCCGTTTGATTTCAATTCTAGTATTAATTTTTATCAGTATTTTGTGTGCACACCTCTTCTGTTGATGCAATCGGCTAGGCGACCTCACAGAGACCTTACGTAATGTTTAATTGTTATTCCATTCTTGAGTCAGTGCGTTTGCAGGGTCCCTTAAATTATTGATGTTGCCTCTCGATCGCACCCTTGGACTGATGTAATCCCAGATGTGCTCTATCGGATTCATATCCGGTGGGATAATCCCAACAGACCATTACACTCCCACCACCAAACCTATCTCTTTCTTTGAGTTAGCAAAACGTTCACCCCTTCTAAAAACCCGCATCCGACCATCGTGTGAGCTGAGATTAAATCTAGAGAATAGAACTCGAGCCCACCGTTGTCGCCCCAACGGAAATGACGTCTTGCCCACTGCAAACAAGCAGCCAAATGACGCTGGTCTTGATTTGTCCCACATAGGGTCCCCTAGCACGGACAGGTGCCCGAGCTTGCCTTGGGCGACGCAATACGGTCTTATGCCGATGCCTAATTGCCTTGCAGTACTAGCTGCTGTTTGGAAACGACGTCGAAGGTGCGTCAACGTCAACGTCATAAACATATGCGTTTGTTGCTTCGTTAACCCAGGTCTACCAGACCTGGGGCGATCTGCCACCCCGCCGGTTTGTTGAAAACGTTGATGAAATCGAATGATGGTGTTTCGATGGCATCCTAACGTCGCACTCACGTATGTTACCTTGTCGCCACGAGCAAGCATTGTTAATGCTCGAATTTACTGATTTTCATTCAGTCTAGGCATGCTGCTTGTATATCGATATGATACTAAATGTGATTTTACCTTTGAATAAGGTATAGAGATTCTACCCAGGGATGTTTCCGGTGTCATTACATTTGCCTCAGGCTGCACGTGCAGATCATGCAAACTCACATATCACCGACTACGCTGAAATCTATACACACCACGGAAAAGATTTTGAACACGAGATATAGTGTGCAAAATATCGAACCGATACGTCTGCTCATTATTGAAATATTTTAAATTCAAAAGTGCACACTTTCTTTCGGAAATGAGGGTAGTTATAATAAAATAGGAAGATGGAACATTGAGGCGTTTTAGAAAGTAAGGTAACCGATCTTTTCAAATTCCAATTAGCAAACGGAGCAGACCCTGATCAGACTCCTCCTATAGAAGCCGTCTGATCTGGGTCTTCTCTGTAAATGCGTGAAAACACGTTTATATGAAGGAAAGGTAACTCTTTGCACATTAAGTAATGTTTCGCCTGCATCAACTGTCTTCTGCTACAATTCTTAGATACATAATCTCATTTCTTTGCAAAAATATGGCCAAGCTGTCAGACAGTTTGGATCCTGATGAGACGCCGCATGACGCAGTGTATCATCAGGGTCCATGCTTATAAAGCTTTTAGTTGAGTCGGAGTTTCGTTCTCAGGCTTTTGATTGGTCAGATTTGAGTTCTCAAGCTTTTGATTGGTCAGATTTGAGCCTTTGGCTCAAATCTGACCAATCAAATGCTTGAGAACGATCTCAGACTCAACTTAAAGCTTTATAAGCATGGACCCTGGATTGTAACTGTTTGTATAGGTAATCATGGTTTCACCGCTAGCGTGCTTTTCCCCCACGCCTGATAAACCACGCCATTCTGCTACAGATGGCCACTCAATAAATTCGCTCAGTTTACCGGTATTTAATAACCACGGCATAATCGTACGTATTTCCTAGCGGACTGTCTGAACATTTATGTTGAATACGTTTGCAAGGGTATGGTAAGTCGGATACTGTCTTGTCCAAATTATAGCCAAAAGTACCATGTTTCTGGTTGACAAAATGTAATTCCTGCCAGGAAGAATGGATACATATTGTCACAGTTCGAGGAAGGTTTCTGGTGTTTCACTTGTCATTTGGTAAAACTGATACCTGTTATCAGATAACAAAACAAAGACATCTCTACCATCGTATAGATTTTCATCTTCAGCAAAATGCCTAAAACGTAGACTGTAGATATGATGTGGTAAGCCATGAACAATTTGTAGAAAAATTATCAGTTCCATCACGTGTTCAGCATTGTCCGGTGGGAGTTGGACCGTGGTCAGTAGAATCGCCATTAACATCTAATTGCGTTTGCTATTCATACCTGAAATAGGAACTTCAAATAGGTGTAGATCCGCTTTTGGTCAACGTGTACATCCTTTTTATATATGGTCGTTCAACACTACGATGGACTAGAGTGTTCAAGTGTCATACAAAACGACTTTGTTTACATCCTACGTTGGATACATAACTGTGAATGAAAGTCCGATATTTTTAGTTTACACTTTAGTATGCCCCACATAGTTGTGGCATATAGGATTGCTCTTGCCCGTACGTCCGTCCGTACGTCCGCACACACATTTAGAAGAATTTATCCGGACCTTTCTCGGAAAGTATTTGTCCAATCCACACTAGACTTTACACAACTGTTTGTGACCATTAGATCTTGGCCAAGTTTAATAGCCGTGTAAGTCGCCTCAATCGTTTAGGAGATGTGACCCTTTCTTTGCAAAAATGACTTTAAAAATATCCTGTTCGGACTATTTCTTGGACAGTGTTTGTCCAACCCACACCAAACTTTACACACGTGTTTGTAGCCATTATATCTTGGTTAAGTTCGATAGCCATGTAAATCGATTTAATTGTTTAGGAGTCGTTGCCATTTATTTGCAAAAATGACTTTAAAAATATATTGTCCGGTCTCTTTCTTGGAAAGTATTTGTCCTATCCACATCAAATTTTACACACGTGTTTGTGGCCATTAGGTCTTGGTCAAGTTTGATAGCCATGTAAATTGTTTCAGTCGTTTAGTAGTTGTTGCCTTTTATTTGAAAACAAAATTACTTTAAAAACATCTTACTTTCTGTGACAAAAGTCCGAAGTGGGGGAATCAGTGTCCTATGGACACATTTCTAGTTTTTAAATATATAAGTTACATATGTAACTTAAGTACAAATAAGTACAAATGTAACCTTAAGGCGCTCCTGCGACACGGTATTTCACATCATGATTTTTTTATACTTCGTAAAAGTATTGGATATACCCATCTTGTCACTTTATTCATCAAATACGTGTATGTTAAAATATTTATTAAAAAGGGATATTATCCTATAGTCCTACAACATACTGCATGTCTGGTTGTCAAACCTTTTACAGTTAGTTTAACATATTTTATTTCCATTCTATACATATAATGGAACACCCTTTTACAGTTGCAATCACGCTGTCCTCTTTGAATGTACACCGACAAGAAAGGCGTAGTACTCTATGAATGCGGCCTTTTAAATCCGGAAATGGAAGGAGCACGTAGGATATTTGTGTTTATCGTACTCTTTATTACTTTTCTACAGTTACTCTGTTTGCAGCTCAATCATTGAGTACACTAGCGATAGGTGGATACAGCTTGTTTCACTTAAATGTTAAATAAGTCAAGGTATTAAATTGGCATTATACTGGCTTATCTGTGATTTTTAGTCATTCAAAAAAAGACAAAATATTTCAAGAAAAGCATATTGAGATGTTTTGGGATACATTTGTCATGCAAGTACATTTAATTGACAAGCAAGGTCAAGATTAATGTACATGTATTAAAATTTCAGTGAACTTAATTAGCTATACAGTAACATGAATGTTTTAATTTGTATGATCAAAGGCCATTATAGCTAGGGTTAATGAGGCCAATACATCTTTAATTATTGTTGATGAGTCAGTCAGATGTTATTTTCATACAACCATAACCCATTCCTCCATGATCTGGGTCTGCTTTGTTTGCTATTTCACGTATCTTTGACTGATGTGTTCCTACTTAGCCAACCTCTATTGTTTACAACAGAAAGGCAAATGAGGTGATGGGAATGCATTGTTCAGCTATAACAAGTGATTCCGGATGTGATAATGGTTCTGGTTGCCTATACTTGTATATTTATTCTTTATTAGAGTCTTTTCATGGTACAATAATACAACGTCATCACTTTATCTACAAAGACACCATGTCATTCAAATTTGAATTATAGGAGACTATACAATTACCAATAATTCCATACTTATTGCACACTATCTATACAATAATTTAAAAAGTACGTAGCCCCTGTTAATCTGACAAACACAACATTTGCATGATTATAAGTACATATGCCTGCTTGTATAAAAACTGCTTAAATTAGAAGGCACATGAAAATAGAGCACAGTAAACCGGCCAAACAAGCCATGATACAAAATATTCCTAAAAACTGACAATTACCTCAATTCAGATTTGAGATAAACTGATTAACAGAAACTTTATACATTAAATAAACAGCAAAGGTCTAAACATTTGTTATAGGCATCAATTACAATAAAATGGACCAACACTTTAATACCTGTGCATAGTTCCACAATAATATAAAATAAAGGAATCCAGGGTCTACCTATAGTTATACTGAAATTACATTTAGGATAAACCGATTAACAGAGAGTGTTTATTAATAATAAACCTCTGACTAGATAATAACGAACATCAACACTATTCACGCTGATGGCGGGAGTTTGCAGTAATGCGTGTCAAACTTTCATTTGGAAATAAAAATAAAAACGTATCTATATCATTCTTAGAATTAAAATTGTCAACTCCAGAAGCTTTGCTTAAAATCATTTCTGATATCACTGTATATATTACATTTTATTATTACATGGAATTCATTTTCCACACAGTCTCTACAAAATGGACACACTCTGCGTTCTTCCGCCAACCTTTCTAACCGTCCTGTTTCTATGAGCAGTGGGCGACACCTGAGCAGAATGTGCTAAAAGATAATCTGTGGTTCGTTGGCAGTACAATTTTAACATAGCTTTCAGTTCCAAAATCTTGTTTGAAAAGCTTATAAGTCCTTAATTTGTTACCTCCATTACCAGACCCAGGGCGTTCTTTATTAACCCATTTGCTCCCAGTGGACTCTTCCATGTTTATATATTGGATTAGTCCATTTCTTATCTAAGGGGTTCATGGCCTAAATTTTCAATTGCGTTTTGTTTTATATCGAAATTCCTATCAGCAAACATTGTAGACTCTGATCAGACGCCGCATAATGCGGCGTCTGATCAGAGTCTACACTGTTTGCCTACGTCCCAAAAGTCGGTGCCCTAGAGGGGGCTTTGTCCAGAAATAGCTTCCGGACTAAAGCCTCAGTTACCGTGTCTGGACCCTTCACCCGAGAAGGTGAAGGTCGAGGACATATATCCTCTCCCAGATTTTTTAACAACTTGAGTGAACAGATGTAAAGGTTTTCAAGTAAGTACCTTCTGGTTTGGCCGTGCAGGCTGTGAATTACCTTTTGGTTTTTGCCGTACGGGCTCCCAAGTACCTAATAGTTTCGCTTCAGTGGATATGAAATTAACCATGACACAATACTAAGTTGTTGTTTTTTTCATTATATTTTAATTACATGTGTACGCATTTCAATACAACTTACATATACCTATAAAGCATTTCTATTCATTTCATGATGGCAATTAATAAATGATTCAAGGGAGAGAACTGATCCAAACCTACTTCTCTGGTAAAAACATATTGCTTCCCTTACACCATTTTCGAACATAACCCGTATAATTCCTTTTATGAATATTATTTTATAATAACACGCAAACAAGTAAACTTTGCCTGTGTTAGATCCTTCAGAACAACATCTATGTTATTTCATAATTAAATAAAGCAGACCCTAATCAAACAGCTCTTACATGAGCTGTCTGATTTGGGTCCACTCTGTTTGCAAAGGAGCCAAAGTTGGCTGTATTGGGGAACGCGCTACGCTCATAAAACCGGCAGTGCACACCGGGTGTTATTTTGCTTTAATATAGAGCAGAGACTGGAGAGTAATTCTGCTCAAATTTGAAACCAAACACTCGTCATCCTTCTTGGTCCCTTGGTGAAGAAGGTTATTCTTCAAACGCATTTATATTTATTTATTAAATAATTCCCTTATTATTCTCAAGCACAAGAAAACTATTGACGCATGCGTCAAAGAAATCTGGCCAAAGGAATGTCTGAATGAGAAATCATGCACATGTATTATCTTATTGACTGGGATTACCAGAAAACTACATATTATCATGTTAAGAAACTTTAGAGCGAAATATATTCAAGTTGCGTCATTTGTTTTCTTGACAATGGACAGTTTGATCTACGAGTCAGTACAAGATAGGTGCCAAAACGTTGTTGCTTAAAATCCCACCATAGCTTGAATAAACTTAGCAGGAAAATGTTTGGGGCTAGTTTCATAATTAACATTTAGCTTGCTATGGGCGGATGAGTGAATACCTATGCAAACAGTTTGGATCCAGATGCGACGCCGAGTAACTCGGCGTTTGACACCCTGATTGCATTTTGGTAGATAAATTAATTATAGTTTGAATTGATTGCATTTTGGTAGATAAATTAATTATAGTTTGAATTGATTGCATTTTGGTAGATAAATTAATTATAGTTTGAATTTTGAAAATGTAGTATGTGAAAAGTTCTGTAAAAGATAATTTGCTCAGCAGGCTGAATATTAAACTGTATTTTAGTACAGTAAAACCTCGATTATTCGAATTTTCGTTATAGAAGAATTTAGACCCTTTTTGGCAGGTGGCTGCTTAATGCATGATGAAAGTCATGCAGAAAGCTCCTAGAGGAGCTTTCTGCATGACTTTCACCATGCATTAAGCTGCCACCTGTCTTAAAGATCGATAATAATACGTATTTTAGTGTTCGAATAATCGAAGTTTTACTGTATATATAATCAAAGGTACTTGGTAAAGATGCGCACTGAAATACTAGAATCGTCATTTCTCCACTAAACCCTTTACTGTGAGTGGCTACTCTTAAGAGTATCAATCTTAGGTCTGACCTCAGAAATACAGCGGATGTTAAGGAGCGATGCGATAAAGGCCGCAGATCTTTCTTTTCACTTCTCGAAATTGATCCTGCTCGGAAATCAGTAAATCCGTCTTTATTAGCCAATGTTATCGAAAAGGCAACTTTTCCAACAATCTTGTATGGCTGTGAATTATGGTCGACGCTCAGACGAGATGATGTAGTGAAACTGGAAAAATTCCAAAAACTAGTAGCGAAACGTATTCAAAAGTTACCTGTAAGAACAAGAACGAACATGGCTCTTGCAATGCTAGACTGGCTACCAATTTCCGCTTTAATTGACCTACGCAAGTTATCGCTTTTACAAAGACTCTGTACTATGCCATCGCATCTTCTATGTCGGCAAGTGTTTAGTTTAAGACTGAATCTGTACCACGTAAAAGGACAAATCAATCAAGGTGGATTTATACCCGATATCTGCCAAATTCTTCTAAAATACAACTTGTCTAATTATTTGCAAAGCTATTTAAACACTTCTAGGTTTCCGTCTAAATTGCAATGGAAAAGAATTGCTAAGAGCGCAGTGCGAGTCTATCATGAAACAGATATGCATAATAGCATGCAGAATGATACAGAATTCACACGATTCTTGTCTATTTATCGCGATATGCCATATACAGAACTTTGGAAGAACGATCTACTACAAGTTAACTTGCAAACCAAATTCGTCATTGCCCAGTTAAGTACATACGTACAATACCAATGCAAAAAGTGCGTTCTATGCAATAAAGAACAAGAAGACTTATACAGACATTTGGTAATAGCCTGTGACTACTTCAGTCACAAAAGACGTAAGCTTTTCTCAAACATTGAGTTTGATCTTTGTCAACTACCTGACGAGCAACTGTACGTTACATTGCTAGGTTCAAACTCTCATATTCTTGTAACAGATGTCGATAAGTTTCAGATGTTCGTCAATCTAAGTTTTCGGTTTGTGTCGGATGTAGTTATGACGTACAGATCAATTACATTTGCGGCAAGCTGAATCGCTTACCCTTCGGGACACTATAGTATAGCCTTGCATGTATTTGTTTTGCATCTAGCTTTGTTAAACCAGTGACGCTGCAGCTAAATGGATGTAATATGTTCCAGTAATCTTGTGTTTCGTTTCGGCAAGATTTACACTAAAGAGCATAATAAGGATAAATAAACAGAAACAATTGTAAATATATAACCGTATATGTGCATATATATGTGTCATATATGTGTACATACATCGGTTGTATCTGATCAACGCGTTTCGAATATAACTGTGCTCTAGATCTTAAAGGCATTTCGAAAGGAATGTTGACCCATTAACCCCATGCTGTGTATTTTGGGACCCGACTGTCAGGTATCTGATACACAAATTGATAAGGCGGGCTACCATCACAGAGGATCAATGTATAATTGCATAACTTTATCTCTTATGGCTATGGACCCTGACTGGACACTGCAGGAGCCCAGCTGGATACTGTGTATATAGGGGGGGTCACTTATATAAGGAGCTTTGAAATGCCTTTAACACTGGCAATATATGCTTTTCCGATATTAAATATCATGTTTGCCTGAGTACTTAGAATGCTCATTGTCATATAATCAAATGAGAATGTTCTCAACATTTTTGGCAGTGAATCCTTGGTAATACGAACCTCGATATGTGCATGTATGTACAGTGACATGCACATATATACGTTGTTCGAGTTTGCTAAAGGTTAATACCCTTGTTATAACTGTTCTAGTGTAGATGCTCGCGTTCCTATGATGTCAGACTAGTTGTGTTCGTGTTCTTTCCATTTCCAAAATTTCTTAAATTTGTGATGTATGTATGACCCATATATTGTATTTTTCATTGTGTATCAATATTTTTGTAATCCTTGCAAAAAGGGAAATAAAGAGTATATGGAGGTCTGCACACAATATACATGTATCCTCTTTACAGCGGCCAATGATCGACTGGGGCATTAAAGTCAGTGCTTATAAGTGATATCACTTTGTTACCGAACGTAGTTCCTTGAATGTGAATCAATATACATGTACTGTATAACACTACAAAAACACTCTCTAAAGCAGCATAGCGTTAATATTGCCTGTGGACTTTCTGCACTACTATCTTTATGTGTCAACTGTCTTCAGAGTTTTAGTGAATATTCATGTCAGATTCTATAATTCTAATCATTTTATTTCATTTTTTTATAAATTAAATGAAGACATAGCTATACTAACGAATATAGAATCAGATCTGATATATTTTATAAGCAAGCAGTGTAGGCCCTGATCAGACAGCTCCTCCATGCAGGAGCCTTCAGAACTGGGCCTACTTTATTTGCAAAGTATCAAAAAGGGTATTGATGGAGTAAATGCTATCGTATACAGAATCACTAGATCGAAAAAGACTATAGTTCTAAACATAACACCTATTATAAGGTGTATTCATATAACAGGTGTCATATTTAGAACTATAGTGTTGTTGTTTTTTCGATCTAGCGCCAGTGATTAGGCAACATGATTCGGTATATATTCCTGCTGCAAACCAATGCATGTTCAAACCCTGGTGATCTGCTGCAGTTTTACGTACTTCCGATTTCTGTGAGGTCGTGAGAAAATATTCCTCGAAAACCAAACAGGTTTTATTCTCATCAGAGGCGGAGTTACCCGGCGTCTCATCTGGATCCAAGTTGTTTGCAAATACAGCAAAAACTCGATACTACGAAATTTTAGTAATGAAGAATTTGTCTTTGTAGACAGGTACTTGTTAACCCTGGCGTTCGCAAACAGTGTAGACCCAAATCAGAGGACTCATAGAAAACCCTCCGATATGTGTCTGCAATGTGGCGACTCTATCCCTAAAGATGTAATGGTTATTCTATTGAAAGACCATCATTCAAAGGGTTCAGTTAGCTGTATATATCCTATTATATTTGAAAAAAAAATCTTTTAGCACCTGTACGAACCACAAGCTCGGGTCTAATTGGGCTGCTAAAGGCAGCCCACTCTTTTACAGGAATTCAAAATGGCAATGATTGACTGCGAGACTATGTTTTCAGATTTACACTCCAGAACAAAACAGCTGCACTATTTTTCACTAATGCCCAAGAACTAGTTGATGTTTGATGTGCTGTTAACATTCCGTAGGTCATTTGCAGGTCATTTAATGTCCAGTGTAATGTACTCCAAATACCTTCTGCAATTGATATCTGCAAATATTGTCGTCTGCTGCAGTTCTTAAGATACTTTTTTCTTCCATATCTTTTCAAAAACAAATGTTAGAGTGACAAACAGTTTGGACTATTCGGTATTATTAAAGTTAGTTGGTATCTCATCTGGATTTACAGGTTACCAAAGCAATAGCAGCTGGAACAAAGCTCATACATGTTTAGAGAAACACTTGCTTATATCAGAAATCAGTTGTACAATTTACTTGCTATGTTCAAGGGTTCACCTACACCTTTCCTAACATTTTCAGCATGTGATTATCCTTGGCCAGAACTTGGCCTGTCCTTGTATAACATTTCGTATAAAAAAGAATGCATATCAACAGAAAGTTTTGTATCAGAAATAAGAAAAGATCCTTATATCGCAGCTATTCAATTTGAATGACGTTTAACCCTTCGCTTGCTATTCACGTCAATATACCTACCTGTAAATAGTGAAGACCCAGATGAGACAGCACAAGTTGATTGTGCATCCAGTGCACTCCACAGCAGTGATTACACAGCGAAATACTTGTACACAGTGAATATGTATGTAATTATTCAACAGGGCATGGGTAAAGAAGGAGAAATGTATTATAAAATTCAGCAAGAGAAGGGTTAAAAGCATGCTGTAACTTACGCTTTTCAAATTGACTGTCAAAAAAAGTGCCTGAAACATCATACGAGAACTATGTATACATCTGGGTTGAATAATGCAACAACTTTTAAATTCCCATGTATCTCTTCTGTATTTTATTTTTAAATTTCTCATGTATCTCTTAATCAAAATTACTAAATAATATAGCTCTCTGTTTTTTCTTCTATCCTGCTTATACATATTTTACGCAGCCATTTTAAGCTGTATCAAGTTTCCGAATATTTATAGCACAAGAGTTGGGGTCTTACTAAGGCTTACTGCAATCGCTACAACAGTAAAACCTCTCTAAACCGGGCATTAAATTTATTATAAATATCAGTCTTGGAGACACGTGACAGCTTAATGTAGGATGAAAGTCATGGAGCTTTTTGCACGATTTTCATCCTGCATTAAGCAACCACCAGCCTAAAAGTATCTAAATTCGTTTTACTGTCATTCTGGTTTAGAGGGGTTCTACTATACTCGGAATAGCCGAAATTATCACACATTCTAGTGTGCAACAATTTCGACAGAATTATCGTACAATCTAACAAACGACGATTATAACTACCAGTTGTGATCGTCGTATGTTTGAATGTACGATAATCTCAGTACTTGTACAACAATATTTAGTAGGACGGGCCTCATTTTACCAAGAGTTCAATAACATCTGAAATTCACTCTCTTGTATTTTATAGTGAATTCATAACTCATAAACATCATTTAAAATATTCAGTGATTTAAAGTGTTTCGCCTCTGTATTCTGTCAAATATTTCGACACGAATACATTTATTCTATGGAAACACTACCATCCTCAGAAGACAGCAGAATACGAACTAAATGAGTTTTAATCCTACGCCTTTGCAAACAGAGTAGACCCTGAGCAGAGGACTACAGTAGGAATAGGATCTGTTCTGTTTGCTTATGATATAATGCAAGTGTATATATTTTGTAATTGGTCATCTATTAATCTTAAATATTTTTAAAATTAATATATTTTTCAAACTCAGCATACAAGTTGACATACACATAGTCTTTCGATGATTACTCTTTTTTAACCCTTTCCCTGTTCTGTATTCATGTAAGAAATAATGACATCATGAATATTTATTAGCTGAAATTCTATAATATAAACTTTCTAAGGATTTGTTTTTGCTTTGACAAAAACTTTAGAATCAGATCTATAGCATTTCAAAAGCAAACAGAGCAGACCCTGATCAGACGGCTCCTCTAGGAGCCGTCTGGTCTGGGTCTACTCTGTTTGCAAATGCGTGAAAACACGTTTCTATGAGGGAAAGGGTTAACTGAATTGTTCTCCTTCTACGCATATTACATTTGCATACAATCGTCTGTATTTTATATTTTGGTCAAAATATCACATGACCAAATAGAACTTTTGCGGAGCGTATATATGATTCTACAAGTTCTGCCTTGGCCAAAAGTTCATGTGTCCATGTGCTATTATAACACATTAATCTTATTAACATTCATGGCGTCATTATTTCTTACATGATATTCATGGCAGAAGGATTATCTGTCGTTTTACTCCTTCCTTGTTGAATATTCATGTAAAAACTAATTACACCATGAATATTTATTATATTTATTATTATGGCATATGAACACAGAACATATTGGCTCATGTAGAAATTGTAGAGTATATCATAGGCAAATAGAGCAGACCCAGATCAAACGGCTTCTACAGGGTCGCCCGGGGTTACGATACGGTCGTGTATGGCAGAGTGTATCGTAATTCAAACGGCCACTAAGGCAGGATTTTAGAGTTAGCTTTTTATACGCCCACCTATTAAAGGTGGTCGTATATTGGCATGGCCCTGTCCGACCGTCCGTTCGTTCGTCCGTCAACATTTTGTTTGTCCGGAGTTTTCCGGGAAAACTATTTGACAGATATTAATGAAACTTCACACAAGTATTAATTGCATCAAGATCTGAAGCCGAGTCGATTCTGAGGTTCATTTGATTTGTCATATCGGAGTTATGGCCCTTGCACTTAAAAAAATAAGGCAAATATATGCAAATAGTTTGTCCGCTGTTTTCTGGGAAAACTTGTTTTACAGATATTAATGAAACTTCACACAAATCTTTAATGCATCAAGATCTGAAGCTGAGTCGATTCTGAGGTTCATTTGATTTGTCGTTTTGGAGTTATGGCCCTTGCACTTAAAAAAAATAGCCAAATGTATACAAATAGTTTGTCCGCTGTTTTCTGGAAAAAGCTATTTTACATATATTAATGAAACTTCACACAATTGTTTCATGCATCAAGATTTGAAGCTGAGTCGATTCTGAGGTTCATTTGATTTGTCGTTTCGGAGTTATGGTCCTTGCGCTTTAAAAAAAAGCAATGCAAATATGAGGATGGCTGTAACTTTTTCATTTTAAATGATATTTACTTCATTTTTTATAAGATATTACCTTAATATGGATTTCACATATATTTCGGGTTTTTTGATACATCATTTTATTTTAAAGTTATGGCCCTTGGACTTTATGTCTTTTTTGCTTTGTTTGTGGGTCAACTTTTAGTTTGTTGTTTTCTAGAGAAACTATTAAAATGATATTAATGAAACTTCGCGCAAATGTTTTATGCAACAAAATCTGAAGCTGAGTTGATTTTTAGGTTCATTCAATATGTCGTTACAGAGTTATGACCCATGCGCTTTACGAAAATCTGCCATAACTTTTGTATTTAATAAGATATTCACTTCAATTGTTTTTATATAATATCACCTTAATATGAAGATCAAGATCTGAAGCACAAATTAGAAAGTGTCAAAACTTATAAAGCATATTGAATCAGAGAAAGTTTGCAGAGTACCATGTACCGTATGCGGTACTCTTGTTACTTCATGAATATTCATGCAATACTCAGCACTTTATTGATACCTCTTAACATGTTTGCAAATGCGGGATAAAGCGTTTACATGTACATGTATATGCGAAGGGTTAAAGGCGAATACTGGAACTTATTGGATATTCTTACTTTCGATGTTTTGTTGTACATGCATTTAGCTTTACTAAATGTTGCTGGAGAGGGGAGATTGGGTGTCCAAATACATAGGGTAATTAGGATAGTAAGTAGTATGTCTTCAAGCTCTTTGTCATGTTATTGTCATGTTAACTCTTATTACGCTGTGAGAAGGTAAGGTCTGCTCGAGTTTAAGTACACTTAGAACCTGTCCTAAGCAACCATTCAATCATTGAATATGTGAGTCTTAAAAGCAAATGGTGGCTTAATGCAGGGCAAAAAAATATGAACTTCCTGCATTGCATTTGACCTGCATTAAACCACCACCTGCCTTACAGACCCATAATTAGACCTCTATTTGATGACCCATAATTAGACCTCTATTGAATGACGCATAATTAGATTCTGTATTTGATGACTGCTTGCGACAGATTCTACTGTTTGTTGCCATGTTGACTATTCCCGACTCGATAAAGCGTAAAAAATACTATCCGCTGATTCGTCAAACAGTTCATCTGGGTCCAAGCTGTTTGCAAAACTAAGTTAAGTCGCGGATAGCGGGGATAAGGATTAATAAATCCTTACGTAGTAAATACGCATGTAAGCAATAATGAATATATGGACCAGAGGTTCAGTTAAGATAAGTAATTATCCCTTCGCTTGCTATTCACGTCAATATACGTACCTGTAAATAGTGAAGACCCAGATGAGACAGCTCCTGCAGGAGCTGTCTCATCAGGGTCTGCACTATTTACAAGTTAATTGTGCAACCAGTGCACTCCACAGCAGTGATTGCACAGCGATATGCCTGTACAAAGTGAAGATATATGTAATTATACAACAGGGCATGGGTAAAGAAGGAGAAATGTATTTTAAAATTCAACAAGAGAATGGTTAAAACATTTTAAAGAACAACTCCTTTATTTCTCCACCAAACCCTATATTATGACCACTATTTAGAATCGTCTTTGAACAACATAGAGTTTGGTGGAGAAATGGCGATTTTAGTACGTTTAATAAGTAGGCACATTCATCTTGCTCTGCATGGACAGCAATTAACTTAATATATTATAAATGCATTATGGACGATGGAATTTTTTATCACCGCGAGCAGTGCAGATCCTGATTAGACGGCACATGCAGGAGATGTCCGATCTGGTTCCACTCTGTTCGCAAATGCGTCAAAATGCGTCACTATCAGACAAAGAGTTAAACAACATGTATCTTCTGTTCGGACGTTCTGAGAAATTGATTTGATAAAAGGAGCGATCGAATTTATCACGCTCCAGCATTTTGGGGGGAGTCACGTGAGACATTAAAGTAATGAGAATAATTGATTCTTGGCAAAATCTCATCACATCGTGTCGGAAAGGTTTAGTGCAGTCATGATACTGTTCGATACTGTGAAAAGAAAGGTTATCCTTAATTTTAACCCTTTACCTAATCCTTTACCCCGTGAATATTCATGTAAGAAAGGATGATACCATGAATATTAACCCTTTCGGCGCCAAATTTCTAATTGTCGTCTTCAATCCAAGTTTGTTAAATCGTTCAGTAAAATAAGGAAATGAGATAAATAAATGCAAATTTCAAAGGAATATAGCACATATATAGAACTAGAGATAGAGACAAATAGTGAAGTCCCTGATCAGACGCCGCCTTGAAAAGGCGGCGTCTGATCTGGGACTGCACTATTTGTCGTGGTGGATTTACGCGACTGTGGCGGTGAAAGGGTTAATAGCTTTTTAAACGACATATTTACACATGAAAGTTTTGGCCAAATTTCAAGCAATATAATCAGAACTCTGTTATTACATTTGCAAACAGAGCAGACCCTAATCAGACGGATCCTATAGGGGCCGTCTGGTATGGGTCTACTCTGCTTGCAAATGAGTAGAATGACGTTTTTATGGCGTAAAGAGTTTTTGAATGTTCATGTAAGAAATAATGGCATAATGAATATGAAGATTTAACCCCTTTCCACTGTTCTATGTTTATTACAAATTTCAATACCTACTGAATATTCATGAACAAAATAACTATACAAAAATATTGTAGGTGGAACATGGTAGCCGATTTAGAAAGCAAAGAAACATCTTTCAAAGTCGCTGTTAGCAAACAGAGCAGACCCTGATCAGACGGCTCCTCTAGGAGCCGTCTGATCTGGGTCTACTCTGTTTGCAAATGCGTGAAAACACGTTTATATGAGGGAAAGGGTTAAACAAAATGGCCGTTGATGGTGGCATTCTTCAGTAATCGCCGTGAAGAAAAAAAACACGGTTTAAATGGAATCCCATACTTAAAGCAGTTAAGCCATCCTAGCGGACTCGTCAGTTCTAGACATGTTCGAAAGGAATTAATTTTTTTAAAAAAAACCCTGAGTACTCCATATTGACGGGATGAATGATTTCCATACCGTCTTTAACCCATTCCCTCATAGGCTATTTTTAGACCCAACCTCTTTGAACCCAACCTCTGCCGAAAAGGAGCATTTACTAGAGAAAGGGAAATTTTAGAATTGTGTAGTATTGAAACCATTGCGATAAATAGAGCAAATGCTCTATTTATCACAATGGTTTCAAAAGGTTACTTTTACAGAGGCGTCAAAAGGCGTCACTATGAGGGAATGGGGGAAAAGGCGTCAATATGAGGGAATGGGTTACCCCGTCTCAAGCGACAACTTAATGAATAGATACGGGTGTCTTTAAAAGCAGGTGGTTGCTTAATGCAAAACGACTTTCCTCCTGGTATAAGCTAAATTTTGCGTTTCAAACTGACTTCAGAATCGGAATCTATGTACCTTAACACTAAATAACACTACACAGCACGGTTAGTAAATGGTTGTTTGTGTGGAAAATAGAATCAAAGTACTGACAGTACTGAAGGTTTCGGACATAATATATATTTATTATATTGATTGTTTGCTGTGGATTTTTCTGAAAATCATGTCAGTAGTTTGGAAGACATTTAAAGATTTTTTTATGAACATGTCACACACAGTGCGATTCCAATAGCTCAACTTGCCACTTTGTGCCAATAGAGCCAAAATTGATGTTTAATGTAGTATAGAGCCATCACTGCATTATTTGAAAGTAAGGGTCATACTTCTGCTACTATCTGGTGGACCATAACAGTAATTAGCAAGCATCATTCACTTATCCATATATACACTTCCACCAATTTTAGACATATTCCTTATGATTCTAAATACCCTACACAATAATTGCCAAATATACTGTGGGGTGATATTAACAATATGACAAATTATAAAGTAACAAATCTATTTCAACTTAGCATGGCAGGATACAACAGGGAAAATAAAATTAACTAGAAAATTGTTTCTGATGCACCACCCCCCCTAACAATAGTGTCTCTATATCAAGCACTTTTGACTATGTGTTATACAGTGAAGAAAATTTCAGAGTCCCATAACTCTGGTAAAATGGTCAGAGCAATAATTACATTCTTTAAGAAAATCTTCACATTAAGGTTGACAGCTTATCATGGGTGAAAATTTGAAGTAAAACCTCCCATTGGTATATGGGTTGTTAGACACATAATATTGTTTCACTTTATATTATATAGTGAAGACGATTTCAGGGTTCCATATCGGGTACAATTTGTCTGAGCAAAATAAGCCTTTCTGTGCTTTTGCAAACAGAAAAGACCCTTAATAGTTTATCCATGCCTATACCTTGTCTTTTTGTGTGATTGTGTTGTATTTTCTTACTTCTTCCTGAGGAGACTGCGAGTGTGAGTCTGTTCAGGGTCAATTTGTGAGTCTGTGCTGCAAACAATACATACCCCGATCAGTTACCACAACTGGCCAGGGTCTTTGCTATTTGCAGCATCATACATGTAACAAGTATATCAATAAATGATATAATTAAAAATAAATTATAGTCATACATGCAAATTACAGTTAGTGCTGTAGTAAACACTACAGACCCTGATCAGTAACCGGCGTCAAAGAAATAAATGATATGAATTAGAAATAAATTACATACATTACTATAAGATACTATAAGACACTATAAGATACTACATGTATAAGCCTGACACGTAAATCAATAAATGATGAAATGTATAGAAATTAAACGATAAGAAAGTGCTTTGTCTCATTTTGTTTGCCTTTCTCCTTTTTTTCATTTTAATGATTTTTTAATAATATAAAGGATACAAAAACCCTTGTTTCCTTTTAATAGTAATTGTTAATACTACCATCCAAGCTACTTAATCAATAAAGGCTGGCAAAGTGGGACACCCTGTTTGGATTCAGATCTAATGCCAAGTAACTGTCTGACCAAAATCTAAACTGTTTACAACTTGTGACAATTTTGCCTTAGGTCAAAATGCCTAAAACTGATCTTTTAGAAATTCAAATGATGACAAACCTGAAGCAGACGATATTACAGATCTCTACAGCTTGCTTAATCCTTATAATGCTGAGTGATGTTTCGTTTGCAACAATTGACGTCTGCTTCAATTCTTCAATGAACTTTCTTTCATTGTATGCAAAAATATGATCAAGATGACAAACAGTTTGGATCCTGATGAGACGCAGAATTATGTGGCCTCGCATCTGGATCCAAACTGTTTGCATAGGTAATCACAGTTTCGCCGCTAGCGTGCAAAGAGTTAAGCGTATGACCTCTAGAGATTTTAGCATGATGTGACAGTTGCCCTGCACTACTGTCCACCAGTGCGCTGTAACCTTTATACTGTAAAGGACGTAAAGAACAGAAGAAGTCTATTTAGCCCTTAATTTCCCCATATAAACTTGTTTTCATGCATCTGCAAAAAGATTCGACCCAGATCAGACAGCTCGCTCCCATAGATTCGGGGTCTGCTCTGTTTGCTAATGGATCCACCTTCCATATTTCCTTTATAAATATTTTGTAAGATTCCGGAACCGGATTGTAAGCCAAGCACTGCACATGCGCGTATTCTCTTAGGGGGATTCCCGCTAGGTAGCGCTCGTGCAATAGGGTTTTCCGCCATAGTTTGAGTCGCAATCCATTTTATAAGGATTTCGGCAAAAGCCGAAACCATTTTATAAGGATTTCGGCAAAAGCCGAAACCCTAAAAATGGATTGCTACGGAACCCAACAGAACAGCGTTCGCCATTGGCCGGAAGCTGTCGTAAAATTCTTTTACATATCGGAAAAAGTCATTCGATGTATATGTAGGCCAACAACTAGTGTCAGCCATTGTACATGTGGCAACAACCTAATTAATATTCAAAGCGTTGTTCCGAAATGGAATCGGGGTCATTAAGAACTTGTCCGAAAATGTCCGCTGATTTCCGTACAAAATCCCCGTTTCTAAAAAGGAGGCTCCTTTTTAAGTATTTAGCAGTATTCGGATAGCGATAATATTTAGATGAACAAATATATCCTGTCGGAAAATTGGATGTAAGCATTATTTTCATTGTATGTATACGTGTACAGCTTCTGGTTTTGATTGATTAATCTGAAAAAATCGCATAATACATCTTTAAAGGCATGTGGTTACTTGGAAAACAGGGCGAAAGGTCCTATAGGAGCTTTCTGTGTAACGTTTCCTCCTACATTAAGCTAATGAATAAACATCCGTCTTTAAGCCTTTCCCTCATATAAACATGTTTTCTCGTATCTGCAAATAGAGTTGACCCAGATCAGATGGCTAATATAGGAGCCGATCTGATCAGGATCTGTTCTGTTTGTTTATGAAAGTATAAAAAGATATGACTGCAGTTTCTAAAAATACCAACAAATATTTTTACATGTACCTTTTAAGAGATCGAGCTAATAAATATCCACGACGTCATAATTTCTTTCATGAAAATTGAACAGGGAAAGGGTTAAAAGCAGGTAGCTTCTGAATAAAGCTCAAGGGTAATGTCGCAAGCTCCTATGTAGGGGCGTACGTCCTGCATTAGTAACTTTCCTCCTGCACTAAGATAAAACTGGAATCTACGGCCCAAAATTAGACTTCTTTTGGTACAGTAAAACCTCTCTATAACGGCCACTAAATTGTGTTAATTAGTTGGTTTTTAGGGCAGGTGTCTGCTTAAAGCAAGGTGAAAGTAAAACAGAACGCTCCTATAGGAGCGTTCTGTTTTACATTCATCTGGCTTTAAGCAGCCACCTGCATATAACACAAATACTTGATGTAATTTAATGGACGTTATAGAGAGGTTTTACTGCATTCTGTTTCTCCACCGTGCAGAGGTCCATATAAGATGCGTAAATTAAAACATTTTCAAGAATAACTTCTTTATTTCTCCACCAAACCCTATGTTGTGACCACTCTCGAGACGATATAAAGAGTGATCACAACACAGGGTTTGGTGGAGAAATGATGATTTTAGTATTTGAGTATGCACCTGTATCTGTTGCTATGAATGTGGATAATTCAATGCAAAATAAGGAAATCAAATTGATAAAAAATAATTAGCAAGTATAGCACCTTTCAATGCCAGCATTGTCGTCTGCTGGACACAATTTGGTTATGTAAGTAATACAACAAAAACAACAGAAATACAACATCTAACAACAAAACCCCAAAACCCAACATATTACATAGTATTCCACCCAGTGTTACTGTGGACACCCCATGGATCAAACCCAGGTGTTCGGCACGTGCTACCCCCCCCCCCCCTCTAGCCCCCCCCCCCTCCTCCAATCCATCTCTACAACCCCACAAAAATGAATAAAAGACACTACAACATGCATACATATGGTCAAATCAGCATAATATAGCATAACAACCAGTTTCGGACATAGGTATGATATATTTTGACACCGAGACGCGTTTGTCAGAAACTGGTTGTTATGCTATATTATAATGATTTGACCATATGTATGCATGTTGTAGTGTCTTTTATTCATATTTGTTTTGGATTGTAGAGAGGAATTGGGGGTGGGGGTAGCACGCGCCGAACACCTGTAGATCAGACAGCTTGGGTGTAGAAGAGACCCCGAACTAGTCGACATATCATCTACATCCAATATGTTGCAAATGCGGGATTAGACTTATTTTATTCATGAATAATACAACCGTTGTTAAGTCTGAGAAAACATTATGCTGCCTAGTATCAAGCATGTGTAAAATCATGACTGCGTCTCACTCTACAACGTTTTCGCTGCCATGTTATGTCGTCTGCAAAAAATGTCGTCTGTTCAAATTTTGATTTTTCTTCCCTTTTCTTTGAAACACCCCAAACAAACACTGATTTTAATCCTTTCCTTTATATAAACGTGTTTCACGCATTTGCAAACAGAATAGACCCAGATCAGACGACTTTTATAGGAACCGTCTGATCAGGGTCTACTCTGTTAATTTACTAGTGGAATTGGAAATATATGTTTCTTTACTTTCTGAAATGGCTACAGTTCCAATTTCCATATTTCATTTTAACTATTTTTCCCATGAATAATCAGTAGGTATAGAAATTTGGATTAAACATAGAACAGGGAAAATGTTAAACAGAGACGCTGAGTCAATCGGCGTCTCATCTTGATCCACAGTGTCTGCAGTGTCACATATTCGTCCAATAGCAGGGAAAGAGTTTCACAGGCCGACATTTTCGAGATTCAAGGGAGACATTTAGGTAATGAGAATAAGTGATTCTTTACGAAATGTCATCTCATCGTGCAAGAAAGTTCTGGGTCTACGCTTTGTGCCTAAAATGCGTCTCAAGTTATGTTTCTGATATTGTCATTGTTAGAAGCGGTCTTTATTTTAGTTGATGATGTAAGCGGATGTGTTGCGTCTGCTGTGTTGTTTGATGCATTTGCAGTTTGGAACTAGAGTTTGAACTCAAGTTCACTCTGGATTTTTATCATAAGACATTATTACGGTATTTGGAATTCGATAATGCCAGGTAAGACCTCAGAATAATCAATTATGCATGCAGTTTTCATTTCGCTTGGGATGCGCGTGGCTTTTTGACGTTGTCACGTGACTTTCAGCATGTGGGTGTGGCCATACCTTTTCTTCGTTTGCTTGCGCCTGCGTTGATATATCTATAATAGAACCATTGCATGAACAACTCTGTTTACTTTAAATGACATGTATTAGTGTTTCATTTCTGATTTCACGCAACCTGGTCCCATTTCTATTTCTTACAAGTTTACAGTCTCAAATCATTCCTATTATGTGTCGCACCACAAAGTAAAATACAGATCTGTATTTCGTGGTCACACATATGATTACGGTAACCTCTCAACAACAGCTACTTAATTGTGTTAATTAGTTGGTATTTAGGGCAGGCGGCTGCTTAAAACAAGGTGAAAGTAAAACAGGATGCTCCTACAGGAGCGTTCTGTTTTACTTTCACCTTGGTTTAAGCAGCCACCTGCATTTAATACAAAATACTTAATGTAATTTAGTGGCCGTTCAAGAGAGGTTATACTGTATCATTTAGTGTCGTTGTTGACTTTGGCAGAAAGTTTACAGTACTCTATTGCAGGCACGTACCCAGCTGGCTGCCAAGATACCATTTTTATTAATGGGCCCTTTTTAGTTTTCCCTACTGTTTTGAAATTTTACCATGGCAATTTTTTTAGTGACCGATATTTTCGGGGTACGGACAACTTCCCCATAGGGTGATTACCCCATAGGACTATTCTCCCCTGGAAGATTGCCCCCTGGATGACTGCCCCACAATAAAACTGCCAAACGGGGCAATTCCCCCATGGTTATTAAAAATCTCTAAAAAGTGTTTTTACTTTTCTTTTTTTATATTATAAAATTATTTGATGTTTTTGAAGGCTAAATGCCATATCATTTTTTGTATGCTGATCAGAAAGCTTTGTCATGAATATTCATTAATATAATATTAAAAATAATATAATATTATTATGAAATATTATAATAAAATGCATTGAGTGTATGCAAGAAAATAAAATCGATTAACTTTTATTTATTGTTGTTGATATTTCTATAATGAAACAGAATCTTAATTTATTACTCTTTTAATTTGGACATACAAACCACAGTGTAGCTCCTATTAACCGTTATAGCAGTGACCTGTCACCATTTTCTCTTACTTTCGTTTTGTGTACGCTTTTGAGAGACTAATGACTGATCATACAGCTTGCATTGTGATGAGACGCTATCTTAATCAGCACCTAATCAGGATCCAAACTGTTAGCAAATACCAGTTAGGTTGCACTTAAAGCAGGCAAAGGGATTAAAGAAAAAAAATTTCTTAGTGTGTACATGTACTTTCTAATGGGGATTATGCCCTTTCTTTAGGTTTACATGTCCAAATATTTGGAGTCAATACATACATACAACAGTTCCAATTGGTCTACACAGCCTTCTACTAATTTATTTTAATCATATAATTTATTAAATTTTACTTATATATTATTTTTTTACAAAAAAAAAAATATATTTTTTAAATTGAGGGGGAGTCACCCTATGGGGCAATAATCCTAAAGGGTTATTATCCTAAGGGGTAATTGCCCATAGGGGAATCATCCTATGGGGGAATCACCCTATGGGGGAATCACCCTACACTCGTATTTTCCTCCCTGTGGGAGATTATCTGTTAGTTCTCTACACATAGACAGACCACCTTTATCACGCTGTCATGCTGTGATACACGCTTGGACTATTTTGGTATGGACCAATCAGGGTAATCCCCAGTGGAGAACACCCGAATTACGCAATCACGAGTTGGTTCCAGTTTTCGTAAATATACTTGAGTTTAGCAAATAAATTGTTCAGGAACCAGTCATGACAAAATGCAAATTGCTGCATTGTCCACAAATACTACATGTGGCATGTAAATTACTCAAGCGTGGAGACAATGTCGCAAAACGAGGGGACAGGGGTGACATATCAAGACGCTAAGCAGTATGCACTTCGACCGATAAACGTTTTACTGTATTGATCAGTAACTAGTAATGAAAGAATAACTCCGAACATTCCGAATGATAAAAAAGTATGAATTAATTTTTGTAAATTGAGATTGTCCTAAAAAATAGGTGAAAAACACACCTTTTGCCATTGGGAATATAGCCAAATAAAAAACCCTGAAACTTTTATTGTAAAATAAGATAAAAATGGAATATCTTTTTCATTGTTCATGTATACATATTTCTGTTATAACCAGGTGAGCGATTAAGGGCCATCATGATCCTCGTGTTAAGCTGTTACATTTAATGTTTGTAGTTTTGATCAGGGTTGTTTTCACATTTAGAAGAAAGAACTAGTGTGATGCTATGGTTAGTTGAGTGTATATTTACTTGGATATTTTGCTTTTTTATATAATTTGGTAATGTTCAGAAAAAAAACCCAAAATAATCTATGTATTTACATTTCAGTTATTTATACTTACAGAAAATCTTTTTTTTTTCTTTACCCAATCTTGAAAATAATAGTTTTTAGCCATATTGCATAAAATCAATTAATTTTGAAAATTCAAAAGGATTTTCATTATGATCAATGAATAAAAGAATGGTCATTTTCTTTTAAAAGTAAATATATTTATATAGACAACTGATATACTTATGTTTTCTTATTTTAATAAATAACTGGAGATGATTTTAAAAAAAAATGTTTTCTTTATTACTTTTAATTGTGTTCTTGCCAATCTTGGTAGATCAACATGCATGTCCTTAAATAAAGACATAAGCAGATGTTAGTTCTGAGATTAATAATGCCGAGTCTGTCCATAGCATTTTTTTTAAATCATGATCATATGTCTGTCTGCCTGTCTGTCAATGGCAAAAGTCTTTAGTCAGTCTGTCAATGGCAAAAAACTTTAACCAAGATCACGTCTGCCAATGGAAAAAAGGCATGATCACATGTCCGTCTGTCTGTCTGTCAATGGCAAAAACCTTTAACCAAGATCACGCCTGCCAATGGAAAAAAAGGCATGGTCACATGTCCGTCCGTCTGTCTGTCAATGGCAAAAAACTTTAGCCTTGATCACAACTTTTGTGTTAGGGTGATTTGTACGAAGTCCATACATTGAAACATTGGTGATCATTCATCATGTATTAAGTCTCTGCACCTAAACCCAGGTGTAAAAGGAGCCGATTTCCTATATTATAACATAAAATTATATATTGATAGAGTGATCCAGATAGCAGGAAATTGCACCATTCGATGCGGCATACCAAAAAAAATTCCGCTACCCTCCCCAACTCAGCCCCCCCAGACAAAAAATTTTGGGTACGGCCCTGTATTATATTCCTCAAGCAAACAGAGCAGACCCTGATCAGACAACTCCTACAAAAGCTGCCTGAGCTGAGTCTTCTCTGTTTGCAAAGGTATGAAAAGACGAAAAAAAGACATTTCTGTCAAGTAAAGGGTTAATTATAAGAGTCAATTCTGTATACAAGGTGTTCTTTTCAATTTTTGAATGGCAAATAGTGCAAACCCTTATCAGAGTCTGGTCAACACTGTTTGCAAATGCCAGTACTTTACCTGTCGCAACAGACAGTTTTACTTAGCAAGGAAAGAGAGAACCCTTACAATGTGAGACTTGAGTCACTAATGTCCTGTGTAAACAGTGTAGACCCAGATCAGAGGGCTCCTGTAGGAGCCCTCTCATCAGGGTCTGCACTGTGTGTCATGTTATACTTTTCTTTAAAAAAAATCCCTTAACATTCACCGTAAGTTTGACCTGTTTGAAATTTGGAAATTCAGCGTTGTAAGGGTTAAAGAACACTCCAAATATATTGTCAGTCTGCATTTAACTCAGTGACTTTTAGCCCAATTGACATTGATTTTGCATACCATGTACATAATAGAGCCACTCACTGGTAACAGGACTCAGACCAGCTGCTTGTGGTAGGAGACTGACACACATCTGTAACAAGTAAAAACTTGCTGTAAATTTACAGCAAAGGGAAGAAGGGCTGCGCCAGAAAAAAGCTGGTCATAATCTGAGTGGAAAGAAATTGGGAGATATAACAAACTAATGTGGAATGATATAAATGTTTTAATGTGTAATGACAAAATAGTATATACAGTAAAACCACCATGTTAAGACCACTTAAACTGTAAATTACATGATAGAAATATTGGTGGCATTATAACAAACATTGTAATGAACAAAAGCGTATATACAGTAAAACCCCTCTGTTAAGACTACTTAACAAAGGCTAAGTGATTGTGAGAAAGAGACGTTGCAGCTTAAAGCAAGGAGTAAGTAAAACAGAAAGCTACTGAAGGAGCTTTTCGGTTTTCTCTATGCTTGTTTTAAGCAGTCACCTTTCTTAAACATCCAATAATTAATGCAACTGAGTGGTCATATTAGAGTGTTTTAACTGTAAATTACATG
Organism: Azorinus chamasolen; assembly: GCA_963576725.1. Classification (NCBI taxonomy): domain Eukaryota; kingdom Metazoa; phylum Mollusca; class Bivalvia; order Cardiida; family Solecurtidae; genus Azorinus; species Azorinus chamasolen. The sequence goes on along the minus strand of OY755239.1, from coordinate 54,916,681 downwards.
ATAGAAACATTGGTGGCATTATAACAAACATATTAAAATAGCATACATGTGGGTGAAAGTTTGCCGGCTCTAAAACATTATGAGGTAGTAAGTTGTTCAATGGGGGGGGGGAGAGAATGAGTAAGAAAAGTTACAATGACTCTAAAACGCCCACTTGAGTAGACCATGCGGAACAGTGAATCTGAGGGCATATGGAAAGATAGAAAGTGTTATTTTAAGTGGTAAAAACATTTGTCTGTGATAAAATTTAAGTAGTACTAAAACCGGTATGCTTTCATCACACCTTATGTTGTAACCATTCAGAAGAAGCATAGTAAAGCAAAGATTCTAATGAGTGGACACTACATAGGGTTTGATGGGAGCATTTTAAACACACGGCAGAAAAATGTGTTTACACACTTTTATCTGGAGCTCTGTTGTTAGAACCGGACAGCAGTGACAATCGTTGTTGTAAAGAGGGTGCACTATAGTACAGAAAATAATAATACATGCTCTTACATGAGCAACAATATCTGTGAACGAGGAAGCACAGGAACAACTGAAATGCAGATGGAAGAGACTGTTACATCAGGTCGCAACCAAATGCATACTGGATGTAATGCAGAGAGATATCAAAGGGTTTCTTTGCATTATATGAGACATGTACTGTCTTGCCATCTCTGATGAAGACCATGTGTGCATTACAGTTGAGCGGTGTTAAATTGACACTAGTTTGAGAGACTCTCATCCAACTTACAGATCCAAATAACTGCACTACGAATCTTTTTTGGCAAAATGTATAAGTATTGCATGAGAAATGGACTTTGTAATGGAATGAGAATCACTGTACATGAGAGTTAGCATGATATATAAAAATTTGGCTTTTTATTGAAAATAAATCTCGTTTATAACAGCAAACAGTTTAACTAAAACAATATTGAACTGAAATACTTTTAAAATATTACCTGTTCACTCGTCTTTATCGGTCGAAACTCATTATCGATACTCCTTTTGATTTTATGACACAATACGTAGTTTTAACCCAAAACAATTTTTTCGCACCTTTGGCCGAACGTTCCGATTACGTTTCTATGAGCTCTAAAGCGGTTATTTCATCACGAACATGGGTTTTGGGCTACAATTTCCCATAGTACTTTGAAATAGTGATTGAGATTATAAAGAGTTTGCGATCACTATCTTTACCCGTGAGGCTGTGCGGCAGTATGTATAGACGATTCCAGAAAAAAAGTTTTTACCTGATTTTCTCCCCTTACTACTCTCCCCGTCCGCCATTACTGGACTGAACATATTTGGCAGATTTACCTCATCTCCGAAGGATTCATAACTATTTTAACTGCCTACGATAAAAATGTCGTCTAAACGGAGCGGGGGAAAGCAGTCTGTAGCTGTTGGATGTGTTAACAGCCAGAAAAAAATGCGATCGGGGAAATTCATGTTGTTAACTACCCAAAATTGAACAAAAAGAACATAAAGAATGACCCTGTTTGATGCCGTTCAAGCTACAATACATGCCGGCGATGGCAGTAAAACGAAGAGTCTGGTTAAAATGGAAAAGTAGTAAAGTCAAGCAGGCAAAGCCACATGCAAGACGCAACCACCACCAAAACACCGATAGACAGCATGACACACACACACACACAAACGCACACACACAAACACGAAATGAACACAGAAAACACCAAAAGACACACAAGAACCAGGGACAAACGTTCCACACATGAACAAATCACAAGCACAAAGACGCAAGGCAAACAAAAGGAAGGGTGACAAAAGCCTTAAATTGAAAAGACTTCAGTCCATCCTCACGAACTGTCGTAATTTATTAAGTTACATGTATAGTTTTTAGTTTGTCGTTGTTTTGAAAGTTTTCCCCCTAAATCCGATCGAATGTGTTTTACAGGTCAGGCATATTTGGGCCGATGCGTTTTGGAAAGACGGCAACGAAATGTATTAAATATCTACATTCTTAGCTGAATTCGTTTCCTACCGACAAGTGGTTACTGGTTGGTTGTCAACTTTTCCCTGATGAATATTTATGTCAGAAAATATGACACAATTATTATTTATTAGCTGATTTTTTTTATAATGGTGTAGTTACACAAGACTTTTGTAGTGTAAGATCTGTTAAAAGTTTCATAAGCAAACAGACTGGGTCCTGATCTTTTGGCTCCAACAGGTGCCTTCAGATCTGGAACTTCTCTGTTTGCAAAAGGCGTTAAAACTGTATATGGTAATGGGATAAGCAAACAGAGCAGACCACCTGATCAAACAGCTGAAATTTGAGCAATCTGATCCGAGTCTTGTCTGTTTGCAAATGCGTTTATATAGGGTTAAGCTAGGGTTTTAACACATTCCCTCATATAAACGTGTTCACGCATTTGCAAACAGAGCAGACCCAGAGCTGACGTCTCAAGTAGGATCATCCCAACTGATCAGGGTCTGCCCTGCACAAGTTTCTAGAATGGCTACAATGTACCACCATCGGTATTTCATTATAACTTATGTTTTATGAATATTCAGTAAATATTAAAATTTTGAATAAAAAAAGAACAGGGAAAGGGTTAAACAAATAAGCATATTTTATAAATTGTATAACTATGAAAACTTTCTTTTTATTCTGTTGCGTTGTGATGATTAAACCTTTGAATGCTGAAATTTTAAAGTGAAATGGCCCATCATTGTTTAACTGTAGATTGCATGACTCATTATATAAGACTTATAGTTGCTCGATGATTTTGAATACTAAACAGTGAAGACCCAGATCAGAGGGTTGCTTTTTTTGGGTCTATACTGTTTGTAAATGTCAGTATACTTTTCTTTCCCGCATTCAAAGAATTAACAATACAAACAATTTGTTTTGAATACATGAAAATAAATTGTGTTAGACAGTTTGAAACAATATTATAACATGACTTACTCAGCCTTAATACTGCTAAATTTCTAAGTAGACATGGGGATCAAAGGTGTCAGATGGTCAGTAAATCCCATATGATCTTAACAGGGGACAATGGTCAGTGATTACATAACTGCCATCTATCACACTTTCTTATCAACTAAGTTATGCATTATAACGTAACAGCTATACCTCTAATAACACAAGAATACCATACCAAACAAGGTGCCAATTATCTAAAGTTATAATTTGTTAGTTTCCCGAAAAATAGAAGAAAACTATATTTTGACAAATTTGATCTATGACTTAGGATAGAACTTTAAATCCCAACGTTTTGGGTTATTCTTCAGCCATTCCAAGTTTTTATGGTGTTGATATGTTACGTAAAAAGATAAAAAGCTCTATATAAAAAACAATAGATGATTACATTTGTATTTTTATCATGCACTAGTCATCCACAACCTGTTAAATAGCTGATCTGGACTGTATGATAAATGGAACTTTGGTAATCTGGAACCGAATTACATGATATCTATAAATAATATGGGAATGGATTTGGAACCAAACCATCTGGAACGTATTAATTATTACGTTATAAATGCTTGCAGATTAAACGAGAAAAAACCCGGTTAGAAACTGCACTGTTTCATGCAGAGGTGCAGATTTTGGGTGCCATAATTATGTTTTTCTTTTGGACTCTGTCTTCAAGTGGGACAAATTGCTTCAGAAGTTTGCTAGATGAAAGTGATAGTAAATCATGTTAAAAACGTATTTTAAACTAAAACAAACTAACATTAATCCATTCATAGAGTAAATTCTCGACCCTGTGCGTTAACAATTCTTAAATATCGTATATATTCCTCGTCGAGCCGTAATAACTCGAATATTCGCCGATAGATAGTCCTGTGCATCATTCTGTTAGATAATTATTTTCTTCTTAAAAGCCATAGAGCAAAACTAAAAATAGAAAATAATGATAATCTTAACGTTAATGTGTGTTTCTACTTATGATGTTCGAGCTCATCCATAATGGGTGTGTTAAAACAAATTTTGTGAAAACTTTGATGCCTTTGCTTGCATTGTTTATCAGTCATGTAATAGCGGACATGTCACGGGACATTCAAAATGGTGGCGTCAATTTATCAAAAATAGAATCGTCTATAGACAGATAGAAAAAAGGGCGATGGTAGTAGAAGACGTATTGGGAACAATGCTGAAACAAAGCCCTTCGCGCCCGAACGTTCCGATTACGTTTGCATTAATGTTTAAACTATGAGCTATTATAAAAAAGCAATGTGTTACAATTTTACTGGCATTTTGACGAAACGACCGTAATTCTTTTAAAGGAATTACGGTCGTTTCGTCAAAATGCCAGTTCGTCAAAAAGGCGGTATATAGTTTTGACGAAAGACGTTTCGTCAAAAAGGATATATTACCTGATACAAATGAATAGTATTTCACTAAATCTGTTAAATGTATATGTTATTTTGGTGAATTAAGAAACCAGAAAAATTAACCCCCAAAATATATAGGGCTGTGAGTAATTCTCGAACAACAAGCAGATGTTTTGCGTATGCGGAACTATCGAGTTTGGAAATGATAGGACAGCACTTAAAATTTGTAATATACAAATTATGAAGATGAATCTTCGTACCGATTTGTTGATTAAAATGTTTAAAAGTTTTATTAAGTAATATATGCAAAGCAAAAAACAAATATTAATTACTCAGTAAGTGTGCAAAAATTACACGTGTTAGTCTAATTGCTTTTTCTCACCTACAAACCAATTAGCGACACGGGTTCGGCGGCACAAACTTTTATCAACACTTTATTGTGTAATTAATGTTAATCCCCCTTCCTTATCAATCAGCACCGCTAGTGAAACTGGTACGTGATCACTTTAATGTGCCCTTTACGGATTATGCAGAAAACTGACAAATGCCATATTTTGCATGTTTAATATCACACTTCAAAAATGTATTAGCCTTCAGTTTCCTATGTAATTGTCCTCGGCAAAATTCGTCAAAAATGTCATTATAAAATAGCACCGAATGTCCAACAGTTTATGCAGATCTTATCTGGATCCAAACTATTTGCAACAATAATAACGCCTTCAAAATGGCTAACCTTCTGTTTACTAATTCAGTGTTGCCGTCTTCAATCTTTCTCTGAGTTAATTATCGTGGATGTGCCATTAAATTGCCTCCGAGTGTCATCTGGATCTGAACTATTTGAAACAGTAATCACGAATTCGCCCGCACGCGTAGCGTGCATAAAGTATACGGTACTGTCGCATTCTTCATAATTTAATTAATTCTGAGTTCATTAATCACTAAAAGAATTCAATTCTGATCCAGATCTGATATAGACCCAAACTATTTGAAACAGTAATCGCGAATTGACCCGTAGCGTGCATACAGTATACGGTACTGTCGCATTCTTCACTATTTCTGAGTTAATTAATCGCCACAAAGCATACAGTTCTGATCCAGATCTCATCTAGATCCAAACTAAGGTTAATAGATCTAATAATATCGGTCATTTCGTCAACAATAGTGATCGAGGTAATACAGATTTTGCAATCACTTTCTTTACCCTTGATAGTATGCGGCAGACTGTATAGATAGGTAGAGATAAGGGCGATGGTAGTAGGAGGCGCGTTGGGCACATTGCTGAAACGAAGCTCTTCAGTGGAAAAAGGTAAAAATCAACCATCAATGCAAGAAAATTAGTCATCGGAAAAACCAAACACAATATAGGCCTGCGCGATACGCGCAGCCCAATAATTTGTTCTCTATCTTTAACCCTTTCTATGTTTAACATTTATTCAAGATTTCTTCACCCCGCGGATATTCCCAGAGGAGCCATCAGATCTGGGTGTACTCTGTTTGCAAAGACATTAAAAGGAATATGTATCTAAAGCCTAGCTAGGATAAAGGGTAAATTTCAATGCACTTTAAAACTGACTTTTCACATAACAAGCATATATTATGATAGCCTTTGCAACAATTATCCCTAATGAGCATTTATGCATGTATTGATCACTTTGTGCACTTTCAGTTACTCTTTACTCCATGAATATTCAGACAAACAATAATGACATATGATGAGTATTAACCCTTCTCTTGCTGAATTTTAAAATACATTTCTCCTTCTTTACCCATGCCCAGTTGTATAATTATTACATATATCTTCACTGTGTGCAAGTATTTCGCTGTGCAATCACTGTTGTGGAGTGCACTGGTTGCACAATCAACTTGTAAATAGTGCAGACCCTGATGAGACAGCTCCTGCAGGAGCTGTCTCATCTGGGTCTTCACTATCTACAGGTATGTATAATTGATGTGAATAGCAAGCGAAGGGTTAATTCACTGAATTTCTTTGATGGCATAATAAACAAAATATGTTTTATTGTGTCAGAAACTGTAGAATCAGATCTACATTATATCAAAATCAAACAGAGCAGACTCTTAACTGTTTCCAAAAGCGTAGAAAAATGCGTTTATGGAGTTTATCAATTTTTCTATTGTAAATATTTCAAGGGAATTTCTTAGCTTTGACAAAATCTGTAGGATCAAATCAGCAAAAAAGAGCAGACCTGATCAGATTGCTCCAACTTTGTCATAACATATTCAAGCAGTTTGGATCCAGATCAGATTTAGGTCATCCCTATCGTTCTTATAGGCATCTTTTCACGTCTTTGCAAACAGAGTACACCCAGATCAGACATCTGCTCTGTTTACTTATGACATGATACAGATCTGATTCTACAGTTTTTGTTAAAGCAAAATAATTCACTTGTAAAATATACATTTTAAAGATTTAACTGATAAATATTCATGATGTCATTAATTCTCACCTGAATATTTAACAGAGAACAGAGCTACAGATAATTAAGGTGCATACTCAAATACTTAAATCGTCATTTCTCTACCAAACCCTATGTTGTGACCACTCTTTAGAATCGTTTCACAGAGACGATTCTAAAGAGTGGTCACAACATAGGGTTTGGTGGAGAAATATAGAAGTTATTCTTGAAAATGTTTTGATGTACACGTCTTATCTGGACCTTTGGTTAATCTGATGTCTCATCAAGATCCAAACTATCTGACATTCGGATTGTACATACGAGATGAAAAAGTGAAAAAGAAAATTAACAAGATAATTGAAATAGTTTTAGACAACATTTTGTTGCAGACAAAAATTACTTAGATATAACGATGAAGAGGTTAACAGGAACAGGTCTGACATAACCATAAAATTCTTTTCTAATTTTTGGGGAACATTTTTACTACATATTTATTTAGGTTTGATAGATTAAATTGAACGTGTTGAAGTCTAAATATCTTTAATTTCCCTAGGCTGTAGTAAGTAACCACTTAATCCTTTGAATGTGGGGAACAATTATTGTACTGTCATTTCTAAACAGTGTTAGCCCTCCGTATTGTGGTCTGCACTGTTTGTCATTCATTTTCCACAAGTAAATTTAAGAGTTTCATGCTGAATGAACTCTACAGTTACATTCTGATGGGCCATTCTACTATAAATATTCAGCACTTAAAGGGTTAATATCCATTTGCCTTTTAAAGCTGACAGAACTAGTTGATATATTATTGGGTGTCATGCTGAAGTAGATTGATAAATATGTCTGCTGCTCTGCCACTGTAAAAGCAGTATTTACCCAAGAGCATGCTCGTTTAACTCTTTACTACATGAATATTCATGTAAGAATAATGATGTCATGAATATTAATTAGATTATTTTTAATTATGGCACATGAACACATGAGTTTATTAACATGACAAAATCCTGTGAAATATCTATATCATATCATAAGCAAACAGAGCAGACCCTGATTGGACAGCTCCAGTAGGGCAGGCATCTGATCTTGGTCTACTTTGTTAGTACATTTATATGAAGGAAAGGGTTAAATTTGCAAAGACATAGAAAAGCGTATTTATGTAGTATTATTTATTTAAAGCCTGTTGATTATTATCTAAAACTCACATAAATATACATGTTTACCCTATACATGATTGAAACCTGATTTTCATACCTTTACAAATACAGTATACTCAGACCAGATGGCTCCCTAACCCTTCGCTTGCTATTCGCGTCAATATACCTACCTGTATTTTATTTTAAAATTCAGCGAGAGAAGGGTTAATGCAGGACAACAGTACATTGTAGAAAGCTCTTATCAATGATTTCTGTATAATTTTTGTCCAGCAACTTAAGATACCGGAATTTATTTATTTTTTTATAGCTTTTGTAAGCAGCTAGAGTAGACCCAGTTTAGATGGCTGTTGTAGTAGCCATGCATGTTTGCTTAGGAAATGATCCTGCATTAGCAACCACCTGCTTATGAAGACAGGCTTGTTAAAGTTCATTAAGTGGTCACATTAGAAGGGTTATACTGTATATAGGTCTGATTCTAAAGTTTCTGCTGAGGTAAAATATTCTTGTTATTCAGATTGCATACATGTGATAACCTGCTGAGGCATGTCAGGTAGATTTAGGAAATTTGTCAGGTAGATTTGACTCTTGTCAGGTAGATTTTACTGACGCGACAAAGGAAGAAAAAAATTTGCTTGATACATGTACTTATGTTTGTTAAACTTTTTCACATTATCATTCATACTTTACCATAAATGCAGGCTGAAAGTTGCATACCATTATAAATCTTACATTACACACATAACATTTACACACTTAACCCTTTCCCTCATATAAACACTTTTTTCACGCATAAATTGCAAAGAGAATAGACCCAGATCAGATGGCTCCTACAGGAGCTGTCTGGTCAGGGTCTGCTCTGTTTGCTTATGATATAGGAATGATATTCTACACTTTCTGGTTTGGCAAAAAAAAATCCAATGTGGTGTTAAAATCCCCATTAACCCTTTCCTTCATATAAACAAGTTTTCATGCATTTGCAAACAGAGTAGACCCAGATCAGACAGCTCCTATATAGGAGCCATCTGATCAGAGTCTGCCCTGTTTGCTTTTGGAATTTTAAAAATGTTTCTGTACTTTCTAAAATGGCAATAAAGTTACAATCTCCATATTTCTTTATATAACTACTGTTTATGAATATTCAGTAGGGACTGGAATTTGGAATGAAAATGGAACAGGGAAAGGGTTAAAAACAAATACTAATAAGTGGCATGCAGTAATAATTCTAGATTTTTTTCATGGGTCAAAAGTAACTTAAAAATCAATAGGTCTCAAGCCCAAAACACTGGGTTCCTTATTAAATTAAATGTCATGAAAAAAAATCAATATTTATCACTGTTTTATCATATAATGAAAAAGAAATTCTATTTTATTTTATAATAACATTTTTATTTTTATTTTTTTTTTGCTTATTTTGTAGCCCTTATTTAGCTATACTCCCAATGACAACCTTTACTCAGTTCAAGTCAGTTAAATCTTTACTCAGTTCAAATTATTTACTGCAAACATTGAGCAGTCACAGAAATGTTGAAATCCCAACAGGGTCCCAAAGTCCATGTTTTAGCCCGTATCTACAATCGTCGCGAAAACTGATGACATTTCAACTTTTTATAGTTATTATTTTTTGAAGAGTTTTACAATGGTAGATAATATTTCAGGGTGTTTTCAATTACTTCTTTAGTGTCCTTACCACTAATTATATTAATGAAAAAGTAATTTTGTGTACAAATCAAATGCATGATTATCAGTCCAGTCTTATTTTCGAAGTGTTTCGACCCATTGCAACAACGAGGCCAAGCACAACTGTCTTTGACAAGGAAACAGGGAAGCATGTCTATGTCTTATAACTTAATTATGAGAATATAATTCCTATTATAGGGTCATGACTCTCCTATGTTGCCTCGCTTGAGTAATAAACCTGCTGCATGTGATATTTATGATAGACGTTTGCATTTTGACACGACTGGTTCCTGAACAATTTATTTGGTAAAGTCCAGTAGACTGAAAACCGGAACCACCTCGTAATTATGTAATTCGGGTGATCTCCATGGTCTCCACAGGGGATTCCTTTGATTGGTCCCTACCAAAACAGACCAAGCGTGGATCACAGCATGATAGCAAGCTAAAGGTGGTCTGTGTGTGTACAGTGATGTCTCGTTAATCCGGAAACGTTTGTTCCTGGCGAAATTTCCGGATTAACGAATTTTCCGGATTAACGAATCACCGTCGTATGCTGCAAAATATCAACTCAATCATAAACATTGTATATGTACATGTACACATTTACTTTCGCATCAAGAAGTCTTTTCTTATAACGTTCATGTGTGCATGGACATGTACATGTTTATGCTACGATTGCATATAAAGAAGAAAGGATACATTGAAATAAAACACAAAACTGCTGAACTCTTTTACCTTTTTATTTACATCCATGCAAGGCAAACATACTGCATATAAATAAATAACAAACATAGCACATCCATTCAAGGCAAACATACTGCATATAAATAAATAAAGAAACATAGCACATGTATGCTTACACATTTAAAACGGACTGTACATAAAGTGTTCTATTTTTAGAACAGCAAAACCATTTTGGAAATGACAAATTACTGAGTAAGCTCAGCATTTCATCATGTCTAAAATGTTTAGCGTTGATGAAAATCTGCATGCTAAGATGCGGGCACAAATTCTAAAGATTACTCACAACACTTCATGTACAATGCGTTTTAAATAAATTGACGGCGTGTAAAGCCGAGCACTGCCACAACATTTTAAATTTTCACTGGCACTTAGTGTCACACGCACAATCACACAAGTTTACGTCCTGAAAAAATCTGTCAGCTTAGTCTGTCGTGACTCTCTGCTGGATCTGTCTTGAATGACTTTCATCATTTCCCACAAATTGTTCAGTGAACGCTGGCTGTTCTGCTGATCGTCGCTGTTGAAGTTGGGCGCAGTCTGCTCGAAGTACGAAATAGCAGTGTTGAGGGCAGCTCGTGCTTCACTGATTGTGACGTCAGTGTAGGGCTCGTTGTCTGGGTCTGGATCTGCGCTGTCGTCGTCCTGGTCCGGTTCCTCTGTCGCCTCGCCGCTCACGATGGATATGATGTCCCCGTCTTGGAGCTGGTGCCCGGTCGCTTCCTCCGCGTCTACCCCGACATAGTCCTCGGCAGTGAGATCGCAGCTCTCAGATGGCAGCTGACGCAGCAAACGTCGAAGCTGCAGCAGGGGCATGTCGTCCTCCGGATCCTCAGCCTGGTCTGGTCTCTGGCGTCGAAGCTGCAGCAGCGGCACGTCGTCCTCTGGGTCCACATCCTCGTCGGTCGTATTCAGGATCTGTACGTGATCTGAAACAGTTGGCAATCGTTCTCGTGCTGACAGCATCCCATGCCTTCTTGATCATCGACAGTGCCTGCTTGATGTTCACCGTCTGGGGCTCTCCTGTTTCAGCACACTCGATGTAGAGCTGGATCAACTGCTTCCGGTAGTACTTCTTGAAGGTTTTGATGATCCCGGCGTCCATAGGCTGGATGTGTGCTGTTGTGTTTGGTGGCAGGAAGTGGAGTCTGACGCTGCGTAGGTTCAGGTCTCCCGTTGTGTGGCTGGCAGCGTTGTCGACTAGCAGAATCACCTTTCTGCCAGCCAGGCTCATCTGTCTGTCAAAGTCTTTCAGCCAGTCAAGGAACAGAGCCGCCGTCATCCAGGCTTTCTTGTTGTGTCGATATCGCACGTAGGTCTCCGGGTTGTAGGATTTTCCGAAACATCGGGGCCGGTTGACTTTTGCTATGACGAACGGGCGGCGCTTGTCAGTCCCTGATGCGTTGGCTGCTAAAGCTACCGTCAGCCTCTCCTTGGATTTCTTGGTGCCCTAAACTTTCTTAGTAGCCAGCGTTGCGTTGGGCCCCAGTCTAAAGAATAGGCCAGTCTCGTCAAGGTTGTAGATGTCGTCGGCGGCATAGTCCTGCAGTAGCTCCTGCAGTTTCTGTCTTCCGGTCTCGACGGCTGTCTTGTCGGCGCTGTCAGCCTCCCCCTCGTAGAGTCGTCGCTTGATGCCCCGTCGGTTCTTGAATCTCTGGAGCCACCCCCTTGAGTAAGTGAAGTCGTCGCCGACGTCTAACTGCTCCCCTAACGTCTTGGCCTTCAGCAGCATCATCTCGTCGTTGACAGCGGCATGGTGTGACGTCATGTCCGTGAACCACATGAAGACAGCATCTTCAAGTTGCTTGTGTTTAGGGGTGCGGTGTCGGAGGGATTCTGTACTCTCAGAGAGCCATTTATCTTTCATTTTAAGGATGTCCCCAATAGTGGACTTCCCCAACTCTAATGAGGTATCTTTCAATAAGACTTTATGTCTTGAATTGTGGCCTTGGGTCTGTCGGCCTTGTACTGGCAGATCTGTTTCTTCACGCTGTGAGGGATCTCAACCCGGCGGCAATTGCTTGCAGGCGGCATGGCTCTTCTGGCTTCGTAGACTCAGCGAGATATCGATGTTGTATGTCGTATAGCAGTGGAAGTAGGAATGGTTATTTTGAGCCTAGCATGAGCTTTTATTTTGGTAAAAAACATAACTGTGATACCAAACTGGTTATAATTTCTGAATTAGCAAATCATTAAAGGTGATTAACAGTTTAACGATGGCGGCGCGGTTTTAACTTAACAAGTTAATTTAGCGAGTGTTCATCTCATTAAGGAAGATTAAAGAACATTAAAGAATATCAAACATCACTACCCTCGTGCCATATGCAACACTTTGATAAATAGCCGACACCAATTAAACAGTTTGCACACAGTCGGCGGTTGTTTTACCCATGCCCGTGATTGTAAACACAAGAATTCGCACCTCCGCGAGTTGTTTTAACTGTTGTTTTTAACCCTTTTACCGCCAATGCCGCAAAAATGCACCACGACAAATAGTGCAGTACCCAGAGCAGACGCCGCTTTTTTGTCTCAAACTCTATTTCTATAATATGTGCTTTATTTCTTTGAAATTTGCATTTATTCATCTCATTTCCTTATTTTACCAAAAGATTTAACCAAAGTGGTTTGCAGACGACAATTAGAACTTTGGTACTGAAAGGGTTAAATAGATATGTCTGCGAAACTACTCCGTCACTGTTGTTAAGTGTCAAGGGTGGGCAATTAAGCCCCGGGGCTACTGACCCGGCCGGATTAACGAGTCACAAATACAGGTAAATGCATAGATTGGTTACCGGAGATCTGTGTCCGGTTCCGGAACGCGAATTTCCGGATGTAACGAGTCAATTTACTGCACAAAAAATCCGTTCCCTTCGACTTTCGTCCGGATCGCGAGTTTTCCGGATTAACGAATTCCGGATTAACGAGACATCACTGTACAGAACTAACAGATAAACTCCACTAGGGAGGAAAATGTATGTCTCTAAAAAAATTGCCTCGCAAACTTTCAAAAACGGTAGATTTGCATACCGTTCCGGCAGAACGGTAAACCACCACTGAAAACGGTAGAATTCACCTACCGTCGGTAGTTATCACATGTATGAGATTGCATTATTAAAAAATTCTTATTTCTTTTAACCCTTCTCTTGCTGAATTTCTCCTTCTTTACCCATGCCCTGTTGTATAATTACATGTATCTTCAATGTGTACAAGTATTTCTCTGTGCAATCACTGCTGTGGAGTGCACTGGTTGTACAATCAACTTGTAAATAGTGCAGGAGCTGTCTCATCTGGGTGTTCACTATTTACAGGTAGATATATTGACGTGATTAACAAGCGAAGGGTTTATGATGTCATTATTTTTCACATGAATATTGAACACATGAAGGGTTTAATTCTTCAGGTTTCTGTATATCATTTAGTCCAGCATTTAAAGCTGCCATCTTTACCTAATAGAAACACCGTTTAAACCTTTACTCTATAGATATACATGTCTTTCTATGCCTTTGCAAACAGAGTAGACCCAGATCAGATGGCTCTTATAGGAGCCATCTGCTCAGGGTCTGCTCTGTTTGCTTATGAAATTATATAGATATGATTCTACTCTTTCTGTTAATTCTTGCAACCGTATGCCATGGTAAATATTAATCGAACAGGGTTTTCCCTGACCCCCTTTTTCTATTGAAATGTCCCTTAAATTTTACAAATGACCCTCAAAATTAAGAGGGTCTGTTCTTTACTTTATAGAGAGTCTGAGGGTCAAGGGGACCCTCAAATTGGTCTTTTTGAAAGTATCAAGGGAAAACCCTGATCTAATTTAAATATTCATGATCCAATTTGTTCTTACATTAAATATTCATGGAATGAAGGGTTAACTAGAGATGGGAAAATGTATTCGGTAACTTGGTCAAATGTCTGAGTATTGATGGCGTTTCTCAGTGGCATTCACTAAGGACTGAAATGAAAAAAAGAAAAAAAGAAGAAAAAGTGCTGTTTCTTCTAATTATTTTTCATCCTTTTAGTTGTGTTTGACAGTTTGACTGTTGTTGTTGTTTGTTTTTTCATTTCTCCTATTGATATTGATGACCCCTGCTGGTATAATAATATCAATGACCCCTGCTGGTTGATAGAATCATTCCTCTAAATGCGGAACATGCTCTAGGGATACCATGGGCCCTCACTTGGTGTCTGATTGTTTAATTATGAATACTTGGATGTTTGTGAAAGAAACACCACAGCTGGTTGTTTTATCATAGCCTGTCAATTATTGTTGAATGACTGTCAATAAACTATCCTGTAATTGACACCGAAATCCAAAATCACTAATTGTTTTTAAGTCATTGCGATTTCAATGTACAGTTAATCTTTGTTAACACGAATTTTTAGTAAAGATATCTTGAGAACTTTTTAGGCAGGTGTCTGCTTATTACAGGGTTAAAGTCATGCAGAAAGTTTCTCTAGGAATTTCTGCATGACTTTCACCCTGCATTAAGCAGGTCACCAGTGTCTTAAAACCCAATATTAGTGATTGAAATTATATTTTGTCCAATGGCGTTGCAGTATTTTTCAAATTCTCTGGCGATTTATTTTAGTAAATCAGCCGTTACTGGTCATTTATTTAGTAAGTGTCTATTTACCGAAGTAAGTGACAATTTACCCAGTAAGTCGGTCTATTTTATATTGCACCTGCGTTCAGAATCAATTCAGGGCGGCTAGCGGCTGAAGCCTGTTGGAGCAAATGAAATTGACATGACGCCTCGATATTCCGGACAGTTTTTAGCAACTGAAATGGATTCAAGCTTTTGAAATGATTTCAAAGAAGGGGGATACAAACGACACAATGATCACAATAAATATTAAAATAATTTTTAGAACTCTTTAAGCCATCATGCTGGACGTTAGCATTAAACAAACATGTAAATGAAAAATAAATTAAAAACAGTAATCATTTTTGCTGTCTCTTAACGAAAACAATATTTTATGACACTCTCAGAGGTTTGAATTACTAAACATTGTGTGAGTTGGTTGTTAAAGGGGATTTGTGAGTCTTTAGCTATAACTTGGAGCCAGGTCGGTTTGAAGCAGTGTTTAGCTCTTTCTCTATGGAACATTTTTAGATCTACACGAATTGATCAATTCAGGAATATTAATAACCCATTTGTTTAATAATGTAAACTTTTAAGGGAACATTTGGTTCAAGCAAAAACTCTAGGATCAGATCAGATCTATATACTTTTATACGGAAATAGAGCGAACCCTGATATTAGACATCTGGTTTTTGTCTACTATGTTTGCGATAAAGCGTTGATATGAGGGAAAGGGTTAAGACCGGTGTTTCCTCGATCGAATATAGACAGAGTTGTGTTGCTGCCAATTTCGCTGATGGGGCCACCAAGTTCTGCCTACAGAAGTCGTCTGTTCTTGCATTTATACAAATAAACTTGCAAACGTTGGTCTACTCCATTTGCAAATGTGCGAAACGCGTTTATATGAAGTAAAGGGTTAAACGATTTGTAGACATGTGCATTGACGAAAATGAATAGATAATAATTCTTGATAATCCAATCGAAATCACAGGAAATCTCAGCAAAGTACAATGTAATAACCTACCAGTTTTATTAGTGAAATTCTGAAGCGGTTATTGAGAGCTTGAGTTGCCGTGACCTCATGTTTGGACAGTATTGGTTTATACATACAAATGTATTTCAATAAATCAAAATCCTCCATTTATAATTCGCTTGAATATCCACTGCTATTCTCGGAAAACTATGGTGTTGCTGTCGGAAATGTATCGCGTCTCAGGTATATATAAGCGTTACGCACGATACTCTTATGAAAGAGATGACGGATGGTGACAGGTATGTTTATTACATAGGGCGCGCGACAGTTTGTGAACAAAACATAATTTCAATCACTAAATTGGTTAGTATTTGTTAGCCAGCATTTACAACATAAATCGGTCGCGGGGCTGTGCCCCGCTAGACCAATTCATTTTTGTAAATACTGACTAACAAACACTAACCTATACATAATGGTGCTTGTTTTACTGTGTAACAGTACACATGTGTTGAAAATATGATCCTTTACAATTGAAATAGAATAAAATGTTGTGTTAATTTCTCTTACTTTGTCAAAATAAAAATAATTAAAGCAATGTTTGTTCAGAAATTGCTCTGGGCCTCCTTAGCCCTCATATATTGATATCTTAAGGACAATATGATAGATTAAAAAAAAATAATGCAATCATCAGTAAACATTTTTATGCCACCGTTGACAATAGTCATGGGGGCATTACGTTTTGCTCATGTCTGTCCGTTTGTCCGTCAGTCTGTCTGTCCAATCTATCCGTGTATCACGCTTTTACGTGCAGTAGGTTGTCAGTATTTTCGAGTGTTATATGTCAGTAATTTCTACACTCATACACTTGAAACTTCACATACACATTAATCACCATCTGTGCTATCATTTGGCATCCCACCCATGCTGCCTGCAAGCCCAAGGTTAAGGTCAAATTACTTGGAAATTTTATATGCAGTTGGTTGTCACATTTAAGTGCAGTTGTTTGTCACAGTTTTTTCATTGTCTTATATTTTACTAACCACTATAGCTATTGGCATAGAATTACATATACACATTAAATACCATCCATACTTTCATTGCGCACCCAACCCATGCTGCCCACAAGCCCAAGGTTAAGGTCAAGGCAAGCACCACAATGGGGGCCATCCATACTTTCATTGCACACCCAACCCATGCTGCCCACAAGCCCAAGGTCAAGGTCAAGGCAAGCACCACAATGGGGGCATCGCTGTGTCTTAGATACAATTTTCCAGTTTGATATATCCTCAGGTTCTGTAATAATCATGTAGTTGTTCAATTTCATAAATTTATAAATATTGACAACCTGTACAGTAAGAGAACAGTTTGAAGTCTGAACAAGCTCTGTACAGTTTTCAAGTATTTGCTTGGGAATGGTGTCCCCCCCCCCCCTTTAGCCTCCCCCCCCCCCCCCCCCCCCACACACACACACAAACACACACACAGAGTGGGGAGGGAGACATATTGATTTTGTACAGTCTCTGTCTGTCACAGTTAGTCTGCGTTTCTTCTAAAAAATGACTGGGCACATTTCAATAAAACTTCACAGCTGTGATTATACATGTAGTTATCATTTTTCTCAGAGTTATGTCCCCTTGAATTATTTTTTTTGCATGAAATCAGGTTTGGAAAAAACAACTTCACAGTAGATGTATTCACCATGGAGTGCAGTTATGCATATTCCCAGGATGCTCAGATTTATGGACCCGTGAATGCTAAAAATAATGGCATGAAATCCAATTTCTCACAAAATTTGGCTGGTTAGGTTGGGGAAAAAAAACTCACAGCTGTGATTACCATGAGGTGTTGTTGTGCATATCCCCAGGATGATCTGTTACGTGTGTATGTATATGCTTGTACATCTTGGTCAAAGCATATCTCCTATTATGACTTGAGTTGAGATAGGAATGCCAAATTTGGTGTGTGAGTTTATCTTGGATTATGGCTACTAAGAGTGCCATGTACCATTTTCAGGTCATTGTGACATTGGCCTTGACCTCTGACCTCAGCTATAGAAAAACATTGTCTGGAGCATATTATATCTCCTATAATACTTGAGGCCACTAGGAATGTCAACTGTGGTGTGTGAGTACATCTTGGGATGCCACTTCAGTTTGAAAGTTATTGAATTGATACGTAATGACCATGAATAGAAGATTGCAAGATGCAATTTTTATTATTCCCCGCCAAAGGTGGAGGAATAAGTTTTGGCGCTGTCCATCTGTCCGTCAGCTCACTCAGACGTTGAAATTTTGTATGGAAGTTCATTTGGGGTTAAATATTGCTGTTATGAAGTTAAACATTAAAAATATTCTTCAATTTTATCAATTTTTGACGTGTTTTGGACTTAGTACTTTTGGCCACAAATCACCAGGTGAAATTTTTTGGATGGGTTGTTTTAAAACTTAATAATTGTGTTAGGATGCTGAAATTTTGTATGGAGGTTCATTTGGGGTCAAATATTACTGTTATGAAGTTAAACATTAAAAATCACCAGGATAAAGTTTTTGGGATGGGTTGGTATAAAGCTTAATATTTGTGCTATGACGCTGAAAGGTGAGAAGGTTCATATTGTCAAGACCTTTCCGACCATGCCAACATATTTGCCCTTCTGACCTTGACCTTTGACCTACTTTTGCAAAAAATCTTAAAATGCCTATATTATTGGAACCAATAGGCCTAGGGCTTCCATACTTGGTATGCAACTTTCTTGTGTTAAGACTTTTCCAACAAAATCATTGTTTGCCCTTCTGACCTTGACCTTGACCTTTGACCTACTTTTGTCAAAAAAATTAAATGCCTATATTATTGGAATCAATATGCCTAGGGCTTCCATACTTGGTATGACCATGCCAACATTATTGCCCTTCTGACCTTGACCTTGACCTTTGACCTACTCTAACAAAAATCTTTAAATGTCCATAACATTTGAACCAATGGACATAGGGCTTCCATACTTGGTATGCAACCTTCTTGTGTTAAGATTTTCCCAACAATATCATTGATTGCCCTTCTGACCTGGACCTTTACCTTTGACCTACTTTTGCAAAAAACTTTAAATGCCTATACCACATTTGAACAAATGGGCCAAAGGTTTCCATACTTGGTATGCAAATGTCTTGCTTGTAGTAAGACGTTTCCAACAATATCATTGTTTTTGCCATGTTAATTGACCTTTGACCTACTTTTGCAAATTTCTTTAAATGCCTATAAAATTTGAACCAGTAGGCAAAGGGCTTCCATACTTGGTACGCAACTATCTTGTCTTAAAACTTTTCCAACCAAACCATTGTTTTTAACATGTGACATTGACCTTGAACTTTGACCTACTTTTGCAAAGTCTTTAAATGCCTATACCATTGCAACCAATAGGCATAGGGCTTCCATACTTGGTATGACCATGCCTTTCTGACCTTGACATTGACCTACTTTTGCAAAAGTCTTTAAATATATATACTTCCATACTTGGTATGTATATTCTGTCTGAAGACTTTCAAACATACCACTGTTTTTACCATGTGACCTTGACATTTTACCTATTTTTTGCAAAAGCTTTAAGTGCCTATAACATCGGAACCAATAGACCTAGGACTTCCATACTTGGTATGACCATGCAAACATATTTGCCCTTCTGACCTTGACCTTAACCTTTGACCTACTTTTGCAAAAAGTCTTCAATTGCATATAACATTGGAACCAATAGGCCTAGGGCTTCCATACTCAAGGTATGTATCTTTCCTGTCTTAAGACTTGACTTTCTAAGCATACCAATTTTTTTAATGTGTGATCTTGACTTTGACCTTTGACCTACTTTTGCAAAAATCTTTAAATGCCTATAATATTGGATGCAATGGGCATATGACTTCTGTACTTGGTATCACCATGCCAACATTTTTGCCCTTCTGACCTTCACCTTTGACCTACTTTTGCAAAAATCTTTAACTGCCTATTACATTTGAACCAATAGGCCTTGGGCTTCTATATTTGGTATGTATCTTTCTTGTTTAATAATCTTTTTAAGTTGAAGAAAATTGATATTTGGTTGCATTTTGGTTTTGATATTGATGCAGTTAAAGTTTAAATTGAAAATTGAATGATTATTTTGTTCAATATGACACGTTTTTGACTTAACTTTTAAACAGATGAGCATGAGGTGGCTTTGACACCATTTCTGGTTTACATGGATATTGAACAGGTAACGGGTTAACCCTTACAGCGTGGGACATGAGGAATGTCCTTTGCAAACTGTGTAGACCCAGATGAGAGGGCTCTCATCAGGGTCTACACTGTTTGTCATGTTACACTTTTCTTTGGATTCACATAAGCTTGACCTGTTTGAATTTTGGAAAAGTCCATATGAAAATTCAGTGTTGTAAGGGTTAAACATTTAGGGTTAAACTCTCTGACCACTGGTGATGAATTGGTGATAAGCTATGCAATCAGTTTGGATCTAGATGAGACACGGAGTAACTCTGCATTTTAGGATCCAACCTGTTTGACACTTACATTGCATTTCTGGAAACAAAATGAAGAAACAAGTAGGTTTCATTTCAATCCTTTAAATTTAAGAAATGTTCCTGAATTATTCTTGAATTTAGTTCAAGAACAGCGCAGGAACTGCCCAGAAAATATATGCAAGAATAATCCAAGAACACTTTAATAAGAAATGTTAAATGAGACTTTCTTTTAGAACTCAAGAACAATACTGTCCATTTTAGAACTGTTCACACCCTTTACAATTCAAGAAATATTCTTAAAAATGTAGTTCTTGAATTGCTCAGAAATTGTTCCAGTTTTACACTGCAAGAACTGTTCTTGAACTGAAAAACTGGAACAGTTCTTGAACTGTAATTGTTCTTATATTTTGAACAGTTCTATAATTGTTCTTGGGTTCTAAAAAAAAGTCTCCTTTAACATTTCTAAAGATGTACTTGAATTGTTCTTGCACACTTTCAGCTATGCATTCTTCCCCTTTTCTGCAAGAATTGTTCTTAGATTGCAAAGAATTTGAATAGTTCTTGAACTGCAAACTATTCTCGAGTTCTAAACAAATGTTTCAGAAAAGTTTTTCGTTTTTTGTGCTTGTATACTTGTACTAAAATAATTTCATATTCAACTTTTGTAGCAATAGTAAAAAGGAAGGAAAATCTTAGAATGTTTCATTGAAGACTAAAAAAGACATAACACATAGCTCTGCATTGTTCATATTGTTATGCACATAATAATAATAGTAAGTAGGTCTTAAAACATGCAAAATAAATTTCAAGAACATTTTAAAACCCAAAGGGTTCATAAACTGTTATTAGCTGGTGTAAAATGTTCTGACAGATACAATTCAAGAACTTAAAGCATGTACAATGTTCTTAATTTGTTCTTAAAATGTGCAAAATAACTTTCTTAATTTGTTCTTAAAATGTGCAAAATAACTTTCAAGAACGGTTCAAGAACATTTCAAAGACTGACAATATTCTGGAAATGTTTTAAAACAATGCAAGAAAGATGATA
This sequence comes from Azorinus chamasolen, assembly GCA_963576725.1. Lineage (NCBI taxonomy): Eukaryota > Metazoa > Mollusca > Bivalvia > Cardiida > Solecurtidae > Azorinus > Azorinus chamasolen. Next base: position 54,895,311 of record OY755239.1, on the reverse strand, counting down.
AGTACTGATTAAGAATATTAGATGTCCTTGAAAAGTTTAAGAACCATTCTTAAAAGGTGTTCTTGAACATTTTCAGAACAGATGTTCTTAAAATCGTATTAGTTACAGTTCTAGTGCAGTCTTCCAAAACAAATCGCCAGGGATTGCAGCAGAGGAAAAATTTGGTGTGGAAAGAGTTTATCAAACAGGACAGCTTGTTTTTGTGGAGACTTTCAGGCAATTGTTAAAGACATTTTTCCAAACAAATGCAAGAATTCTAAGTGTTTTTATCATATTCCTAAATTATGAACATAAATCCCCCTGGGCGTTAGCTAATCAAAACCCTATGAATTTTGTAGAAGTGGGGATGTTATTCATTGCGTTCAATATACAGTAGAACCTGTCTTAAGCGACCATTTATTTATTGAACATATTAGTCTCAACAGCAGGTAGTTGTTAAATGCTGGACCAAAGTAATGCAGAAAGCTCAAATAGGAGCTTTCTGCATTATTTTGATCTGCATTAAGCTATCATCTGTCATATAGATCCAGATTTAGACCTCCTTTTATTGGTTGCTTAAGACAGGTTCCACTGTAATGAGTAACTAATTGGCAAAGATGTCCTCCAACCAGTCAGAATTTCCACTTTACTCCATAAATATGCCTTTCTTCGCCCAGGTTGCAAACATGATAGACTCAGATCAGACATTTCCTGTAGGAGCGGTCTGATCAGAGTCTGCTCTGTTTGCTTGTGAAACAATATAAATATGATACTTAAAGTTCTGCTATAGCCAAAATTATGTGTGTTGATGTGCCATTTTAACCCATTCCTGCACAGGCTTAACTTTTAGATTCAATCTCTGTAAATAAATCAACAAAAAAGGATAATTTACTAGAGAAAAGGAAATTTTCAGAATTGTGTAGTTTTGAAACCATTGTGATAAATAGAGCATTTTCTCCTATGGAGCAAATCGAGGGCTTGGTGCAAAACTATTCTAACTCCTTCACTTAAGTGAAGGAGTTAGAATAGTTTTGCACCAAGCCCTCGAAATGCTCTATTTATCACAATGGTTTCACAAAGTGACTTTTACTGAGGCATCAAAAGGCGTAAATATGCGGAAATGGGTTAATGCATAATCTCAATAATGATGATGTCATTATTCCTTACATGAATTATCCATGGTGTAAAGAGTTAATGAACCATTTATACCATGAATATTCATGTAGGAAATAATGACATCATGAATATGAATGAGCTGAATTTTTATAATGACATATAAAACGGGAATATTTGGCCATAGCAGAAACTTTAAAATCATATAAAAACAGGAATGTTTGGAATATTAGTTCATAAGCAGATTCTGATCAGATGGTTACTAACTTACTATTAGAGCTATCTTATCTGGGTCTGCTCAGTTTGCAATGGTGTTAAAGGCATCTATGAAGTAAAGGGTTTAACTATTTACTCTATAAATGCACCTTCCTTATAATGCCTTTGCAAACAGAGTAGACCCAGCTGCAGATCCATCTGATCAGGGCCTGCTGTGTTTGCTTATGGCAGTGATCTGCCAAGAATTTTGGACAGGTGGGACAATTGCCCACCTTTCCAAAAAAAGGTGGGACATTTTCAAATTTCATGGGTCACTATTTCTTTCAATCAAAAACACTGTAAACTTACCTGTTTATATGTTTCTAAGGGACAAGTTGATGGTCATTAAGCATACTCTGTGGCTGTCCAGTGTGAACTTTGACTTCAATTGGTTCAATTAACAATTTAACTGGTAATTAACTTTAACTTTAAACTTAAAACTGTTAACATATGTACACTGGCAATTGAGTCTATTGCTTCAAACACCCCCTCATCACTTTCAAACCTGGTGTTTGCATGTATTCAAGGAAATTAAGCAGACTCTCAAACTTATCTATTGCTAAGTCTTCCTTAGCCATCCAAAATGTTACATTCATGGCCTTTACAATAGCCTCTTCCTTTTCATCAAACACATTTTTCACAGCCTTTACAAAAGTTCCAGTTAATGATTCAGCTACCACAGCTTCTTTGTGATCAGCACTGTCTGCATGTCGTGACAAAGTACTTGTTCTAAAATTTCTACATTCAGATGTCAGTGTGTTATGTTTTCTATGTTTCAAACACAAAGTACAGGTCATAGAGTTTGTTTTTTCATCATACAGTAGCCATTTGTATTCACCGCACCATTTTTGGTTGAATAATCGAGCCTTGCATTTACCTGTCTTTATTTGGGCCTTATTGCCACTCTTACTGCATGCCGATTCCGAAGTTTCTTCGACACGCGAACTAGAGGGGATGCTTTCAGAACTCGAGACCGAGCTGATAGGTTCAGCGCTTTTTTGGGTCGTGGTCGGTTCACTAGCACTCTCTGCCACTAAGTCGGATACAGTATTATTGTTAACATCACTCGACTTTGATTTTTTGGCCGGAGAAAGAAAGAAAGAACGAATATCTGTGGTGTTTTTACGTTTGTCTGCCATCGTACGTATCGAAGGTAAATAACAGAGACGTTCCGAATGAACGGGAAGCTAATACTGTCCCTTTAGTTACAGCTCTGTTATTTAAACCCTTTACTCCAATTGCAAATATGCATGTAAGAAATTATGACATCATGAATATTAATCAGATTATTTTTTATAATGGCATATGAATTCAGGTCAAATTTAGCTAAGGCAGAAACTGTATAATTAGATCTATATAAAACCATAAGCAGTGATCTGCCAAGGCTGCGTTTTTGCGCCCTGGGCGCACTAAAATTTCGAATCCCGCATTGAAAATACCAGCGCCGCGGACATGGCGCGTCCGAATTTCGGCCCTGGGTACGAAAGTTATTGGGCCGAAATTCGGACGCGCCATGTCCGCGGCGCTGGTATTTTCAATGCGGGATTCGAAATTTTAGTGCGCCCAGGGCGCAAAAACGCAGCCTTGGCAGATCACTGCTTATGGTTTTATATAGATCTAATTATACAGTTTCTGCCTTAGCTAAATTTGACCTGAATTCATATGCCATTATAAAAAATAATCTGATTAATATTCATGATGTCATAATTTCTTACATGCATATTTGCAATTGGAGTAAAGGGTTTAAATAACAGAGCTGTAACTAAAGGGACAGTATTTAGGAAATATAAGTAACCTGGTGATTCTCTTGCTGAATTTTAAAATACATGTCTCCTTCTTTACACATGCCCTGTTGTATAATTACATATATCTTCACTGTGTACAAGTATTTCGCTGTGCAATCACTGCTGTGGGGTGCACTGGTTGCACAATCAACTTGTAAATAGTGCAGACCCTGATGAGACAGCTCCTGCAGGAGCTGTCTCATCTGGGTCTTCACTATTTACAGGTAGGTATATTGACGTGAACAAGCGAAGGGGTAAATTCTTGGCCTATAATTTTCGTCATAATCTTGTTAACACACGGTATTAGGATTGCCTCAACAAGGTTTTTGTCTGGTGTGAACAAGATAGTGTTTGGCCAAGAAATAGGGGATTTAACCCTATCCCTGTTGCATGATTCATTTAAGAAATAATTACATCATGAATATCTGTTAGCTGAATTCTTATAATGGCATAATGTACACTGGAGTTTTTGGTATTGGTAAAAACTGTAGAGTCAGATCTTAGTATTATTATTGAATAAGCAAACGGAGAAGACCTGATCAGACAGTTCTTATAGGAGCTATCTGATCTTTGTCCACTCTGTTTGCGAAGCATTGAAAAAGTGTTTAAATATGAAGGAAAGGTTAAATAGATCAATGTCTCTGCAGCTATGATTTGTATCATAATACACAAGTTGTTTTTGGTATGTTGATATATTGATATAGGGTTTTCTATTGTTATAATTAGGGTGTTTGTCAAATAACCAGTTGAATACTGAATCATAAACTGAAAATTGATTTAGAGTACTTGGTATAGTTATATAATTATAAGTTTGCAGTACCAATGTGGTTACAAGCAATATTTATTCAGATGTTTACATCTTTGAAGAAAAATGCAAAATGTATAATTTCATGTGTAGCACAGTGCTGAAGATAAACACATAAAAAAAATTTCTGAAATAGTTTTTAGCTCACCTGAGCAAGCTCAGTGTGAGCTTTTGGGAGACTTGCATGTCCAGGTGTGTGTCGTGCGTCGTCAACATTTTGATTATGAACACTCTAGTGGTCACAATCTTAGTCCAATCTTCATGGAACTTAATCAAAATGATTGTCTTGATAAAATGTCAGATGAGTTTGAAAGTGGGTCATATGGGGTCAAAAACTAGGTCACAAGGTCAAATGATAGGAAAACATTGTGAACAATTTAGAGATCACATTTTCTGCCAAATCTTCAGAATATTTATTTTGATAAAATCTCGGAGAAGTTTAAAAGTGGGTAATGTCAAAAACTAGGTCACTAGGTCAAATAGTAGAAAAAACATGTTTACACTCTAGAGGTCACATTTTCTGCCCAATCTTCGTGAAACTTTGTCAGAATGGTTGTCCTGATAAAATCTTGGACAAGTTAGAAAGTGGGTCATGTGGGGTAAAAAACTATGTCACCAGGTAAATAGAAAAAGGTTGTGAACACCATAGAGGTCACATTCTCAGCCCAATCTTCATAAAACCTTGTCAGAATGATTGTCCTGATAAAATCTCAGACGAGTTTGAAAGTGAGTCATGTGGGGTTAAAAACTAGGTCACCAGGTCAAAAATTTGAAAAACCTTGTGAACACTCTAGAGGTCACATTTTCAGCCTAATCTTCATGAAACTTTATTAGAATGATTGTTTTTATAAACTCTCGGATGAGTTTGGTTTGAAAGTGGGTCACATGAAGCCAAAAACTAGGTCACTAGGTCAAATAGTAGAACAACCTTGTGAACACTCTAGAGGTCACATTTTTTGTCCAATCTTCATGAAATTTAGAATAATTGTCTTGATAATATGGGTTAAGTGGTGTCAAAAACTAGGTGACTAGATCAAATTGTAGGAAAACCTTGTGAACATGCTAGAGGTCACATTTTTAGCCCACTCTTCATGAAACATAGAATGATTGATCATTGTCCTAATAAAATCTTGGAAGATTTTGAAAGTGGGTTAAGTGGGGCCAAAAAGTAGGTCACTAGGTCATATCTTAGAAAAATGTTTATACTCCAGCTGCCACATTTTTAGCCCAATCTTCTTCAAACTTGCTTAAAATGTTTGTCTTGGTGATATCAAGGTTGAGGTTGATTATGGTTTGGGCAGGATAAAAAAAAATAGGTCACTAGGTCAAATCTTAGAAAACTCAATTTAGAGGGTCATATTTTTAGCCCAATCTTCATTGGTCAGAATGATTGCCTTGATAAAATAAATATTCTAAATCTTTGAAAATCTTGTTCTCCAGAACTACTGCTTATTATCCACTATCAACATTGTTCAATATTGGCCCCATTCTGGGACTACCCAGCTATAATATTAAATCAATGTTAATCAGGTGAGCGATTAAGGGTCATCTTGGCCCTCTTGTTTATATTCTCTGGCAAACCCTATCTTGCTGTGCAGTGCTTATAATGTTCATCAAGATAGATTTTGGCTGAGAGTCAGAGATATAAGTAGATTTTTGCTAGATGCATCTTAACCCTTTCCCTCATATAAACGTGTTTTCACGCATTTGCAAACAGAGTAGACCCAGATCAGACGGCTCCTAGAGGAGCCATCTGATCAGGGTCTGCTCTGTTTGCTAATAGAATTTGATAGATATGTTTCTTAGCTTTTTAAAGTGTCTACAATGTCCCACCTTTCATATTTCTTTATAGCTATTTTGTTAATGAATATTGAGTAGGTATTGAAATTTGCAATAAACATAGAACAGGGAAAGGCTTAAACTGATCAGGGTTAAGTCTTCTGGTACTTATGGAATCATATAAATCTGATTTTACAGTTTCTACCATTTACCCAAAATCTGTGTTCATAATTATACTATTATAAAAAGTCAGCTAATATTCACAACATCATGAATACAGTAAAACCCCTCTTAACTGGAATTGTAGTAGAGAAGAATTTAGATACTTTTAGGTATACGTAGTTGGCTGCTAAATGCATGGTGAAAGTCATGCAGAAAACGCTCCTGGAGGAGCTTACCACCTGTCTCCAAGACTGATATTTATGCCAAATATAATGTCCGGTTAAGAGAGTTATTATTATTATCGGTCTTTAACCCTTTACTCCATAAATATTCATGTAAGAAATAATGGCACCATGGATATTAATAAGTTAATTTCTTATAATAGTACATAAACACATGGAACTTTATTGGTACAGAGCTACAGATTAGATGCGTAAATTAAAACATTTTCAAGAATAACTCCTTTATTTCTCCACCAATACTCGATTTTTAGAGACAATTCTAAATAGTGGTCACAGTATATGGTTTGGTGGAGAAATGTCGATTTTAGTATTTGGGTACGTACTCCTATCTGTAGCTCTGAATCGAGTTTTTACTACATATTTAGTACTATAATCAGTCTCATTTGAAGTTAATATACATAGTGGAATATTTATTTAACCTTTTACTCCATGAATATTCATGCAATAATTAATGATATCGTGAATACATGTACAAACTAATTAAAATTTTATAATGTCACTACGTATACAAACATGGGATATTTTTATCATGACAGAAAGTGTGAAATTAGATCTATATTATATCACAAGCAAACAGAGCAGACCCTCATCAGATGGCTACTACAGGAGCCGTCTGATCTTGGTCTACTGAGATTGCTTGCAAAGGTGTCAAAAAAGTATTATCACTGGAGGAAAGGGCTAATATTTGCAAACCTATAGAGGTGGAAGATTTAGGTAAATTTAGGTATATCAAAACATCACTTACAGTTGTTTATTAATGTGTCTATTGTTTTACCTTTTCCACTCTTGCTTGGCATCTCATCTGAATCCAAGATGTTTATATAGTTGATCAGAAACCCGTAGTTAGTGTACAAAGAGAGAAAATACTTGATTAACAGCTGACTGCCAATTGCATTGATAAATTATACATTTTTGTCTTCTCAAGGGAAATTTGAACAGTCGATTTACACAGACATAATGCCTGAAATGAAATGTTTTTAATTCTAAACATGCCTTCTATTTCCCCTGGCTGGTGTAATCAACCACTTAATATCCGCTCTCTTCTTAATGCAGACAGAATCAGATGATTTATCAGGTAGCTGACTTATAATGTCACCATAAGCTGCAGTTATCTCTGTTCATATGCTGATATTTATATGATATAATACATTCTGTGCCTTAACCTTTGGAGTGCTGAATTTGAATTTATGAATGTCAGTTAGTTTTTAAAAAAGGATGGAATATAGTAACTCTCCGTCCTTCTATCTGTCCATCCTTCCATCTGCCAATCCATCTCTATTTTCAATTGTCTGCACTGTAACTGTGACATGCATTCATGCATTGGTTAGGAATAACCTGACGCAAATGTTCACCAGATGGAGATAATGTGTTGTGCGCATAGCATATATTATGTACAACCATGTACATTGTTTTTTCAAAAAAACATACATAACACAATAATGTCACATAGATCAAATGAGACTATTAGTATTGTCAGTCATAATCAATTTAATTATGAGCAAAATCATTACATGAACAAAATTATGAAGGAAAATTGACAATTTAGATGAGTATTAATTACTAAATTTAATGTCCAGTTTAGAGAGGTTTTACTGTACATGGCCATCTCATATATATATAGGAGCTATCTGATCTGGGTCTACTCATTGTTGCAAATGCATAAAAAGGCAATTGTATGAAGGAAAAGGTTCAGGGGTTTTAAGTTAGATAATTCAGAGCAACAGATACCGGTAAACGTGCGTACTCGAGTTCTAAAATCATCATTTCTCCACCAAACCCTATGTTGTGACCATTCTTTAGAATCTTCTCGAAGAGACGATTCTAAAGAATAGTCACAACATAGGATTTGGTGGAGAAATAAAGAAGTTATTCTTAAAAATGTTTTAATTTACACATCTTACCTGGAGATCTGAAATTCATAAATTTTTCAAGAGTGTTAATTTTATCAGCATATGAAGCCATTGAGTTACAGCACAGTTCTGGGACTTGACTTAAATGAAATTTGTTGCAGCTATCTTCCAAGACATTATTTATAAAAAAAAATGACCTAGTTCTTCAGGATTTTCTGCAGTTTTTAGCTTTCTTGATTTGTTGAGGTATTGCCAATACATTGTATTTAGCTTTGATGTCATGAGTTGTACAACATATTGTCACAGTTTCAACATCAGGCCATTATTCTGTCATGTGTATGTAAAGATTTGTTCTTGAACATTTCAACTTCATAAATATTCATTTAATAAATCATGATAATAAATGCCATCATGAATATCAATTTTTGAAATGGCATATGAACACAGAAACTTTTGGCCATAGCAGCTGAACTGACTAGGATCAGATCTGCGGTATATTATTCAATTAGCAAACATTGGTATGGGCATGTGGTGTTCTTGTGGTTTTCTTCTTCTAAATTATGGATTGCTTAATTATTCAAGGGCTTTTAAGGAGCCCTCTAATCTGGGTCTTCACAGTTTGTATATGCCAGTACAGCCATGTCCTGGATTCAGAGTTACCTCATTGCTTTAGATCTTTTGAAGATGGCAGATTATTTGAAAATCTGAGACAATTCCTCAGATCAGTTTTCTCCATAGCAGCTTTTTTTTTAATAATGGTTCTTAATATCTAAGTTCTGAGCTTCTCCATAAATTTACCATAATGCTTTATTTCTGCACGCTCAGCAGCGAAGAGGTGATTACCTATGCCAACAGATTGAATCCCGATGAAAGGTCACATAATCAGGATCCAAACTGTTTGACACTTTGAAAATAGTTTAGCAAAGAAATGAGAGAAATTTTATTTTAATAACTGAAGCAGATATAACAATTGTTGCAAACGAAAATTTACTTGCATGTTTCATTTTCTATGCCTTTGCAAACAGAGTAGACCCAGATCAGATGGCTCCTGCAGGAGCCATCTGATCAAGGTCTGCTCTGTTTGCTTCTGAAATTTATATAGATATGATTCTACAGTTCTGTCTTAGCCAAAAATACCTGTGCCGGCATGTGCTATATTAACAGTGATTAATCTAATTAATATTTATGTCATTATTTCTTATATGAATATTCATGGAGGAAAGGGTTAATTTATTATGGTGATTTTTCAAAGTTGCATTATCTGTCATTATTTCACAGAAGATTCTTTCAGTATAAGAGTTCTGGAGTATTTCAATGACTGCAGAGGCTGATCAGAAGGCCTGTTCCGAGAGCCTTCTAATCCGGGTCTACATTGTATGCAAATGTGTCAGTTAACTCAGGTTACACACATTCACATGGTTAAAGCTTGATTCATTTTATGCACAGGGATGCTTAAAACAACAGCGAGTTTCTCAGTTAATCAAATAAAGTGACTACTGGTAGAAACCTACGGATCTTGAATTGATTTTGTCTCATTTAAATTTCACGCCTGTCAGGAGTAGCAGACGTTTTATAAGAGGACAAATTGGATTCGGAAAAACTACCATTACTCTGATGTCTACAAATCCTGTATTTAACTTCTTGCACGCTAGGGGAGAATTTAACCCATAACCTCATAGGCTATTTTTAGATACAACCTCTTTGAATAAATCCACCGAAAAGGAGCATTAACTAAAGAAAAGGAAAATTTTAGAATTTTGTAGTTTGAAACCATTGTGATAAATAGAGCATTTGCTCCTATAGGAGCAAATGCTCTATTTATCACAATGGTTTCACAAAGTGACTTTTACAGAGTCGTCAAAAGCCATCAATATGAGAGAATGGGTTAAGGTGATAACATAGCTGTAAATAAAAAGTGTATTTACAGAGCTACAGATAAAGGTGCGTACCCAAATACTAAAAACGTCATTTCTCCACCAAACCCTCTACTGTGACCACTCTTTAGAATTGTCTCTTTGTCCTTATCTGGACCTCCGGTATTTAGACATAATATAATAAAATAAAAATCATATTTCTCAGCCAAATTCTATCTTGCTGCAACTCATTAGAATCACAATGTCATGTCTGAGGCGATTTTAATCCTTTCCCTGTTGAATATTCACGTAAAAATTAATGATGACATGAATATTTATTACAGTAAAACCAGACCAGACGTTAAATTTAGATCAGATGACTCCTAGATCCTGTAGGAAATGTCTGATCAGGGTCTGCTCGATTGGCTTATGGAACCTCAGCTGATCCTACAGTTTTTACCAATAACAGTACATTCTTAAGTAAATATTCATGATGTCACAATTTCTTACATGAATATTCAACAGTGAAAGGGTTAAATGCCAGCAGCTGTAAAAAGTTCTGTAATTTTTCTTTAATTGTATTTGCATAATAACTTATTTTAAGTCACTCAATCAAAGACAAATTTCTGTACAGGATTCTTGTAATTTGTTGAATGTAGAAGCCTTTTTATCGTAATGGTTTTAAATTGACTGGCATTTTGTTGTTCCTCTTCCTGACATTATTTATCCAACAGAGTTTAATATCCACAATTGAAACTGTTTATCGCATCAATAAACTGTCTGTACGAATTCTCTTGTGTGTGTTAGTCTTTATACAAAATTCTGACTTTAGGAGATTTTTAGGAAATATTAATTCTCCAGGGCAGTACAAAGAATAGAAGAAATACACTACTGCTTTGACATACTTATTTGTCAATTAATCCTGTACCTGATTATAGAGATGCCTTTTGATGCCATTGCAACCAGAGTAGACCCAGATCAGACAGCTCCTTAACTGAATAATAAACTGGGTAATAAGAGAAAACATAAGGATTTATTTTAGTTGTATTAATTTAGACTTTTAAATGAAGAAAAATATGAAAAACATGAAAATTATACTGAAACAGTTTCAGAAATAACATAATGATGTTAATGAATACACATAAGAAAACCTTGATTATGTCCCCTTTACAGCCCCCTGAATGTGGGAAAGGAGTGTACTAGCATCATAACTAGGGTTATTTCCCTTTATTTATTTTCCTTAAGCTAGCAAATTCCTGTGCCCTGTACTCATATATTTTTCATTGAAATCTCACCAACTTGTATAGATAATTGATATTCATGTGCAGTTGTGCATAAAGTTTAGATAACTTGGATTCTTTTTAATTGTGCTAGAGTAACTGTTATTCTCCTTTATTTTCATTAGCAAATTATTGGGCACTTAATTTATTCTTTATTATTCTGTGGAATTTCTTCATACTTGCATGGATGATTGATATTTATATGCAGTTGTATACAAAGATAAAGTAACTTAGATTCAATGATCTACTCTGGAGTTATTTCACAAAGTTATTGCCCCTTGTTTTTTAGATAAGTTTGCAGAAATAAAAACACAATAGTAGAAATTAAGTCACCTACAGAAATCATAATACTGTCAATGTTGTTTCCTCTTTTCTGAGTTCTTTCTGCCCTGTAACTTTGCTATGCATTAACCCTTTCTCTCATATAAAAGCCTTTTCATGCATTTGCAAACAGAGTAGACCCAGATTAGACAGCTCCTATTAGGAGCTGTCTGATCAGGGTCTGCCCTGTTTGCTTTTGACATGATAAATTTGATCTGATATAGATCTGTGGCTGTCGATCTCTAGCACTACTTCAGAACATTATCCCTTTATTCCATGAATATTAATGTAAGAAAATAAAGTCTGTATGAATATTAATTAGCTTAATATTAATAATGGCATATGAACAAAGCTTAATATTAAAGAGCAAGTCCCTACAATGAACGCATATTTTAATAATATCATAGAACTTGGTATTTGTTATGCTTAACCCTTTGCTTGCTATTCGCGTCAATATACCTACCTGTAAATAGTGAAGACCCTGATGAGACAACTCCTGCAGGAGCTGTCTCATCAGGGTCTGCACTATTTACAAATTGATTGTGCAACCAGTGCACTCCACAGCAGTGATTGCACAGCGAAATACTTGTACACAGTGACGATATATGTAATTATACAACAGGGCATGGGTAAAGAAGGAGAAATGTATTTTAAAATTCAGCAAGAGAAGGGTTAATCATTATTATGAAGATTATCAATTTGAACCTGTATTGAAAAATGACCTAGACCTGTGATACAAAATAAACTGATTTCATCTATACCTAGAATTTTTGTTCTGCAACAAAGTATTATCGGCCTTTCCCGTTCAAATTGTCCACGTTTTGCCAATGATCACCCGATCCCTCCATTGTTTACGCATCAGCCTTTCTGGGAAATGGTTGGAGAGACGCGAATAGCGCGAACAGATACGAAACTAAAACCCAACCAGAATAAAACGTCTTTGTCAAACAAATGGATGTTTTGTCATTTATAACTTTATTGGATAGGTTTACTTGCGATATACTACTTTTCAGCATATAAACAAATGAGTTGTGTATTATTATAATTTCAGGCATTTTTGAACCAAGTCGAATGTAGGGACTTCCCCTTTAATAATGGCATATGAACAAGAAAAGGTTTGGCCCTGGTAAAAACTATAGAATTAGATGTACATACAGTAATTTTATACGCAAATGTAGCAGATTCTGATCAGATAGCTACTGCAGGATGTGGGTCTACTCTATTTGCAAAGATATTAAAAGGAGTAAAGGGTTTATTACTAATGGCTGCTGTTTGAAAATCTGAACTCTTTCCCTAATATAAACATGTGTTCACGCATTTGCAAACAGAGTAGACCCAGATCAGATGGCTCCTATAGGAGGCGTCTGATCAGGGTCTGCTCTGTTTGCTTATTGAATTGATAGATCTGTTTCTTTACTTTCTAAAATGGCTACAATGATCCACCTTCCATATTTCATTATAACTATTTTGTCCATGAATATTCAGTAGATATTGAAATTTGGAATAAGTATAGAACAGGGAAAGGGTGAGCATCTTCTGACATCCCCTGTTTGTTTTCTGCATGACGGTTTGAGATGTGAGTCCCTGATTTCTTACACATGGAAATAAAAATAAAATAAAATCACAATTTGAGCTGAACATATTTACATCATATCTCGATATATATTTTTATACTCCCACAAACTTTGTTTGTGGGGGTATATAGGAGTCACCTTGGCAGTCGGTCGGTCTGTCGGTCTGTTGACTTTTGTTTGAACGCGGACTCTCAATGACCGCTGACTAGAATTCAATGAAACTTGACATGATGCTTTATCATAAAGAGGACATGCGCATCCAATTATAGTTTACCAGCTGATTGATTTTCTTACAAGTTTATTCCCCTTGTTTAAAAGTTTTGTGTTAGTCTGTCTGTTGACCTTTATTCTGCATGGTTTCTCAGCGACTGCTGACTGGAATCATATGAAACTTGTCATGATACTTTATCATGAAGAGGAGATGCCCATCCAGTAATAGTTTTACAGTTTATCTGTTTTCTTACATAGTTATGCCCCTTTGAATCTTGGTCTGTTGGTCGGTCTGTTGACTTTTTTTGCGCTGTTTCTAAGCAACTGCTTACTGGATTCCAATGAAACTTGACATGATGCTATGTCATAAAGAGGACATGCACATCCAGATAATGTTTTCCAGGTGATTGATTTTCTTACATAGTTATGCTCCTTTGTTTAAAAGTTTTGTGCTGGTCCTTCTGTTGACTCTTATTCCACACTGTTTCTAAGTAACTGCTGACTGGAATCCAATGAAACTTGACATGATGCTTAATCATAAAGAGTACATGCGCATCCAATTATAAGTTTTCCAGTTATGCCCCTTTGAATTGTACAAAGCTTTTTCATGTGACAGTCACATTTGTGGGGGTATTAATCACCTTCAGTGATAGTTCTAGTTTGAGCAAGATCAGTACAAGTCATTTGACTGAATTTATATTTAGCAAAATCTGGCTCTACAGTTTGCATAAGACATTAGTAACTCATTTCCCACACTGGATCAGTTAAAATGTTTATATTGTTAGAAAATATTTTCACAGATACTATGTCTAAATAAGTACATGACAGCTAAGTTGCAAAAAAGTTCAGTTTGTAAAGCAGTGGCCAAAATAACATACTTTGGCACATTTCCTTAACCACATGGGACATTGAGATAATGAAAACAATTGATTTCCTATACAAATCTTATCACATCTTGTGGAAAATATTCATTGAGGAAAATTATTATTTGAGGTGTCAAAAAACTTAAATAATGAACATGTTCTCCTGTTCATTAACCCTTTTCCTGTTCTATGTTTATTCCAAATTTCAATACCTACTGAATATTCATGGACCAAATACTTATAATGAAACATGGACGATGACGCATGGTAGCTATTTTAGAAAGTAAATAGATAGATCTTTCAAATTCCATTAGCAAACAGAGCAGACCCTGATCAGACGGCGCCTGTAGGAGTGGTCTGATCTGGGTCTTCTCTGTTTGCGAATGCATGCAAAACATTTTTATGTGAGGGAAAGGGTTAAAGTTCAGTGAATGCTTTGCATGCTAAGTAATGGTCTTGTCTTCAAAATATGTTGTCAGCTACGGATCTCATTGTTAAGTTTTCTTCCTTTTTATGCCCCCAATATAAAAATCTGAAGGAATAGTGAGTATATTGGCAATATTTCGAGGGCCTAATCCGAGAGGATTTGATGTTCCTCATTTTCCAAGAGCATTGTTTTACATTCTTCTCCAATGAGAGGCAACATTTTTCTTCACAGGCAGTGTGACTTTTTATGTCCCCAAAGAGAGGCATATAGTAATGGCACTGTCCATCCAGTCTGTCAGTCAGTCAGTCTGTTTGTCCCGCATTGTGTCCGCTCTGTAACTCCTACATACATGAGTGGATTTCAAGATAACTTGGTACAAAATTTATTGTTCAACAACTTAAGACAATGTGTCGGGGAAAAAGAACCAGGTTCCTATCTTGAAGGTCTAGGTCAGAATTGAGGGGTGACATGTCAAGGTCAAGGTCATCCTTCAGGGTCAAAGGTCACCAACTTTAACATTGGCCATAACGTTTGAACAAGTAGAGATACAGACTTGATATTTGGTATGCATGTGTATCTCATGAAGCTGCACAGTTTGAGGGGTAACATGTTAAGGTCATTCTTCAGGGTCAAAGGTCACCGACTATAACATTGGCCATAACTTTTCAACCAGTAGAGATACTTGATATTTGGTATGCATGTGTATCTCATGAAGCTGCACAATTTGAGGGGTGACATGTCAAGGTCATCCTTCAGGGTCAAAGGTCACCGACTATAACATTGGCCATAACTTTTAAACCAGTAGAGATACAGACTTGATATTTGGTATGCATGTGTATCTCATGAAGCTGCACAGTTTGAGGGGTAACATGTCAAGGTCATTCTTCAGGGTCAAAGATCACCGACTTTAACATTGGCCATAACTTTTCAACCAGTAGAGATACTTGATATTTGGTATGCATGTGTATCTCATGAAGCTGCACAATTTGAGGGTTGACATGTCAAGGTTATCCTTCAGGATCAAAGGTCACCGACCATAACATTGGCCATAACTTTTGAACCAGTAGAGATACAGACTTGATATTTGGTATGCATGTGTATCTCATGAAGCTGCACAGTTTGAAGGGTGACATGTCAAGGTCAAGGTCATCCTTCAGGGTCAAAGGTCATATCTGTTGACATAGTGTTTCACAAACACATCTTGTTGATATTGGTAGAAACTATAGAATCAGATCTGTATTATACCATAAGTGAACAGAGCAGACCTTGATCAAATGGCTCCTATCTGGGTGTACTCTATCCCATCTGCAGGGTCTTCTCTGTTTGCAAAAGCTTGAAAAGACGTATCTATGAGGGAAATAATGAAATAAATATTTGCCAGCTAGCTGCTCAACTGACCTTTCAGAAAGTGACAAACTGATATTCTAACTGTAGGTTTTAAGAAAAATTGAGGAAAAATGAATGTGCAGAATTGTAACAACAGACAGTATTTGCAGATGACAATTATATTAGCATGCTATAAGCTGAGTGAGTAAGGTTCTTGATATACAGTCCTGTAACATTGGTACAATTCAATTGCAAAGATATCCATATTCAGAGCTACATGCAGATAACGGTGCATAACCCAAATACTAAAATCGTCATTTATCTACCAAACCCTATACTGTGACCATTCTTTAGAATCATCTCTTTGAGATGATTCTATTGAGTGGTCACAGTATATATAGGGTTTGGTGGGGTAATAAAGAAGTTATTCTTGAAAATGTTTTAATTTACTCATCTTATCTGGAGCTCTGCATATATATATACATAGTAGTAATTTTCAACTACAAAAATTGTCACCAGGTTCCTTTCAAGGTACTCTTTTTTAACCCTTTCCCAGTTCTGTATATAGGCCAAATTTCAACACCTACTGAATATTCACTAATAAAATAATTATAAAGAAATATTGAAGGTGGACCATTGTACACATTTTAGAAAGCAAAGAAACAGATCTATCAAATTTTATTAGCAAACAGCAGACCCTGATCAGACGGCTCCTCTAGGAGCCGTCTGATCTGGGTCTACTCTGTTTGCAAATGCGTGAAAACACGTTTATATGAAGGAAAGGGTTAAGGTACTTTCTTTCTTCTTGTTTTTTTTCAAAACCTCAAATTATAAGACTAAATTTTTTCGTATTCTGGAAATATGCAATTTTACTCAGCTGCTTACTCGGGTCAAAACCGTGTGCAAAAGTTGTATTTTATGGAATATTTTGAAAAGAATACATATTGAATGGTTTCTTACAACCACTGAGGAAATTAGAGATAAGATTAGATTCAAAATCTTTCATTTTATATCCAATGTATTTGAATAAATTTATTGTTTAGATTTCCCCAAAGAAAATGAAATTTATAGTAACGATCTGCTATTATGAAACCCAACGTTGACGGAAATTTGTTCTTCCTTTATGTTTCAAAGCAATACTGGATGCCATATATGCAAATCTATATATAATAAAGAAGAATCTCCCTCAAGATCTTGCAAACAATCATACTGTTCCTAATAAATGCCCCCAGTTACATTATATTTTGGCGAGTGTGTTGGAAGGGGGGGGGGGGGTTGTTTAAAAGTTAAAACTTAATTTTTTTTAAAAAAACACCAACATTTCGAGACAATTTTAAAGGGTTACAGGTCACAACTTAGTGTTTGGTAGAGAAACAATTGTATTATAATAGATATCAGTATTATTGAACAAGCAAACAGTGCAAACCCTGATCAGATGACTCTTACATGTATGTAATCTGTTTGCAAATGTGTAAACATGCATCTCTATCAGATAATGGGTTAACTCTTTCCTTCATATAAACGCTTTTTCATGCATTTGCAAATAGAGTAGACCCAGATCAGACAGCTCCTATAAAGGTTGTCTGATCAGGGTCTCCTCTGTTTGCTAATGGAATTCGAAAGATGTTTCTTTACTTTCTACAATGTTCCACCTTCCATATTTGATTATAGCTACATTTGTATTTTGTTCATGAATATTCAGTAGATATTGAAATTTGTAATAAACTGAGAACAGGGAAAAGGTTAAAGGAATCTCTTAGTGAAACATAATGGACTTAAACCCTTTCCTCCATCTTTGAATGAATATACCCAAAAGGAGTATTTGCTAGAGAAAAGGAAAATGTTATAATTGTGAAATATAGAAACCATTGTGATATTTATCACAATGGTTTCAAGAAGTGACTATTACAGAGGCGTAGAAAGGCGTATTTATGGAGGAAAGGGTTAACCTTCTGAATGCAGGAATTTTAGCATACTGGCAAACAATGTAGATACAGACCAGAGAGCTCACAGAGAACTCCTCTGATCAGGGTCCCTGCACTGTTTGTCTTTCAAAATCCTCTAGCAAATTTAGCCTTTTATACTAAATGGATTCTATAGTTCAATACTGAGAGACTTAATTATTCTACTTTGAAAATTCAGCATTCAAAGGAAAGTTGTTAATCCATTGACTAAATTCTAAGTTATAATGAACTACGGAAGATGGAACATTGTAGCCCTTTTAGAAAGTAAAGAAACAGATCTTTAAAATTCCATTAGCAAACAGGAGCCATCTGATCTGGGTCTTCTCTACCTACCTGATTCTACCTGGTTCTTGAGGGAAACTGTTTGGCCCCTCAAGGCCTGTGACTTTCCCCTCGATGTCTGTTTTACCTCGTGGTCTCTGATCCGGTTTGGCACGAGTCTTCACTATTTTTCGTACGAATTTATAGTTGGTTAATAAACATTTGCAAAGCAAGAATGCTTGTGCTGCCACAATGTATCGAGTTTGGATTCAAAACTAACCACATTTTTTGCATTCACTATGGATTCAGGTAATGAGTTCCAGTTGTTAACTACTCTATGTGCAAAAGACTGCAAGCGGATGTTCCTATTGGCTCTAGGTTTTTTAATCTTGAGGTTGTGTTTGCAAATGCATGAAAACACGTTACATGAACAAAGGGTTAAATGTTGCAAAATTTAATGAAAGTGTCCATTTCCAAATACTAGTGTTTCATCCTGCTTTATCTCGACACGACCCAGCACATCCCTCTTTGACAGGAGAATTTTATATGATTTGTGCATAAAAATCCAATAAATAATAATCATTCCAGTTAATAATTATAAGGTGCACAATCTATTAAATAATTTGGACCAAATTGAGGTGTTTTGAAGATGGATACTTCTTATCATTATTACATGGTTGAGAACATTGTCGGTAAAGAGGTCAAAAGAGTGACTGGACCTATTAATGCCTGACCGCAGGGGTATAAATATTACATGGTTGAATGGCCAGCTGCAAGAATAATTTCGGTAAGGAGTTCAAAAGAGCGACTGAACTAATTAATGTCTGACCAGCCAGGGCCATTTAACCCATTCCTGCATATTGACATTTTTTTACGCCTCTGTAAAAGTTACAAAGTAAAAAGAGTGCTAAAACATTTGAAAGGAAGAGGACAACAGCAGCCGAACAGTGTAGACAAGCATTGGGAAATTCAGCACAATCGGACCATTTCTTGCCCACACTGCCTGAGAATGTTTCAGGCACAAATCGGTCTAACCAACCATCTTCGTACCTGTACAGCCACAAACCACCCCAATCCATAGGTTGACTAGTGGTCCTCGTCGTTCACATTATGGATGAACTATATAATTATAAAAGTCACAGTTTTGAAATCAAATGAATAAATACAATATAACTTGGTTTATCCAACATCCCTTTGGACCGTCTGAATTTGTCGGATACATCAGTGTGTCGGGGAAAGTCAGGGTCGGGATCAGCCATCGCAAAACAACAAAATTCAGAGACAGAAGTGAAATACGAGTATACAACATAGATAAAACATTGCCACCTGATGTTTATTTACACTTGGCAGGAATGCTGAATCAAATGTTTATGCATGCAATATGTACAATAAAAATATATCAAGTATCAAATTCCTTCATTTTAAGAATATCGCCCACCGATAATCTGCCAATTCCAAACTTCAACGACAACTCAGACTGTGTCATTAAACCACTTTCAGAGTTGTTAATTTATTCCATTTTTAGCTCACCTGGCACAAAGTGCCAAGGTGAGCTTTTGGGATGATCCTATGTCCGTCGTCTGTCGTCGTGCGTATGTGCATTGTGCGTCGTGCGTACGTCAACAATTTACTTAAACATCTTCTTCTCTGGAACTACAAAGCCAAGAGCTGTGATATTTGGTATGTAGTATGATGTAATGGTCCTCTACAAAGATAGGTCAAATTATGTCCCCCTGGCCAAAAATGGCCCCGCCCCGGGGCTTATCAGTTTTTCATAGGAAAATCTTTAAAAATCTTCTTCTCTGAAACTGTAAGGCATAGACCTTTGATATTTGGTATGTAGCATCATCTAATGGTCCTCTACTAAGATTGTTCAAATTATGACCCCTGGGCCAAATATGGCCCCACCCTGGGGCTTATCAGTTTTTCATAGGAAAATCTTTAAAAATCTTCTTCTCTGAAACTGTCAGGCATTATGAGACCTTTGGTATTTGGTATGTAGCATCATCTAATGATCCTCTACTAAGATTGTTCAAATTATGACCCCCAGGACAAAAATGGCCCCGCCCCAGGGCTTATCAGTTTTTCATAGGAAAATCTTTAAAAATCATCTTCTCTGAAACTGTAAGGCATAGACCTTTGATATTTGGTATGTAGCATGATCTAATGGTCCTCTACTAAGATTGTTCAAATTATGACCCTGGGCCAAAAATGGCCCCGCCCTGGGGCTTATCAGTTTTCATAGGAAAATCTTTAAAAATCTTCTTCTCTGAAAATGTAAGGCATAGACATTTGGTATTTGGTATGTAGCATCATCTAATGGTCCTCTATTAAGATTGTTCAAATTATGACCCCAGGACAAAAATGGCCCCGCCCCGGGGCTTATCAGTTTTTCATAGGAAAATCTTTAAGTATGTTCTTCTCTAAAATTATAAGGTATAGACCTTTGATATTTGATATGTAGCATTATTTAATCGTCCTCTACCAAGATTAATCAAAATATGACCCCGAACCAAAAATGGCCCCGCCCAAGGGCTTATCAGTTTTTCATAGGAAAATCTTTAAAAATCTTCTCCTCCAGAACTGTAAGATCTAGGCCCTTGATATTAGAATTGGTATGTAGCATCATCTAATGGTTTTCTACCAAGATTATTCAAATTATTACCCCTAGGTCAAAAATGGCCCCGCCCTGGGGCTTATCAGTTTTTCATATGAAAAGCTTTAAGAATCTTCTTCTCCAAAACTGTAAGGCAGAGACCTTTAATATTTGGTATGTAATGCTATCTAATAGTTTTCTACCAAGATTGTTCAAATTATGTCCCCTGAGTTGAAAACGGCCCCGCCCAGGGGCATATCAGTTTTTCATAGGAAAGTTTTTAAAAATCTTCTTCTCTTAAAAATCTTTAAAAGTCTTCTCTGAACTTGTAAGGCATTATAGACCCTAGATATTTGGTATGTTGCATTATCTAATAGTCCTCTACCAAGATTTTCAAATTATGAACCCCGGATCAAAAATGGCCCCGCCCTGGGGCTTAACAGTTTTTCATAGGAAAATCTTTAAAATATCTTCTCCTCCAAATCTGTAAGGTCTAGACTCTTTGTATTTAGTATGTAGCATCATCTAATGGTTTTCTACCAAGATTTTTCAAATTATGCAATCTGTCATTGAAATCATTAATCTGTTACGAACAGGTGAGCGATTAAGGGCCATTATGGCCCTCTTGTTTACCTATAGTTAACACTTAATTCTTTAGCGTTTTGGGGTCTATGCACACACCAGTTCACTTGCATGACGCTTTCTTTTTCCAAAAGATGATCCTTCCATTTTGAAAGACACATACATAAAAATATCGCCTAAACCCGACTGGATAAGTAAAGCAAATTTTATTCTGTAAAGCTATTCAGGTTGAGTTTATACCTAACGTTATTGAGACAATTACATTTTCTCATTTGTATGACCACAATGATAGTTACCTTTAATTATGGATTAAGCCTTTCCTCAAAATGACACAGCCAAGATAACAGTTCAAACGATCAGAGTGAGCAGACGCTCAGCCATGTGCGATCCCACTTAAAGACTGTCGGATACGCAGGTGTGGAAAACACTGCATTTATCATATTTAGGGAACGCCAAACAGTGTCGGATAATGGATATGGCAGGTTCCGTTAAAAGCAGGTTTTAAGCATATAGAATAAAAAAGGTAAATTTCTGGACCAAAGAATGCTGTCAGATATATCAAGTTGTCGTTAAAGTCAGGTGTCGGATAACACAGGTTATACTTTAATTTCCAAACTACACAATTTTAAAAAAAATTATTTCTAGTAAATGCTCCTTTTTGGTAGAATAAATCAAAGAGGTAGGAATCTAAAAATAGCCTATGCGGGAATGGGCTAATCCCTTGATATGTTCATAATTGGTGCAAGAACGAAATGCAAACAACACTATGAGCTAAGACACTGATTTTTCATTAGATTAAGTATTGTCTATTCCAAATTTTAGGACCAATTTTTTTTTAACCAATTCTGTCATACGAATTGATTTCAGAATAAAAAATCTTTCCATTATAACAATTTTACATTTTCTAAAGCCCAGCTGTTTCAAAGTGAAAAGAAATTGATCAGACCGTCGGAAACATGGTCAGGGTGTCAAACACTCTTATACCTTTATTTCCTTTATTCCAAAAATACACCATTCTACTACTCTGCAAACAGAGTAGACCCAGATCAAATGGCTTATTATGTTTGCTTATGAAGTAAAATCGATATGATTTTACAATTTCTGTCATGGTCAAAATTGCCTGTGTTCAATGTGCCATCATAAAAACAAAATTTAATTAATATTCATCATGTCATTATTTCTTTACATGAATATTCATAGAGTAAAGGGTTAATTCTACTTCCTCCTGAGATTTCGAAGCACTCCGCGTCTCATCTGGATTCAGACGATTTGTAGACTATCACAAATTCACCAATAGAGCATTCTGAAGGCTACAGTACCTTTTCTCATATTGTAGCTGATTTATCAAATGTCCCTAATATTTTGCAGAGCTATGACGATAGCTGAAATCCAGATACAGTAAAACCCCTCTAAACTGGAATTCTAGTAGAGAAGAATTTAGATATTTTCAGGCAGGTGGCTGCTTAATACAGGGTGAAAGTCATGCAGAAAGCTCCTAGAAGAGCTTTCTGCATGACTTTCACCCTGTATTAAGCTGCCACCTGTCTCCAGGACCGATATTTATACTAGAATTAACGTCCGGTTTAGAGGGGTTTCACTGTAGATGGATAATGGTTCCATTAAGGATTGGTTTTACTGCTTGCACTCTTAAATGTCTTATCCCCTGAATTTTCAAAGTGGAATTAATTGGAACTGGAAGGGGTTTAACCCTAACAACGATGAATTTTTAAATGGACTATTCCAAAATTCAAAAAGGTCAAGCTTATGGTGAATATTTAGGGATTTTTCTAAAGAAAAGTGTAACATGATAAACAGTGAAGACCCTGTTGAGATGGCTCCTCTAGGAGCCCTCTCATCTGGGTCTACACTGTTTGCAAAGAACATTACAGTGACTTGTGTCCTGCATGGTAAGGGTTAATTTGCTAAATTATTTTGAATAATAAACAGTGCAGACCCTGATCAGAGATCTCCGTTAGGAGCCGTCTAAATTGGGTCTACACTGTTTGCAACTGCCTGCAGGTAGTGAACTCGTTTCCCGCATTTAAAGGGTTGGATTATAACATTATGTCCTGGAATAAATATTGCTAAACATGGCAAAGATTCAAAAGAGGCCATATCTGTGTTGTTGAAAGCAAATTGATGATACAGTATATCAACTTACACTGTCAGTCTTTACTCCTTTGCAGCCACATATTGGCCTCAGCAAAAAATATATCGTCTGTTTTGATTTTTATCGTTGAATCTCTAGTTTCAAAACTAAATTGCAGTATTAAACAATTTGGATCCTAATGAAGCACCCAGTTACTGTGTATCTTGTCATGATCCAAGTTGTTTGCCGAGCGGATCACAGTTCTTGCCAATGGCAACCAAAGTGTTTGGAGGAAATGGGATATAAAGTGGATGCTTATAGGCATTTAGGAAAATAGAAGTTGTCTCTAAGACATTAACCCTTTGAATGCGGGAAATCCGTGTATTGGCATTCACAAACAGTGTAGTACCAGATCAGAGGACTCCTAGAGGAGCCCTCTGATCAGGTTCTGCACTGTTTGTCATTTGAAAATTTTGTAGCAGTTTTATGCCTTTCATACAGAATACATATTTAAACACAGATGAGTCATTCCATTTTGAATATTTCATATTGAAAGGGTTAAATCCTTTGCAGAAACCATATCTGAATGAAGCTGTTAGTCAAATTTCCTGTAATATATATACATGTACACAGTTTTATAAGCAATTTTCTGTAGATGTTTTATAATACTCTCATAAACGAAGCTTGAAGGAAGATTATAGGAGTTGGCTAATGTCAGCTGTAAAAATGAACAATATGATCAGTAGTGGAGAGCTAGCCAGCATGACATATTTATATGTTTGCAATCAAAATTAAGACTCAGGTGCATGGCCTTATTGGTTTTGCAATTATCTTTTGGAATAAACTAGTTCCACAGTGTTCACTTTAAAATACCCATAACCACTCCTTTTGGAAAAGGGAGGTACATTTATTTGCCTAGTTATACTGGCTTCTCCATCCATCCATCAGTCTAGGTAGAATGAATGGTTTCTGATCAATAACTCATCAACCTTTTCATCTAGAGTCCTCATATTTGGTAGGGTTGTTGGTCATAATATGCAAATGACGCTTGGTGATTTTATAGTCGGTAAGTGAAAGGTCAAGTTCAAACTTCAAGGTCAAATGTCAAACTAGGCCAAATGGTTTCTGATCAATAATTATGTCTCCCCCATTTAAGGGTGCCTTGTTTCCTAAAGAAGCATAATATAGTAAAACTTTGAAAATCTTCTCCTGAATCTACAGGGTTCTCAGCTTTCATATTTGGCACATAGCATCATGTTCAGGTCCTCCACAAAAGTTATATAAATTATGCCCCTGGGGTCAAAATTGCCTCCGCCTCAGGGGTAGTCAGTTTTCAATAGAAACATAATATGTGAAAACTTTGAAAATCTTCTCCTCTGAAACTGGAAGGTTTTCAGCTTTCATATTTGGCACATAGCATCATGTTCAGGTCCTCTACAAAAGTTATATAAATTATGCCCCTGGGGTCAAAATTGGCCCAGCCCCAGGGGTAGCCAGTTTTCAATAGAAACATATAGTGCAAACTTTGAAAATCTTCTCCTCTGAATCTACAGGGTTCTCAGCTTTCATATTTGGTACACAGCATCATGTTCAGGTCCTCTACAAAAGTTATATAAATTATGCCCCTGGGGTCAAAATTGGCCCCGCCCCAGGGGTAGCCAGTTTTCAATAGAAACATATAGTGAAAACTTTGAAAATCTTCTCCTGAAACTGGAAGGTTCTCAGCTTTCATATTTGGCACATAGCATCATGTTCAGGTCCACTACAAAAGTTATATAAATTGCGCCCATTGGGTCAAAATTGGCCCTGCCCTGCCCCGCCCCAGGGTAGGCTAGTTTTCAATAGAAACATATAGTGAAAACTTTGAAAATCTTCTCCTCTGATTGTCTGGTGAGCACTTCAGGGCCATTCTGGCCCTCTTGTTTTAATTGTCTCCCCTGATAACTTTGGAGTTACTGTCCCTTATGGCATAAAATTAGAGAAGCTTTCCTTTTTGTCGTTTGTATCTCTGAAACCATTAGGGCTAGAGTAGGAATTTTCACCAGCATGAGTGGTTGTGCACCTGGGGTTTTTGCATTGTCTCCCCTGATAATTGTTGAGTTATTGCACCTGATATGAACACTTTAATTTAGACAAACTTTGTGTCAAGCATATCTCTGAAACCAGTAGGGCTAGAGTCACCAAACTTCACAGGAATGTTGACCAGCATTTGTTGTGCATCTGTGTTTTTTTAATTGTCTCCCCCTGATAACTTAAAATAAGACAAACTTTACTTAGTGTTTTGCATAATCTCTGAAACCACTAGGGCTAGAGTCACCAAACTTCACAGGAATGTTGAACAGCATGAGTTGTTGTGCACCTTGGGTTTTTGAATTGTCTCCCCCTGATAATTGTTGAGTTATTGCCCCTGACATTATTGCTTAAACTTAGAGAAACTTTGTGTCATGTGTATCTTTGAAACTAGTAGGGATAAAATCACCAGACTTCACAGGAATGTTGACCAGCATGTGTTGTTGTATACCTAGGGTTTTGGAATTGTCTCCCCCTGATAACTTTGGCATTATTGCCCTTGATGACTTAAAATCAGACCCTGATAACTTTGGAGTTACAGATATTACACTTGTGTATTGGAAAGAGGATGGGAGGGGGAGACATCTGTTTTTGTGACAAAAACAAACCTCTAGTTCATATTTGGTGTGGATGTTGGTCAAGATGAACAGATGACCCCTATTCAGGGCTACAGACAAAGGTGCGTATTCAAATACTAAATCATTTTTTTTCTCCACTAAACCCTATGTTGTGATGATTCTAAAGAGTGGTCACAACATAGAGTTTGATGGAGAAATGAAAAGAGTTATTCTTGAAAATGTGTTACTTTACGCATCTTGTCTGGAGCTGCAGACTGCCCCTATTAATTTTTATATTACAGTTACAGTTGAAAGGTCAAGGTCAAACTTCAAGGTTAAATTTGAATTAGCCAGAATTGGTTTCTGAACAATTTTTCATCAAACTTTTCACCTTGTCCTGATATATGGTAGAAAGGTTGGTCATCATGAGTAAGTGACCCCTGTAGATTTGGAGGTCAGTAGGTGATTGTTCAAGATCAAACAGCAAGGTTACAGGTCAAGGCCATAACTGTAGAGATAGAGACTACATACTTAGTATATAAACTCATCTCATAAAACTACAACTATTGAATAGACCCATATTATGGTCAGGGAAAACGTCAAGGACAAAGGTCAAATTCCAAAAACATAACTTTTGATCTATAACAAATAGAGACTTCATACTTTGCATGTATACTTATCTTATAAAACTGCAATATTTGAGAGGAGACACGTTAAGATCAAGGTCAAACTTCAAAGTCAAAGGTCAGATTCCTAAAACTTTAAAGGGGAAGTCCTTACATTTGACGCATTTCAAAACCACCTTAAATATACAAAACTCATATGTTTATATGCTGAAAAGTAGTATATTGCAAGAAAACCCATCCAATTACCGTTTATAATGACAAACTGTCCATGTGTTTGATATCGCCGATCCCAATTTTATTCCCCGATGTTTCAGTCTTATTCGGCTTGGGTTTTAGTTTCATAACTGTTCGCCCTATTCGCGTTTCTTCGACCACTTCTTTGAAAAGCTATTACATAAACAATGGAGGGATCGGGTGATCATCGGCAAAACGCAGAACATTTTAACGGAAAAGGCTAATAATATTGTGTTGTAGAACAAAAATTATAAGCATTGATGAAATCAGTTTATTTGTATCACAGGGGCATTTTTCGATATAGGTTCAAATTGGCAACCTTCATAATAATGGTTGAGCATAACAAATACCAAGTTTTATGATATTATTGAAAATATGCGTTTATTGTAGGGACTTCCTCTTTAAACCTTGACCTTAATACTTGAACTCTTATAGATACAGACTTCATACTTGGCATACATGCTCAGTTCATAAAGCTGCAACTTTTGAGTGGTGCCATGTCATGGTCAAAGTCTCACTGTAAGGTCAGAGGTCAAGATTATAAGCTGGTTACCACGGACGGGTTGGAGAGCACGCATAGTTTACAAACATCACTTGTTTTATTGAAAATCACAAAAAAAATGTTGCTATATTGAGGCACAGTGCATGGCATAATTTTTTTATCAGATTAAAAAAGAACCGCTTTCTCAGTTTTCCATGCATTTTCATCAAACTTCACAGAAATGATTAACATGGTGACAAAAATTGTGCATGGTATAATTTCTTTCTGATTGGATTCAAGACAGCTGACTGGTGGCCATTTAGGATTCTGCAGTTACCTTGTGAAGCAAACTTTTACAGTTTTTGCTGCATTTTTTTTAGAAAATTTACAAAGTGATTGACATGTTGAGGCAGTGTGTTATCTTTTTTGTTTTTCCAAATTCAAGAAAGTCAATTGTCACCCATTATTAAAGTGACAATTTCCTTGTGGAACAAAAATGGAAGTAAAGCAGACGATACCACACAGCAACCCCATGCAGAAGCACAAATGAAGTGAGTGCATGGACCTATACATACAAAGTTTCACAGTTTTCACTGGATTACCGCGAAACTTCACACAGAAATGATCAGTATGATCAGCAGTTTCTGACCAGTGGCCATATTGAATTTTGCAATTACCCTGTGGAGCAAATTAGTTTAACAGTTCTTAAAAATTCACAAAAGTGATCAGCATGTTGAGATGCAGTATGTGACATAATAGCGTTTGAGTCTTTGAATGTACAAATTTTACTTGTAAACAATGAATTTTCAGAGTATAGTAGCCCATCGGTGTTAAACTGTACAGTGTGCTTAGTATGAAATGCTTCTCTGATCTGGGTCTACACTGTTTGCAAATGACAGTGCATGCATGTCTCACATTGAAAGGGGTTAATCACCTTCAGAGAGAATTTATTTTTTAACAAAAGAGATAAAAAAGAACCAAATTCCAGCGAATAATCTCAGAAGGGAGACATTCGGATAAGAATAATATATGACGCCTGCAAATGAACTTTTTATGCCCCCGTTCAGACGATAGTCAGGGGGCATTATGTTTTGCACATGTCCGTCCGTCCGTCCGTCTGTCCGAGTGTCACGCTTTTAGGTGCAGTTGGATGTCACAGTTTTTCAAGTGTTATATCTATATATAAGTCAGTAATTTCTACACCTATACACATGAAACTTCACCTACACATCAAATCAGCATACTTTAAACAACAAAATATAAAAAAATTAAAAAATATAGAAAAGAAGGAAACAAACTGTAGAAATCGTCTTAAAGACCCAACCACTTTGCATAAATCTACCAAAAAGGAGCAATTTACGAGAGAAAAGGAACATTTTAAAATTGTGTAGTACTGAAACCCGATTGTGATAAATAGAGCATTTGCTCTATTTATCACAATGGGTTTAGAACATGACTTGCTGAGGCGTCGAAAGGCGTCAATATGAGGGAATGGGTTAAGAAAGAAAACTGTGTTTTAACCCTTCCCCCATATAAATGCTTTTTCATGCCTTTGCAAACAGAATAGACCCATAGCCAGATCAAACAATTTCTGTAGAAGCGGACTGATCAGAGTCTGCTCTGCATGCTTATGAAATTATTATAGATCTGAATGTACATCTTGTATATATTATGCCATTATAAAAATTGAGCTCATAAATATTCATGATGTGATTACAGTTGAACTTCGATAACTTGAACACGGATAACTCGAACTTCGGGATAACTCGAACAAAATTTCAGTCCTTCCAAAACTTACAAAACAGATTTGCTCTAAAATATATCATTACACATATCTAGAAACACATGCGACAGCTTAATGCAGGTCTAAGGTAATGTTGAAAGTTCCTGTAGGAGCTTTCAGCATTACTTTAGACCTGCATTAAGCTGTGAACTTAAGAAAGTGTCCAAATAAGAAATCGGATAACTCGAACTGTTGTTATCGCGAACAAATTTGTATAGTCCCATGAAGATCGAGATATCGAAGTTTAACTGTATTTCTTACATGCATATTCAACAGAGAAAGGTTTAGAACACTTGAACATTTTTGTGGATGAAAATTAATATATAGGTGCTGAAGAACTGAAGTGCTACTATGCGTGCTTCTCTTTGTGGACCAGAATAGCTGATTGTCTCTTGAAGATAAGCAGCAGAATGAAGACAGTTTGTCGATTAAATGTTGAAGTAATGTCAAACCTCTCTTACTTGAGATTGCTTTCGAGATTTATTCATCTGCCTTAAAACCTTTCGACGCTGAATTTCAGAGTGGAACAGCCCAACGGTGTTTAACTATAGAGTCCACTCAGTATGAAAGGCTTAAACATGCTAGAGGATTTTGAATGACAAACACTGCAGACCCTGGTCAGAGGACTCCTCTAGGAACCCTCTGATCTGGGTCTACACTGTTTGCAAATGACAGTGCATTCATATTCCGTATTCAAGGAGTTAATCACATATTTTGCTCAGCTGAATTTAAGGTTTCAAAAGCACTTTCTTGACAAATCTCAGGGTCCAACAGAATCAATATCCCATGAAGGTACCAGTATTTTAACTCTGTTCTCCATAAATGCCTCGCTCTACATCTTTGCAAACAGAGTAGACCCAGATCAGATTGCTCCTGTAGGAGCCATCTGATCTGGGCCTACTCTGTTTGCTTTTGATATAATGTATTCTGCTACAGCCAAAAACTCCTGTGTCCATGTGTTATTATAACAATCAATCAAACTAATATTCATTAATGTTTACCCTTTCCCTGTTCTAAGTATTCATGTAAGAAATAACGACATCATGAATATTAATTTGATTAATTTTTATAATGGTATATGAAACCTGACATTTTTGTTCTGGCAGAAACTATTATCTGACCTTTATCATAACATAAACAAACAGCACACCTGGCTGCTATATTATACCAGAAACAAACATAACCCAGATCAGATGTATAGTTCTTCTTTTACTATAATATGCATTATCCTCTTTGTATGATTTCTTATAAATGAAATTCTTTGTATTGATGGTGATGATGCATTTAACCGCGGTATCCGATATAACGCGGGTGGTCTGTGTCGCCGAATTTTTTTTGTAAATACCTTATTTATAATATGATTGAATATCGCAATGAAACATAAAATAAACTTAGGTAAACTTATCCGCCCGCAGCAGGCTAAAGGATAAAAACAAACAAACACCGGTCCCTGCATAAACAATTGAAGACAATCTTACGTGTGAAAAACTGACAACTATCAACTCGTATATATGCCGCCATGAATGTAATACACACAGCTGATTACCAGCTCGTATCATGCGCATGATGCCCTAATAGCATGGGAACCTGTAAAATCTTAACTGCATAACCTTTGTTACAAATTAATTGTGTGTATAATTGAGATGCGCGTGTACTGAGTTTTTTCACTGTAAAAGCCACAAAAGTTCGCACTTTGTGCACTCTGATGAAAAACAAACATCATTAGAAATCTAAACACCTAACTCAGTGCGAGGTTATATGCTAATGCGGAAAAAGGGTGTGTACCCTTTGACCAATCAAATGAAATTTAAAACCCCAACAAATCACACGCGACAACACATGTGACCTTTCATTTTCTGAAAACAATGACAGCCATGTTTATTGTTTTACACAGCAGGTTTAATCGGATTAGGGGTTTGACAGGCCCAGAGGCAAGTACATCCCTCCCGTCAACAGGCTTGTTTTATGAAATATACTTGGTTGCTTGAAATCATACTCGATTTAATTTGTAATTTTGTGTAATTACGTTGATCCTTTCCAGTACGTGAGTGGGCGGGGAAACAAAGTAAACAAGTCAGTTTCATTCGAAATTAGTTTATTTTAGGATGATGGGGGTTTATGTAAGTTTATGTAAGTACCCAGATAAAAAAACAACGTTACAACGCGGTTCCATATATAACGAGGGTTGAATTTTATGTCCCCGTACCACCGCGTTGTAACGGGTCTCCAGTGTATTTTCATTAATCTAATTCATTAATCTAATTTCCACCAGTCTGCAAAATGTATTTCCCTCTCTACAACAATTCCCTCTTTACAACAAACAATATCTGTGTCACCGGCAGATGTTGCTCGAGAGAGGGAACACTATATACAGTACATCCACGGTCATAAGTCGTTTTCGGTCCCTAAAATCAGCCCCAGAATCCTTCCTTGACTTAAGGCTGTAACCTTGTCAGATTTATGAAAAATCTCTGGTTGAGCAAAAGTCAATCAGAAGTCAAAACAGTAGTTTGGTTTCCAATCTCGAAACTTACGACAGTGCCTTGGACAATGCCGCTTCCAGTCAAATCCATGTACTCTTGTGAAAAATTGCCGTTTTGCATGATACATGTATATATCAAAAGAATAATAGGATCTTGTGTAGAAACAGATATTGGTGTTGTTTATTTTAATTAAAGTGCATTATTATGCCTTTAAAATATATACATATACAAGGGAGGCTATTTTGTTGATGTAGCAGTAACAATATCTTAATAAATATGAATGATTTATTAGTGTTATTATAATTACCATGGGTTTTTTTCTGCTTTATATTTTGTATATTTTAAGCTGTTGCGTCATAATTTTCTCATTTTTTTTTTCAATATTACCATTAGTTTAACCTAATCAAAACTCAGAGAGTTGGACTAACTGTGAATTTGTCAATCAGTATAATAACAAACAAAAGAAAGTAACTTCTAGGGGTCAATTTAAAGCAATTTCGTCAGTGTTTAAGTAATGTGTCTCCATGTTTGGCAATATGTTTGCAAAATTGTGTGCAAATTTTCACAATAAGTTTGCCGACAAAGAAGATAACCCTAGATACAGGTGTCCCACCTACAATGGATTAGAATTAATGGGGATTAAACTTTAACTAATGAAAATACAGCTGTAACTGTTTGAGATATGCCGATCGAACCAATAAAAATGTGAGGGCATATACTAGGTAACAAATGTGGAATGTACTGTTAACACCAATCAAGATTAATTGCTCACTTCTAATCCAATGATCTTTTATTGCTCAACTTTAATCCAATGACTTTTAATTGCTCAATAATCAACAAAATGATTGGGTTGTATAGCGTCATCAATTTCTATAAAACAAGTTCAATATTGGAAATACTGACTTTAGTATTGTAAATCAGCCTCATCATTATCGTTTATTGGTCAAGGCCATCTTCACTATGTGTAAGAGAAAAGGCCAGGCTTATGACAAGACGAATACTGATGCAAGGCATTGGATCGCCGCGAAATTTGTGTACAAGGAAGGTTTTTAATAAGGAACTGTTTTGTTAAGACAATTGAAATACAACATTTCATTTAAAACTTAACGAGATATGTAGCCTCTAGAGTGTAATGACGTAGTGACCTAGTTTCGAACCCGACATGATCCATATTTGAACTTGACCAAGATTGCATGTGGACAAACATTCTGATAAAAATTTCAGTAAGATCTGATAACATAATTTTGTAGCCACTTGTGTGTGAACAAGATTTTTCTATGATTTGACCTAGTGGCCTAGTTTATGACTGCAGGCGATTCATATTTGAACTTGACCTAGATTTCATCAGGGTCAATACACAAACCAATTTACTTAAAGATCAAGTGCAAAATGTGGCCTCCAGAGTGTTTAGGATTTTGTAAGATTTGACCTAGTGACCTAGTTTTTGACCCGACATGACCAATATTCGAACTTGGCGTAGATTTCATGGAGACACATTCTGATAAAATTTCAGTAAGATCCAATAAGATTTGTAGCTTCTAGAGCATTAACAAGATTTTTCTAAGATTTGACCTAGTGACCTTGTTTTTGAGCCCAGGTGACCCATATTCGAGAGTGACCTAAATTTCATGCAGGGCAAAACACAAACCAATTTACTTAGAGATCAAGTGCAAAATGTGGTATCTCAACGGACAACAGATGAGGGACATCCAACGATCCTAAAAGCTCAGCATGAGCACGTCGTGCTCTGGTGAGCTAAAAAAAATGAGGATAAATGAATATCCTACTCCCCTTCTCTAAAAAGGTGATAATAAAGAGACAAGGCTATAAATTAAAAATATAGTCATTTATTATGAAACAAATAAATATGTAAACAAGAAAATATACTATGGCATGCTGATAAAGAACTCTGTTGCAAACTGTAACAAGTAAATACCTGGTAAAACTATTACCGGGTATGACATATGCATTGTTGGAAGTATCACATGAAACTTGACACAAATATCTAGGGCGGTCATTGATTGGTTCAGAGGCATATTGACGATACCAAAACGTAAGAGGATAAATATTTTATCCCGTCACTACAGCCGCTAGTGACGTAATAAAGGGGTAGCATAATAATCCTAAGTTTATATGTACAGTAGAGGTTTATTTGTATAGTAGGTGTAGGAATTTCTTCTTACAACAGGAACTATTTTTAATTTTTCTACAAATTTGTTTTACCAAAAATAACGTATAAGTTGAAAGAAAAAACACTTACTATGGATAATTATCATTAACTATCCCAGTAAAAACCCAAACCGTCATTAAAAAAAATAGAAAGGAAAAAGAGAGAAAAAAAAGTTTCATCAGCGGTGAGAATCGAACCAGGGCTGACTGCACGTTAGGCGACCGTGGTAACCACTACGCTAACAGCCCAGACATACTTCAATGTAAATTGAAGATGTATATAAAGTTATGATGCTACTATATTGACGACTTTTTTAAATAAAAAAAAATAAAACGACTTTTTTAAATAAAAATAAATAAAACAATAAAACTTCATTAAAACATTTATCACTCTCATGATAATTTAATCAATAAACTCTTACAAGGGCGGTGATGGTCATAGACCTAAATATAGCCTGTTCAGTTCCATTAACGAGTGACGTTAGCCCTATCTAAAAATAGAAACCGAGACGACGGAATTCGATTTTGACCATGTAGAGCCTCCGGTAGAATAATAACCATGTCTGTTTGAATTAACATATCGACTGTCGATTCAAATGATCTTATTTTTCAAATTCGAGCACGTTTTCCCGTCTTGTAATGTAAGTCCCATCTACAGCACTAACCTATTATTCTCTATTAGGATATATCGCTTTCACATATAAAGGCACTAGCAAAGAGTTTGAATCTATTCATGACTTAACATGTGTATATCACGTGTATAAATATACTGATGTATGTATTACTTTTGTCGACATTTTTGGACAATAAACAATGGTCATTAAACAAAACTGTAATATGTCAAAATCTCTGAAGGGCATAATTTAGAACGAGAGCACCGCAAACAGGTGCACGACTACAGTTTTGACCCGGCTTCAATTCTGCGACTTTGACCCGGCTTCATTTATGTTTACAAAACTGTTTTTGGCATTTAATGTCGATACTTCGACGAAAAAAGTGTCATAATTATTGTTATTATTGTACATTTGTTTGATAAATTTCTTTTTAAACATCGTATGAAGGTTTTTACATCACATATTTCACTACATCAATAATGCAGATAGAAACTATTCTCTGCCACGCTCTCATGTGCCAATTCATTTGGTTCTCCTCACCGATGTACGCAGAATAGACTTTGTAAAACTTGTCGCTACCCCTCCTACATGGGTAAATACTTTTGAACATTCCATTAGTGATCGCCGCTCATGCGGCGATCAATAAGACCTACAAGATAAGGGTTGTAGAGATTGCTGAAAACTCAAACAGCTGCGCTGCAGGGAGGGATTTTGATGTTAGCGAAAAACTAGTCAGAAACTGAAGGAAAACTAAGGACAGAATTTCATCAATCCCAAAGACAGAGACGTGCCGTGTAGTGTGTTTGAGTCCTTTTGATGCACTGGAGAAGGACTAGGGAGTCATGGCTTGTAGAGTTATGACAGAATGGTTTTGATGTCACCAGAAACGCCATCAGACTTGAAGGCAAAGTAGCTGTCTGCTGATTCTAAGTATGGCATTGATTCTTAAAGGTATAGATAGATAGATAGATGTACTGTTAACAGCAGGCTGATGCACGCGGTTCATAACCAGACATGTGGTTTTAGCCTGATGCACGTGGTTCATGACCAGACATGTGGTTTTAGCCTGATGCACGTGGTTCATGACCAGGCATGGTTTTAGTCTGATGCACGCGGTTCATGACCAGACATGTGGTTTTAGCCTGATGCACGTGGTTCATGACCAGGCATGGTTTGAGCCTAAGACAGTGCACCCACTTTGCACAGAAACTCCCAAAGGATATTGAATATAAAGTGTCATCCTTTCACCAGTTCATAATTCATGAGAGGAAAAAAATGGACTTTGAACTTTCCCAAACTGGAATATGGATGAAAGACCAATGGTTTTTGACATGCTTGGAAACAGGACATTGCACTCTGTGGGAGAAAAAATTGTATCGATAATACACTGTAATTCTGGCATGCTGCACTGACAAGTAAACTGAAGCCAACTGTTATCTTCAAGCTAAAAACTATGCCTAAGGAAAAGTTTCCACCAGCATTGTATACATGTGTTTGTAAATGAGAAAGGATTGGTGGACAAGCAAATCTTGACCAGTTGGCTCAATAAAGTGTGGTTCAGACCAGGGGGTATACTGAACACATGCTGTCTACTTGTGTGGGACATGTTTTGCGCTCATCTCTCTGAAGGGATTAAAGATAGACTTCGATCGCGAAAGAGTGATACATGCTGTTATTCCCTATGGCTGTATGTCAGTTTTACAGCCACTTGACGTCAGCTTAAATAAACCTTTCAAGTGTCATGTAAGATGTGGATGACCAGTAGACCCCACAAGACGACTAAACTTGGCAATCTAAAATGACCATGTCTAGTGTAACTGTGTCAGAGTGGATAGTCAAGGCTTGGGACAAAATTGAAAAGGAAATGGGAATGAAATCGTTCCTTAAGTGCGACATTTCAAAAGTCTCGACAGCAGCGAGGATGATCCCTGAATTAATGACATGATTGCTGATCAGGAGAAAAACATGCTGTTGAGAGCAAGGTTACGCAACCGGACGATTCCTATATGTATATGATCCAGGTCTAACAGAAGACTAGGTCAGAGACCTGTCTAACAGTGATAGTGATGAAAGTGATTTTGAATGATTTTCACTCTTAATTGCTCACTAAGTGGCAGTCATTTGCAAAAGAATTTGTCTGCTACTTTCTTCCACTTCTGAAACAATGTCTAGTGTCAAACGGTTTGGAGGTCATTACAATGGCATCTCATATGTATCCAAAGTGCTTTGCAACAAGTATCACGATTTCCACTTTGGTGCAAATATTTAATATTGTAGTATGGAAAGTTTTAAGCTGCTGATTCAGTGCTGTATGTGATCATAGATTTGTATTTTGAATGCTATTAGATAAAGGAAAATTTAAAACAAGTTACAAAATGTTGGCGTTATATATCTTTATTTCTGCCCAACGAAATATGGCATGCTGTCACATTTCAATAATAACACATTGTGGTCTTAGTGCAAAACTGTTGTACAGATAATTACCATATATTCTCCACCACAGTGCGAGTCAGGCCATAAGTCTGGTAGCGTTTTGACCCTCAGATCCAATAATTTTACCTTGACCCTTCCAAATGTCTACCAGTATCATTTGCAGTGTTGAAAATAATTTACATAACGTTTTCAAGCACTTCCAAATTCCATAGG
The DNA here is from genome assembly GCA_963576725.1 of Azorinus chamasolen. Taxonomy (NCBI): domain Eukaryota; kingdom Metazoa; phylum Mollusca; class Bivalvia; order Cardiida; family Solecurtidae; genus Azorinus; species Azorinus chamasolen. The sequence goes on along the minus strand of OY755239.1, from coordinate 54,858,333 downwards.
ATACGTGTATATTCATTGGCAGTGAGTGTCTAAAAAGCAGTTTATAATCCAAGAAATAAAAAATCAGAAACATTTCGCAATAAATTAGGCTGAATTGTAACATTTATTCAGTATTACAGTCTGTACATCATAGATGAAGTTTAATTTGCTTTCTGCAGTAGCTTGGTGGACATGCTACCAGTACACAGTTGCTATCTGCTGCTGATTCAAGGTGGAAGGGTAGTGTTTTGGTGGTGTCCATCTTGGAACTGCTACATTAGATTTTATTGATATTAAGTGGGAATCATGTATATATTGATGAATAGATGATAAAAAATAAAATGCAAATCTTATAGCAGAGTTACGGCCTCTTGTTATGTAGTAGGCAGACTACACTCATCAGTGCACTGTGTATTGTCTGAATCCAGACTGTAGACAGTGTACTATATAGAGTGTATACATAAACTAGCTCTGTCTGCCTTATATTTCTTTTGTTTAGGTGCCTATATAAGGCACGGATTTTAGTATTTCAGGGAGTTCTGCTTTAGCCCTCTCTGGGTATATTTCAGTACTCCACAGCCATCCCTCTCTGGGTATATTTCAGTACTCCACAGCCATTTCTCTCTGGGAAGCATTTGTTAATAAACAACATTAAAGGTAGAATAATGTTTGGACACAACATCTGTGTTTAGTCCTGTAAATTCTATTTTCAAATAAAATTCTGAAGTGATAACGTATTTCTAATTATATTTCTTAGTTTGAATCCGAAGACGTGTAAGATTTTTAATCTTACACGTGGCTCTAAAATAAGGGCTACTACAGTTACTTCAATTTTCCCTTTTATTTAACCCTTTCCCTCATATATTGTCTTTTTTATGCATTTGCAAACAGAGAAGACCCAGATCAGACGGTCTGATCAGGGTCTGCTCTGTTTGCTTATGAAACTATAATAGATGTGACTCTTCGGTATCTATCAATACCTAACGCTCTTTTGTATTTATGCCTTTAAAAAAATTAGCTAATAAATATGCACGACGTCATTATTTCTTACATGAATATAGAACAGGGGTACTAGGGTTAAGAAAATAGTCACTCTGTCAAATTTCATTAAAAATTGGTTGGAGTATAATATTATATGGATAATTGAATGATGCACATCAAATGCTGTTACTAATTGCACCACCAGTTACTTTCAAACAGACTTTTTATACGGGAATTTTTTCTATTCGGAGCCAGTTTTCTTAGACTTGAATAATCAGACTTACTTAATGCTTTTTATGAATAATTGAATGATTTACTTAGGAGAATAATGTACATAAAATACTGTGACAATTGGCCTCTTACTGAGCAAGTTATGGCCGTTTGTTGATTTATACATAGGAAATATATCCATTGTAGTACCTAGATTCTGGTTGGTCAGGTTTCATTGAAACTTTGCAGGAATGTATATAGGGATAAGAGGATACATATAAACAAACAGAGCAGACCCTCATCAGACAGCTCCTATATAGGAGTCATCTGATCTGGGTCTACTCTGTTTGCAAAGGCGTAGACAGGCGTATTTGTGGAGTAAAGGGTTAAATGGACCTTGTATAACATCTTTAACCCTTTCCCTTATACAAATGTGTTTTCACGCATCTGCAAACAGAGTAGACCCAGATCAGACGGCTCCTAGAGGAGCCGTCTGATCAGGGTCTGTTCTGTTTGCCAATAGAATTTGATAGATCTGTTTCTTTGCTTTCTAAAATGTCTTCAATGTTCCACCTTACATATTTATTTATTATAACTATTTCCTTAATGAATATTCATTAGGTATTGAAATTTGGAATAAACATAGAACAGGGGAAGTTAACAGGGTAGTTAATTGTGACTACTTAACCCTTTACTCCATGGATATTCACATAAGAAACAATCACTACTGCATACATAGGCCAATCACGTTCTTACATAATGATTATTTAATGGCCTTCATATTATTAATGCCCATTAAAAACTATAAAAATAACCAAAGCAAATCAAATTGAAGATTTCTTGGACAAAAGAAACTTCAAAAATCTGTAGTTTTGTAACTATGTGATAAATTGATCATTTGCTCCCTTTTCAAGAGCAAAATGGTCAGTTTATCATTGGTTTCAAGTGGTAACAAATTTCCAGCAGCATCAATATTAGGGAAACTATATTTGGCCAGCAGCAGCAAAAGTATATTAATCTTAATTCTATATATGTTTATACTTGTCTTACCTTTCTATAAAGTATAATGCATTAATAGACAGTATAAAAAGGGACTGTAGACAAACTGTGTAGAAAAAGTTCAGATGTCATTGACACTAGGAGAATGATCAAGTTGTTATTGGTTTGTGTAGAAACAGATATTGGTTTGTTATACAAAATCCTTACAACAAAAGGTCACAGCTAGTACTTTGTTACAATTGCTATATTATTACCTCCCTTTTTTGTAATAGAGACTTTTATAATAAATAAATTATTTATGAGGAATAAAGCAAAATTAATCTCCAATACATGTGTATAAATAATGTATATTTTACAGTATGGTGAAAACTTATATCATTATTTTTTTTAAGACTGTTGCAAACCCATTCTTTGTTATAGTCTACAGGAATTGAGCTGATTTTAAATGACTGATTTTAACTATGCCATGAAAATATTTGCCATTAATTTATTTCAGTGTGTGTTAATGGGTATTTTTACCCCATTAAAAGCTTTGAATGGTTATTTTAATTACCATTTTAATGGCCATTAGATCTTTATTTTAACAGCCTTTTAAGAGGATGATGTTAACAGGATTTTTAAGGATGCCATAAAATGCCATTAAATAGTGACCATTAAAATGCAATCAAAGGTTTACCTATTAATGGGTCATTTTAATGGTGTACCATTAAAACTAGATGAAAATAACTGCTGAAAATTTAATGGGTTTTAAGCATGTTTTTTAATGATAATTTTATAGTAATGGCATGCAGTAGTGAATTACAACATGAATATTAATTAGATCAATTGACTTGTAATAGCACCTTGAGACAAGAAAATATTTTTTTGCTGTGGCAGAAACTGTAAAATCATATCAGTTCTTATATTATATCATAAGCAAACAGGTTAAACGTGCACAAATGCACACTATTGTTCTATTGTCCACATCATGTTGGAATCTACCGCATTTACTCTCTGACTCCCACAAGTGACCTCTGATCGAGTGACCTTTTATCTCCCATGATGAGGCTCATGATATTTCAGTTTTCTAGGGAATAAAGTGAATCTTAAACATATCATTTATCTGTATTTTATTTTCTTATCCACAGTTTTTCTTTGGTTAATAACAAATTCATTAAATAAATATTGAAAGCTATTTGAATTCCATGCTTAAATTCAATAATGTGTCCCATTAAATGGAGATAATGCATCTTTTAATCTTAACCCTTTCCCTGTTCAGCTTCCCTGTTCAACATTCATGTATGAATATAATGACATTATGAACATAATATTAGCTAATTTTTAGCTGGATTTTTCGAGAAAAATCTCAGCTTATAGTTTGGGCGGGCGGGCGGTTGGGCAGGCGTTAGCAAAACATTGCTTATAACATCAGAATTACTTAAGCTAGACCATTCATATTTGATATGGAGATAGCTTGGGTGAAGGCCTTTCTTTTGATACAAGGATACATGAAATCAGGTCAAGGTCATGGTCACTATTTCGAAAACTTTGCCGTTTCTAACAAACTTTAAAATTGCTATAACTTCTGAACTACAAACGGCGGGTGTTAGCAAAACATTGCTTATAACTTCTGAATTACTTAAGCTGGACCATTCATCTTTGGTATACAGATAGCTTGGGTGAAGACCTTTTACTTGATGCAAGGATATATGAAATCGGGTCAAGGTCAAGGTCACTATTTCCAAAACTTTGCCGTCGTTAACAAAACTTTAAGATTGCTTATAATTTCTGAATTACTTAAGCTAGACCATTCATATTTGGTATTCAGATAGCTTGGGTGAATGCCTTTCATTTGATATAAGGATACATGTAATCAGGTCAAGGTCAAGGTCACTGTTTCCAAAACCTTGCCATTTTTAACAAACTTTAATTTTGCTATAACTACTAAACTACAAAGGCTAGACCATTCATATTTGGTATGCAGATAGCTTGGGTGAAGGCCTTTCACTTGATACAAAGACACATGAAATTAGGTCAAGGTCAAGGTCACTATTTCCAAAACTTTGCCATTTTTAACAAACTTTAATTTTGCTATAACTACTGAACTACAAAGGCTAGACCATTCATATTTGGTATTCAGATAGCTTGGGTGAAGGCCTTTCACTTGATACAAGGATACATGAAATCAGGTCAAGGTCAAGGTCACCATTTCCAAAACTTTGCCGTTTTTAACAAACTTTAACATTGATATAACTTCTGAACTACAAAGCTAGGCAATTCATATTTGGTATACAGATAGCTTGGGTGAAGGCCTTTCACTTGATACAAGGATACATGAAATCAGGTCAAGGTCAAGGTCACTATTTCCAAAATTTGCTGTCATTAACAATACTTTAACATTGCTTATAACTTCTTAATTACTTAAGCTAGACCATTCATATTTGGTATGTAGATAGCTTGGGTGAAGGCCTTTCACTTGATACAAGGATACCTGAAATCAGGTCACGGTCAAGGTCACTATTTTGAAAACTTTGCCGTTTTTAATAAACTTTAACATTGATATAACTTCAGAACTACAGTGCTAGGCAATTTATCTTTGGTATACAAATGGCTTTGGTAAAGGCCTTTCAGTTGATATAAAGATATTTGAAATTAGGTCAAAGTAAGGGTCACTATTTTGACAAGTTGGCCATCATTGAAAAATTTCAACATTTTTTCTTAACTGCTGAACCTCGTATGCTAGACAATTCATATATGGTATGGAGATAACTTTTGTAAAGGCCTTTCAGTCAATACAAGGATACATCAAATTGGGTCAAGGTCGAGGTCACTATTTTGAAAATTGACTGTTTTTAACGAACTTTAACATTTTGCTATAACTTCTGATCCAGGAGTGCTAGGCAATTCACCTTTGGTATTCATATAGATTTGGTAAGGACCATACATACAAATGACATAAAGATACCTGAAATCAGGTCAAGGTCACTATTTTGAAACATTGGCTGTCATTAAAATGTTGTTATAACTTCTGAACTACTTGGGCTAGACAATTTATATTTGGTATGCAGATAGCTTGAGTGAAGGCCTTTCAGTTGATACAAGGATACATGATATTGGGTCAATGTCAACAAAAAATTTTTCTGGCTTTAATGTGGTTTCCGCATTCTTTGCTTGTTGTATTGTTAAATTTGCATTGACAAAATCTATTTTGTGTCTTAAGCAAACAAAGCAGACTCTGATGAGATGGCTCCACATACAGGAGCCATCTGATCTGGGATTACTCTGCTTGCAGGAGCTTGAAAAGGCATTTATATGAAGATAAGTGTCAAGAAAATGGCACAGGACTCATCACTTGCAAATGATTCTTCCACCTCAATTCTCCTTTTGGCTGAGAATATAATTTTTTCTAAAATATGCCTGTTGAACTTAAAGTTGACAGGAAAACCCCAACATTTTACCAAAGAATGTTACGTCTTTATTCCGTATGTCTGGAAGTTATTTCGTCTTCAAGCGTAATTGAAGTAGATATTTCCTAGTCGCTACTGCAGCTTTTATTAAATTTACATTCCTTATAGCTGTAATGGAAAATGTTCTCCTATATAGAACACTGTCTGTGGTGACTTGACTATTCTCGTTTGTGTATTTCATTTATGCTGAGGTTGTCTCATAGGGTTTAGCAGACTTTTTGACACAAGGCAGCTTCAAATTGGCAAATTTAATAATCTCTCGTGCTTTAACAAAGTAAAATGTGGTTTATCAAAATATTGGTGCACAAAGTATTACAGTAGAACAGTCTTAAGCAGCCATCAAAAAGGGGTCTTATTATAGGCATGTACGACAGGTGGTAGCTTAATGCAGGGAAAAGGTAATGCAGAAAACTCCTGTAGGAGCATCTGCATTACTGTTACCCTGCATTAAGCAACCACCTGCTTTTTAAGACTCCTATGTTCAATAAATGAATGGCCACTTAAGACAGGTTTTACTGTACAATTAAACCTCTCTAATTTAATCATTCAGAGGCTATTTTAAGATCCAACCTCTTTGAATAAATCTACCGAAAGGAGCATTAATTAGAGAAAAGGAACATTTTTAGAATTTTGTACATGTAGTTTGAAACCATTGTGATAGAGTATTTGCTCCTCTAGGAACAAATGCTCTATTTATCACAATGGTTTCAAACTACATGTACAAAATTCTAAAATTTTCCTTTTCTCTAGTTAATGCTCCTTTTCGGTATATTTATTCAAAGTGGATGGGACTAAAAGTAGCCTATGAGGGGAAGGGTTAAAAGAGGGGTTGTTACTAAGCTGCATGTATTACAGCAACCTTTTACCTCATGAATATTCATGACAGAAATAATGACATCATGAATAATTGTCAGCTGATGTTTCATAATGGCATATGAAGACATGAATTTTTGACCATTGCAGAATTAGTGGATTCAGATGATGCTTCCATAACCAAACAAAGCAGACCTGGCTCCAACAGCTGCAATCTGATATCATGGGTCTACTCTGTTTGCCAAGGTGTCAGGTAAAGTGTTAACCCATTCCGTCTTATTGACTCCTTTTGATGCTGCTGTAAAAGTCACTTTCTGAAGCCATTGTGATAAATAGAGGGTGATATCATTTTATCAAGTCGCTGTGAACTTGACCTTGACCCCTGACCTCAGTTATTGAAATAACCTTGTCCCGGGCATATCTGGTATATTTCTTGAGGTAGATTAAATGCCAAATTTGGTGTGCGAGTACATCTTGGGATAACAAAGTGTCGCATACCTTTTTCAGGTCACAGTGACCTCTGACCTCAACTATAGAAAAACTCTCTCCGGAGCATATCTCCTACATTTCTTGAGGTAGAAATGCCAAATTTGGGGTGTGAGTACATTTCGGGATGGTGGAGTGTCACAACCCTTTACAGGTCACCTTGACCATGACCTCTGACCTTACCTATAGTAAAACCTTGTCCAGATCATATCTCCCGTATTAATTGAGATAGGAATGCCAAATTTGGTGAGTGAGTGCATCATGGAATGGCGGAGTCTCCCAAACCATTTTCAGGTCATCTTGACATTGACCTCTGACTTCAGCTATAGAGAAAAACCTCGTCCAGAGCATATCTCCTGTATTTCTTGAGATAGGATTAATGCCAAATTTGATTTGTGAGTACATCTTGGGACGATGGAGTGTTGCATATCATTATCAGGCAACTTTGACCTTGAACTTGCCTTCAGCTCTAGAAAATCCATGTCCAAAGCATATCCTATATTTCTTGAGGTAAGAATGCCAATATTGGAATGTGAGTACATCTAGGGATGACACAGTGCCATTGTATCGTTTTCTGGTCACTGTGACTTTGAACCTTGACTTCATTTGTTGAAAACCTTCACACTTACATTTAAAAATGGGTATTTTACATTATATCCACATTATTGTTTAATGTAACTTTGGTTAAAATTCAGGTCACACTGACTGTGCAATCTTTAAGTTTCGTTTAGCAATAGCATTTACAGACCTGGTACAAAACACATCTCAGTGTGTGTGCTTTGCTTTGTGGGCATTTGTCACCTACTGTGACACATTTCTTGTTTTTAGAAGTTGAGTCTTAGTGACAGTGTGGGAACTGATCTGGATTCAAACCGTTTCCATAGGTAAAAATATATAGGTCAAATCACAGACTTTAACATTGGCCATAACCTTTGAAAAGAGATAGAGACTTGATATTTGGCATGCATGTGTATCTCATGAAGCTGCACATTTTAAAGGGGGGGGGGGTGACATGTCAAGGTCAAGGTCATCCTTCAGGGTCAAAGGTCAGATGGTTATTTGTCAGCAACTTTAACATTGGGCATAACTTTTTAATCTGTAGAGATAGAGACTTGATATTTGGCATGCATATGTATCTCATAAAGCCGCACAATTTGAGGGGTGATATGTCAAGGTCATCCTTCAATGTCAGAGGTCAAATATATAGGTAAAATCACCGACTTTAACATTGGTCATAACTTTTGAACCAGTAGAGATAGAGACTTGGCCATAACTTTTGAACCAGTAGAGATAGAGACTTGATATTTAGCATGCATGTGCACCTCATAAAGTTGCACATTTTGAGGGGTGACAAGTCAAGGTCATCCTTCAGGGTCAAAGGTCAGATGTTTGTTTGTTTGTCAGCAACTTTAACATTGGGCATAACTGTTAAATCTCTAGAGATAGAGACTTGATATTTGGCATGCATATGTATCTCATAAAGTAACACACTTTCAGGGTAACATATCAAGGTCGAGGTCATCCTTCAAGGTCAGAGGTCAAATATATAGATCAAATCAATGACTAGCATTGGCCATTACTTTTGAACCAGTACACATGCAGACTTGATATTTGGCATGCATGTGTATCTCATAAAGCTGCACATTTTGAGGGGTGACATGTAAATGGCAAGGTCATCCTCCAGAGTCCAAGGTCAGATGTTTGTTTGTCAGCAACTTAACATTTGCCATAACTTTGGAATCAGTAGAGACAGAGACTTGATATTTGGCATTCACGTATATCTCTTGAAGCTGCATAATTTCAGGGGTGATATGTCAAGGTCAAGGTCATCCTTCAAGGTCAAAGGTCAGATATGTAGGTCAAATCACTTACTTTCTAACCAATAAAGATAGAGACTTGATATTTGGTATGCTTGTGTATCTCATGAAGCTGTACAGTTTGAGGGGTGACATGTCAAGGCCAAGGTCATCCTTCAGGGTCAAAGGTCATATGGGGGGCATAGCGTTTCACACACATGTTGTTCTATATGACAATATGTTGGACCTCCATGTTACGGTCTTCGACTTACAATTACTGAGCCCCTCACCACTTGGTTTCAGTCCCAGTCTAGGCATTTGAATTGTTCATGTGAGGAAGCCTTTCAACTGGCGTATGGTAGGTCAGTGGTTTTACCGGTGTGTTCTGTAAAAGTTAAAGGAGCCATGAACGGAATAACCTCTTGGGTCTTCCTCCTCCTGTAATTAGCTGGATGTCAAGATATGACTGAAATACTGTTCAAACCCATTCCCTCATACTGACACCTCTGTAAAAGTCACTTTGTGAAACCATTGTGATAAATAGAGCATTTGCTCCATTGGAGCAAATGCTCTATTTATCACAATGGTTTCAAAACTACACAATTCTAAAACTTTCCTTTTCTTTGGTAAATGCCCCTTTTCGGTAGATTTATTCAATGAGTTTGAATTTAAAAATAGCCTATGAGGTAATTGGAGTCAATTCAAAGTGATGTAAAATCCCAATGCAAACAAACAAACTATATGGCGATTATAAAGTGAACATTTTCAAATATCTTATGTTCTCAGTTAATTTTCACACAGCTTGTAGACCCTGACGCCAGTGTGGCCTCAAGTGAGCAGTTTTTGGTCATCATTGACTTCTTTATTTATGTAGAAGTATGATTGTCATCCTGTCTTGGTGTTCATCAACAATCTTAGGTTACATTTCACAAAGTGCTTGTTTTATGACCATAATGGGTCTTATTTATCACGGCCACAGCATGAACTGTCTGGGCCCAATTTACTGTAAAGCCTGTCTTAAGCTGCCATTCATTGTTTGAACATAGGAGCCTTTAAAAGCAGATGGTTGCCTAATGCAGGGCAAAAGTAATGCTGAAAGCTCCTATATATAGGAGCTTTCTGCATTACCTTTGACCAGCATTAAGCTGCCACTTGCCTAACAGACCCATAATTAGACCTTATTGTGATGGCTGCTGAAGACAGGTTCTACTGTATTTCTTTTATGAAATATGGAACATTCAGACAAATTCGATAGGAATCTGCTTATTTGCTTATCATAGATAATTTCCATAGAGTATTTCTAGTATTTTATTGAATTCCACAGACAAAATGGCATAAGATTGGATATATTGCACATAATTATTTCCCATAAAAACCATATGGTTTAACCCTTTACTTCATACAAACACCTTTTCACGCATTTGCAAACTGTCAGACCAAGATCAGACAGCTCCTATTATAGGAGCCGTCTGATCAAGGTCTACTCTGCTAATAAACTTTGATACATCTATTTCTTTAGTTACTAAAATGACTACAATGTTCCACCTTCCATTTCATTATTGCTCCGCGCCCACAGGCACAGCGCCATTTGTATTTACGATTTCTTTGGTTCATGGACCCGGATTTGATATTTTAACCCTTAAGATCAATGCTCAAGTATCCATGATTAACATACACATGTAGGGTTAACGTGTATACTTTGCATGATTTTATTCAGTTTCTATTTTAATTATATTTTATAAATATATTCAAGATGTATGCAATGGTAATAATTATAATTAGCAGTATTACACTATCCAAATATGTCGCAATTTTGTCGGACATGAGTTTTACAGGGCACTCCTTTCTGTGTTCATGTCAATATGTTTACAGAGTTAACTGCTCCTGTTAATCTCTCCAACACGGTGCTGTCGTGGATTGCTAAGTTTTACTGATTAATAAAGCTTTTTGTTTGCGTGTATTTGTTTTACGAACGCCCTTTTAGGAGTTTGTATAGACTAATAAGTCATAATGTCATATGAAAGTATTTCTGGGAAGCATTGTGCTATTTTTCGCCACAATAACATTCAGACGGAAACGGATCAAACCGGCCCCAACTTGGCCCAATTCAAATCGGTCCATGGTCAATCTGTCCTCAAAAGAGTCAAAGTGGCCCCAACTTTGGTCAAACAGCTCCCCCTTATATTTTGGCTGGTCAAACCGGCCCAACAAAAACCATAACAAAAATATTGATTAATATTGATTAAACACTGAAAGTCTTGAAGAAATATTTCAGTAACAAACTTTGTTTTTATCTAATATAACGTTATGTTGAATACAAATTTAAATTAACGAATTGCACATTTTTAGCTCACCAGAGCACAAAGTGCTCAGGGTGAGCTTTTGTGATTGCCTGATGTCTGTCGTCCGTCGGCGTGCGTCGTCCGTCGTCCGTCGTCCGTCGTGCGTCGTCCGTCGTCAGTCGTCAACAATTTGAACCTTTAAAAATCTTCTCCTCTGAATCTACAGGGTTCTCATCTTTCATCTTTGGCCTATAGCATCATCTGTTGGTCCTCTACAAAAGTTATATAAATTATACCCCTGGGGTCAAAATTGGCCCTGCCCCAGGGGTTTTCAGTTTTCAATAGAAACATATAGTGAAAACTTTGAACATCATCTCCTCTAAAACTAGAAGGTCCTCAGCTTTCATATTTGGCACATAGCTTCAACTTCAGGGCTTCTACAAAAGTTATATAAATTATGCCCCTAGGGTAAAAATTGGTCTCACCCCATGGATTGCCAGTTTTTTTTAAGCTGACTACTTAAACAGCCCATAGGATCACTAGTTATGCATAGGAAAAACTTTAAAAGTATTCTTGTCAGAAACTACATGTCCCAGAGCTTAGATATTTGGTGTATAGATTTACTTAGCATAACTTTATGGGTTTTATAAGTATCATAGTTCTTGGGTTAAAATTGGCCCTGCCCTGTGTGTACAGTCTTCTTCACTTCAGAAACGACAGCCTAAAGGTTTCTCCTTAATATATCAGCCTGCAGAGCTCAGACCTTCTTATATAACCACCCTTAGCCTGATCAGTTGAGTAGAAATTGTGTTTAGACAAATAACACACTCTCATTTAAGATTGAGAAAATTGTGGATAGTTCTTAATATGCAGAACACTCTTAAAGCTTTTTTTCATACCTATGCCCTTCATTAAGCTACCAGATATCAATATAGAGCATATCTGTTGTGAATTTCAGCTTAACTCTTTGCATGCTGGGTAATTTTGTCATCTGCTAAATGGTTGTCTGCAGCATATTCATAAGTTATCCGTACTACACAATTTCTTTCTAAGTTTTTCAGAATTCAGACTCATTGACAAACAGTTTGGATACCAGATCAGGCCCCACATTATATTGGCCCTGATCTGGATCCAAACTGTTTGCATAGGTCATTAGTGGTGGAAGAATCCCACTACACACTTTCTTTCTAAGTTTTTCAGAAGTCCAGTCTCATTTACAAACAATTTGGATATCAGATCAGGCCCCACATTATGTGGGCCCTGATCTGGATCCAAACTGTTTGCATAGGTCATTAGTGGTGGGATAATCTGCCTCTAGCATCCAAAGAATTAATACAAGTTCCAGTGGTCTATGCTCTATCCATTCTTTCACTACATTCTTTCAGCATCATGTTCTGGTCCTCTACAAAAGTTATATAAATTGTGTCCCCGGGGTCAAAATTGGCACCGCCCCTGGGGTGTTAAGTTTTCAATAGAAACATATGTGAAAACTTTGAAAATCTTCTCCTCTGATTGTCTGGTGAGCGATGTCAGGGCCATTCTGGCCCTCTTGTATTAAATATAACGTGATCTTGATCTAGATCTTAACCCTTTCCCTGTTCTATGTTTCAATATGTTTATTACAAAATTCATGGAGAAAATAGTTTTAATGAAATGTGGAAGGTTGAGTGTATCCATCATAGAAAGTATAGAAAAAGATCTATTTAATTCCATTAGCAAAAAAGAGCAGACCCTGATCAGACAGCTCCTGTCTGATCTGGGTCTTCTCTGTTTGCAGATGCATGAAATAAGTTTGTATGAGGGGATTGGAGTGTTTTATAACTATGAAATAAACAGTGTGCGACAATTGTCAGCATGCACTTATTGTAACATCAATTGCTTATATTATATTGATAAAACACTCATAATGTTGAAGCACTGTACCATTTAATTATTTTTTATAAAATATAACGTGATCTTTATCTTAATTATGATTTGGCGGTTTGTCATAATTGCCTGCACACGCCTATTTGAAAAGTTAAATAACATCAAACACATAACCGCGATATACGTGTGAAAACCCAATCCCTATATGACAATACGGTCGATGAAACGACTTTAGGCCTACCATAGAACCTGTCGTAAGCGGCCATAAAAAAAGGTCTATTTTAGGTCTGTAAGGCAGGTGGTGGTTTAATGCAGAACAAAAGTAAAGCAGAAATCTCCTATAGAAGCTTTCCGCATTATTTTTAGCTTGTCTGTTTCGAAGAAATCACGAGCTATTGTCGTAACTCCGGTGTCTGCGTCGTCATTGTCGTAGTCGTCGTCGTCGTCCGAAATCTTAACATTGACCATAACTTCATTTACAACCTTCATTTTTGGTATGCATGTTCATCTTGACAATGACAACAGACGAACGTTAGCACCCGCTTGTGGTGCTCTTGTTGCCCTGCATTATGCAACCACCTGTTTTTTAAGACTAATATGTTTAATAAATGAATGACCACTTATGACAAAGTTTACTGTATTATTTAATTAGGTCAACAAATGGTAAGGTCGACGAAATGACCATATTTCAATATGGACATTCAGGAAATTCAGATACTTCAAGATATATGTACATGTATGAATAATTAATTGATTTATTCACCACTTTGTATTTTAAAAGACTAGTGTTTTGTCATGACATGAATAACATGCCTTGATGATTCCCTGTTGTGTTGTTATTTTTTAAAATGTGCCAATATGTAAAAATCACCTACTGAAACCATTGTGATAAATAGAGCATTTGCTCCTATAGGAGCAAATGCTCTATTTATCACAATGATTTCAAACTACAAAATTCTAAAGTTTTCCTTTTCTCTAGTAAATGCTCCTTTTCGGTAGATTTATTCAAAGTGGTTGGATCTAAAAATAGCCTATGTCAGTACATACAGTACAGACTCTGATCAGAGTGCTTCTGTAGGAGCCCTTATATCTGGGTCTACACTGTTTTCAAATGACAGTGAATGCGAGTCACAAATTCAAAGGGTTTAGACAATAATCTAGATGGTCAAGGTCTGAGTCTATTAATATTATCAGGCTCTAAGTATAGATTACATTGTATAGTTGATATTTTAAATTTTTAAAGCAACATATGTCCATAGGAGAGGTTATTGAGTGCAGGACTTATTTTGTGTAAAATTCTAATTTGTGCACTATAACCAAACTGTATACATTAAGGTGATCACGGGTCCACCACTAGTGTGTAAATAGTAAAAGTTCAACATCTGCCTGCCTTAAGTTGGAATGTTTGATGTGTGCTAGAAACAGACAGAGAAATGGGTATTTAGAAACAGACAGAGAAATGGGTATTCATGTAAGAAGTAATGACATCATTCATATTCATTGGCAATATTTTTGAATAACACATGAACACTCAAGTATTATCGTAAGCTTAACAGAGCTGATCCTGATATTTAAGCTGTCTGATCTGGGTAATATACTCTGTTTGAAAAGGCATAGAAAAGTATATCTATAGTGGTAAGGGTTAAAAGATATTGTAAATACTGACCAAATACAGAATAATACAAAATTTGATAAACTAGGCTGAGCTTTAAAGAGGACCTGGTATGATGTCTAAATGCATTTGGATGCCAAATGTTTCTTAAACACATACGCACTGTCTGCCTTTAGCTAGATTTATGTCATGATGATTTTCAAGATTGGTCGTCCGGACTGACATATGGCACAGACAAATTTTGCAGACATATTTTTGGGCATTATTGATGGAAATCCCAAAGTATTTCCAAACAGCTCTATTTTCTAGAGGGTTTTTGTATTCTTTATCGGATGAAGATATGTTTATGTAGTTCTTGTTTATGAAGTTTAGGAATTCAGGGCATGCTTTGAAATCATCTAAATTTAATATTGCTGAATAAATATTATCATTGATTAATGTCAATTTGAAATTTATCTGATGTTCTGTATTGGAATATTAAATTTTCAACCCTGTTCTTAACGCTGAAAATAAACCCTTGCTTTACTAATATCTCTCCACTTTAGTGTGTGCCACTCATATGCAGATGAGACACATTCGTCCATAATTATGCTTCCTGAATTAGTTAACCCTTTCCCTCATGTAAACTTGTTTTCACACTCTTGCAAACAGAGAAGGCCCAGATCAGACGGCTCCTAGAGGAGCCGTCTGATCAGGGTCTGCTCTGTTTGCTAATAGAATTTGATAGGTCTGTTTCTTTGCTTTCTAAAATGTCTACAATGTTCCACCTCCATATATCTTTATAACTATTGTGTTTATGAATATTCATTATGTATTGGAATTTGGAATAAACGTAGAACAGGGAAAGGGTTAATACTTCATCCGTCCGTCTGTGTGTCCATCCCGCTCTTGTCCGCACTATTTCTCAGCAACTAATAATAGGAATTCAATGACACTTCATTGGAACCTTCAGAATTAATGGAATATGTTCACCTAACCATTCATTTTTTATGCCCTCCATAAAGTGGGAGGCGCCTTGCTCTTGTCCACCAGTATGTCCATCTGTCAGTATGTATGTACGTCCCACAAATTTTGTGTTTCCAACAGTACTCCTCATACATGAATGCATGGGAGAATGCCCATCAAACTTTCACAGATGAACAACCTTGATTTGAAGATGTGCATAAAGAATCAAGTTTGGCTCCAACTATTTTTACAAGAGTTATGTTGAAAGTTATGTTTTTGGATGACATCATCATGGCACGACGTTATTAACATAATAGCACGTTAAATACGCAAGTAGCTTAACTTTCCTGTTGTTGGCATCTGTCAGTCGAGAACGACTATGGAATTGTGCCTTTGGAGGAGACAGAGATGCACCGCCTTTGATAACTGTACAGTCCGATCCTGGATTATTGGTAATTTGCAGGTCTTGTTGCAGTCCTGGCATGCAAAAGCTGTTGCATCCTGGGTGTCTATTTGCACAGATTTTTTGGCTTTGCATCTATTTCGAAGTTCAGTGTTGTGGTCTCTGAAGGCTGATTCTCTTTTGGCGAGGCCCTCCGAAACAAGATGTGTCCACTGGGGTCTATCAGCTGCCCCCGATTCCCAGGACTGACATTAGTGCAATGTGGCAGGTTTTTATGTCGCGCTTGCACAAAAACCTGCCGTATTGCACTTGAGTCCTCGGAATCGGCGGCAGCTGACAGACCCCAGGGCTAATGTTTTTTGATGACATCATCACTCCACGACGTTATTAACATTAGCGCCTTAAATACGCAAGTAGCTAAACTTTAAGATAAAACATTTGATTTGATACAAGTATCATCCGGATATTCTTAGATTTGACAAAATAGTGACAAAATCAAAATGTTACCTTTCTTTCCGGACACCCTATATAATAAAATTTCAGCTAATAAATATTCATGATGTCATTATTTCTTATATGAATATTCGAGAGGGTTAGATACATGTCTTTGCTAAATGACCATCCAACCACATACAAATCATCTGTTGTTGTTAACTTTCTTAACCCTTTCCCTCATATAAACATGCTTTCACGCATTTGCAAACAGAGTAGATCCAGATCAGGCGGCTCCTAGAGGAGCCGCCTGATCTCGGTCTACTCTGTTTGCTAATAGAATTTGAAAGATCTGTGTCTTCACTTTCTAAAATGGCTATAATGGTCCACCTTCCATATTTCATTGTAACTATTTTGTCCATTTATATTCAGAAGGTATTGAATATTTGAATAAACATAGAACAGGGAAAGGGTTCAGCAAGAAAGCCTCATGTTCTATCTCATTCTCCCTAGTCCTCAGACCTGGCACCTTGCGAATTTCCTTTTTCAGCAACTAAAAAAGCATTTATCAGGCTGGTCTTGAAGTTCTCGACAGGCATTCAGGGGTTCTACTCTGTATCACTGTCTGATGACTGTTGAGTGCTCTTAAAATTAACAAGGAAAAATCATTTGAAAATTAGATTAAACGAAACTTTGCATAAAACGCAAATGGAAACACTCGGATATGGTTTGTAATGAAAAAATAATTCTTTTATGGAAATTGTGGTTTCCGTGGCACTAGTTGCATTACATTGTAAGACATCCCTAATGTTTAATTATTTTGCAGCCAAGAATTAAGTGTTTGCCCTGACCATTTCCTTGTTCAATATTATATGTAAGAAATAATGACGTCAGGAATATTTATTAGCTGAATTTTTATAATGGAATAATTATGTATACGTAGGAGATTTGGGTATTTGTAGATATCGAAGAGTCAGATCTATTATAATTTCATCAGCAAATAGAGCAGACCCTGATCAGACGGCTCCTATAGGAGCCGTCTGATCTGGGTCTTCTCTATTTGCAAATGTGTGAAAAGGCGTACATATGAAGGAAAGGGTTAACTCTTTGAATGATGAATTTTCAAAATGGAATGGTCCTTCATTGTTTAACAATACATGTAGATTCCAGTCAGAATGAAAGAGTATAATTTTGTAAGAGAGCTTAGAATGACAAACATGGCAGATCCTGACCAGTGGGCTCCTCTTGAAACTCCCTGATCTTGGTCTACTCTGCAAATGTCAGTGAACTTATTTCCCACATTCAGAGGGTTAAATTTAACTCTCAACTTCCAATTCTTCAAGAGAAATTTGATGTGGGTCTGCACCATTTGCCTAAGTTTGTCCAAATACTAAAGATAATTAGGATACTTTGCTTTTCCATGCATAAGCTGGCTGATATTGTTTATTTTCCCTAGGGGGCATAATTGTTTTTGCTTGTGTTCTGTTGGTTTGCTGGTTTGTTGGCGATAATTTTGTAGCCATTGCACATAAATACTTCAAACTTGGCATGCATGTGCAACTTGTGGAGGCAAACATTTTTAGGGGTAATTTAGTAAGGTCAATGTCATACATCAAGGCCAAAGGTCAAGTCGAGGGGCATTTACGGAAATTCAGGTTTTCCGGAGTTTTTTTCTAAACCTTTACAGATATTGAAGTGATATTTGGTATGTGGCTTTATTATAATGAGTTACAGATCAAGTTTGAATTTAGTTACACTTCATTGATTTTTTACGGAAATACAGTGATTTTACTTAGAAATTTTCCGGAAATTCAGGTTTTCCAGAGTTTTTTTCTAAACCCTTGCAGATATTGATGTGATATTTGGTATGTAGCTTTATAATAATGAGTTACAGATCAAGTTTGAATTTTTTTACACGACATTGATTTTTAACGGAATTACAGCATTTTGACTTAGAATTTTTTTAGGAAATTTCAGGTTTTCTGGAGTTTTGTTCTAAACTGTAGCAGATATTATAGTGATTTATTTCTATAACCCCCATCTCTGTGTCAAATGTGCTAGTGGGGGTATTCATCACCTTTAGTGGTAGTTCTAGTTGTCATTTGGTCCTGTTACATTAAATTTCGTAATTGGTGTCACAAACTTGGATTTGCAATCATTGAAGACTGCTGTGCGGGGGTATTTATCACCTTTAGTGATAGTTCTAGTTAATACATGTACAATTGTGTTAAAAATATGAATAAAGAATCTTATTGTCATATTTTGGCAAATACTAGAGAATCAAACCTGCAACATATAAGTAAACGGATCCTGATCAGGTCCTACACTCCGGCAGTCTTGTTTCTTTATGGGTCCTTATTCATAAATAATGTCGAATTAATATGGTTGCCACCACAACAACTGATTGTTTGTTCTACTTCTTTGTTACACTTTTGAAGACTATAAATAATGTGTACAGCCATTAGATTTTGGATTAGTTGGATTATAGACAAATTATACTCATGAGTGTAAATTTATGTGCCATTGAATCAGCAAAAATTGCTTGTTTTAACATATTTTAACTCAAACACCTTTGTTTCAAAATTATTTTTTTTATAAAGTAATATGACCTTGGTCAAGTTTGACTGTAGACAGAATAAAACTTGCAGATCTGAGGGAGTTGTGCATTCATTTTGTATAGATACATAAAAAAATAAAATCTCTTCCAAGTTCAGTTGTAAGCCATATCAAGCCTGTAGTTCTTATGCTATTTTCCTTTCATCTTCCATTACTTATATTAAACTATTGTGACAAAGTAATCAATATCTTTTCTCAAAATCTAAATATGGACAATTAAATGATGAGCATAATTGAATGACCCAGTACTATCATGGTCCTTTTTTAACCCTTTACTCCATAAATACTTCTTTTATGCATTTACAGAGTAGATGCAGCTCCTGTAGAAGCGCTGCTGAGTTCTGTCTGATCAGGGTCTGCTGCTGATATAATATACATTCTTCAAGATATCTATTCTATAAGATATGATTCTAATTGTGATAAATAGAGTATTTGCTCCTACAGGAGCAAATGCTGTATTTATCACAATGGTTTCAAACTACAAAATTCTAAAATTTTCCTTTTCTCTAGTTAATGCTCATTTTCGGTAGATTTATTCAAAGAGGTTGGGTCTAAAAATAGTTCTTTCCCTGTTGACAATAAAACTCCTCTAAACTGGAATTCTAGTAGAGAAGAATTTCAATATTTATGCAGGTGGCTGCCTAATGCAGTGTGAAAGTCAATATCTCAAAGAGTTTGTGATAGATGAACTATCAAACTTCTAGACTACATTGTATTTGGCAATCTGGTAAGCAATACTTCATATTTTAACTGTTTCCTTCATACAAACACTTTTTCACACATTTGCAAAACTCCTATTAGCCGGATTTTTCGAGAGATATCTCAGCTTATAGTTTGGCGAAAACCGGGCGGGCGGGTGCCCGTGCGGGCGGCGGGCCTTTGTTAACAAAACTTAAACATTGCTTATAACTTCTGATTTCTTAAGCTAGACAATTCATATTTGTTATGCAGATAGCTTGGATGAAGGCCTTTCACTTAATACAAAAATACATGAAATCAGATCAAGGTCAAGGTAACTATTTTGAAAACTTTGCCGTTTTTAACAAACTTTAACATTGCTATAACTTCTGAACTACAAATGCTAGGTAATTCATCTTTGGTATACAAATGGCTTTGGTAAAGGCCTTTCAGTTGATATAAAGATATTTGAAATTAGTTCAAGGTCAAGGTCACTATTTTGACAAGTTTGCCATCATCGAAAAACTTCAACATTTTGTCTTAACTTCTGAACCACATAATTTTTTTATGCTAGACATTTCATATAATTTATGGTATGGAGATAGCTTTGGAGCAGGCCTTTCACTTGATACAAAGATACATGAAATTGGGTCAAGGTCACTATTTTGAAAACTTGGCTGTTTTTAACAAACTTTAACATTTTGCTATAACTTCTGATCCAAGAATGCTAAGCAATTCACCTTTGGCATTCAGATAGCTTTGGTAAGGACCTAAAGACACCTGAAATCAGGTTAAGGTCACTATTTTGAAAATTTGCTGTCATTAAAACTTTGTCATAACTTCTGAAGTACATATGCTAGACAATTCATATTTGGTGTGCAGATAGCTTGGGCGAAGGCCTTTCACTTGATACAAAGATACATGAAATCAGGTCAAGGTCACTATTTTGAAAACTTTGCTGTTTTTATAAACTTTAACATTGCTGAACTACAAATTCTAGGCAATTCATCTTTGGTATACATATGGCTTTGGTAAAGGCCTTTCAGTTGATATAAAGATATTTGAAATTAGGTCAAGGTCACTATTTGACAAGTTGACCATCACTGAAAAACTTCAACATTTTGTCTTAACTTCTGAACCACATATGCTAGACAATTCATATATGGTAATGAGAAACTTTGCTGTCATTAAAACTTTGTCATAACTTCTGAAGTACATATGCTAGACAATTCATATGTGGTGTGCAGATAGCTTGGGCGAAGGCCTTTCACTTGATACAAAGATACATGAAATCAGGTCAAGGTCACTATTTTGAAAACTTTGCTGTTTTTATAAACTTTAACATTGCTGAACTACAAATTCTAGGCAATTCATCTTTGGTATACATATGGCTTTGATAAAGGCCTTTCAGTTGATATAAAGATATTTGAAATTAGGTCAAGGTCACTATTTGACAAGTTGACCATCACTGAAAAACTTCAACATTTTGTCTTAACTTCTGAACCACATATGCTAGACAATTCATATATGGTAATGAGAAACTTTGCTGTCATTAAAACTTTGTCATAACTTCTGAAGTACATATGCTAGACAATTCATATTTGGTGTGCAGATAGCTTGGGCGAAGGCCTTTCACTTGATACAAAGATACATGAAATCAGGTCAAGGTCACTATTTTGAAAACTTTGCTGTTTTTATAAACTTTAACATTGCTGAACTACAAATTCTAGGCAATTCATCTTTGGTATACATATGGCTTTGATAAAGGCCTTTCAGTTGATATAAAGATATTTGAAATTAGGTCAAGGTCACTATTTGACAAGTTGACCATCACTGAAAAACTTCAACATTTTGTCTTAACTTCTGAACCACATATGCTAGACAATTCATATATGGTAATGAGAAACTTTGCTGTCATTAAAACTTTGTCATAACTTCTGAAGTACATATGCTAGACAATTCATATTTGGTGTGCAGATAGCTTGGGCGAAGGCCTTTCACTTGATACAAAGATACATGAAATCAGGTCAAGGTCACTATTTTGAAAACTTTGCTGTTTTTATAAACTTTAACATTGCTGAACTACAAATTCTAGGCAATTCATCTTTGGTATACATATGGCTTTGGTAAAGGCCTTTCAGTTGATATAAAGATATTTGAAATTAGGTCAAGGTCACTATTTTGACAAGTTGACCATCACTGAAAAACTTCAACATTTTGTCTTAACTTCTGAACCACATATGCTAGACAATTCATATATGGTAATGAGATAGCTTTGGTGAAGGCCCTTGAGATAATACAAAGATACATGAAATTGGGTCAAGGTCAAGGTCACTATTTTGAAAACTTGGCTAAATTTGCTATAACTTCTGATCCACAAATGCTAGGGAATTCACCTTTGGTATTCAGATAGCTTTGGTAAGGACCTTACAGATGACATAAAGATACCTGAAATCAGGTCAAGGTCAAGCTCACTATTTTGATGACTTGACTGTCATTAAAATGTTTTATAACTTCTGAAGTACATACATTGTATGCTAGACAATTTATATTTGGTAGGCAGATAGCTTCCTCCACCAGTAATTAGTTTGATGTTGTGAATTAACTGAAACTGTCGAAGCATTGTAAAAACATTATCAATAAGAAATCATTAGGTAAATTGTTAACACAAAAAAATACGGCTTTAATGCGGGTTTCGTATTTTTTGCTTGTATAGGAGCCATCTGATCAGGGTCTGCTCTGTTTGCTAAATGTGGTGTAATCCAGATCTAATTATACAGTTTCTGCCTGAGCCAAAACATCCTGTGTACATAAATTATGCCATTATAAAAATTCAGCTAATAAATATTCATGTTGTCATTATTTCTTACATGAATATAGCTCTGAAAATTTGACCTGGACCCTGATCCATATGCAGAATAGTCATAATGAGAGAGATGACGCTGTATAAATATCAAAGCGTTGCAGACGCTGCAGTATTCTTTGCATTGGATCAATGTGTTGAAAATCAAATTTCTAATATTGGCATGAAAAAATGCATATCTATAGGAGAAAAGATTAACACTTTTTCAGTGGGTAATTAAGTTGCAGCTGACACTTCAGTCGTTTCCTGCTATGCTTATTATCAAACTGACCACTCACAGTCTATGGGCGTGATTATCCGATCGCTTGCATCAGAGGCGCACTTCTTTATTCATTGAGTAACTGCCTCTTGGTCCATGGAGAATATATACTTTCATTCATATTAGGTCACGTGATTTCGTCATTTGTTCGCCCTTCTTGCACATTGCTATATTTTGTGGATTTTGTTGCACATACTAGACCAAGGCTTAGTAATGTTACGAAGCATTTTCATGTCAGAAATAGTATACCATGATTGTTTCCGGATGACATCTTATTAAAAGCCTTTTGTATCCATCGAATGCAGGTCAATAAAATGTATTAGACTGCTATGCAGAACGGCAGTTGTCAGGTAGGCAAGTTTACCCTGGGTCTGATGGTGGAACGCCACCTATGTATTCATTGCTTATGCAAAGAATACAAAACCTCTGCCAGTAAATCGTGAAGTCTATTCTTGCTGAAATTACGGGAGAGAATCAAATCTGTAACATATAAGCAAATAGAGAATATCCTGATCAGGTCCTACACTCAGCAGTCTTGTCTCTTTAGAGATCCTTTAACTTATAAATAATGCATATAGCCATAAGATCTTGGATAAGTTTGTTTTACAGACAAAATTGAACTCATAAGTCTTAAGTTATGTACATGTACAAAGTGCCCTAGAAAGAATGTCATGGCAGATTGAGGACCTCTCAAAGCTACTTGATACTTTGGCAAACTTACTTTTCGTTGAAAGCCCATCTCATGAATTTGGAAGTTAAACCATTACCTCATAAGCTATTATTAGACCCAACCTCTTTGAATAAATCTACCGAAAAGGAGCATTTACTAGAGAACTTTAAGAAAGGTGTTAGATTTGTGTAGTTTTGAAACCAATGTGATAAATATTCACCAATTGGTTTCAAAAAGTGACTTACAGAGGCGTAGAAAGGCGTATTTATGGAGGAAAGGGTTAAGTAAAAGCTAAATTAATAATTTTCAAGTGTTTAGCTCACAAGGTGTCTGCCATCCATTGCATTATACAATATAATTTTTTAATTTCTTTAAAACAACAGCTCCATTACCTAAACTGCTGAATGAATTTTGACCAAATTTCACAGTATTGATCTTGCTTAAAGTAGGTCATGGCAGCTAAAAAGATATCTTAATTAACCCTTAGCTCCATGAATATTCATTTAATCCTTTTCTTCGTACTATCAACGCATTTGTAAACAAAAGTAGACCCAGATTAGACGACTCCTGTAGGAGCCATCTGATCAGGGTATCCTCCTGTTTGCTTTTGATACCATATATAGATCTGATACTATAGTTTTTGTCAAAGCAAATATTTCCTTTGAAAAGTTTACATTATAAAAAATGGGTTAATAACATATTCATTTGAATTCATGATTTCTTACATGAATACAGAACAGGGAAGGGTTAAAAAATATTGACATCATGAATATTGATTAGTTTCATCTTAATAATTACACATAATCACAGGAATATTTGGTCATGGCAGAAACAGTATTTCATATCTGTTTTATGTCATAAGCAAACAGAGTAGACCCTGATCAGATGGCTACTATAGGAGCTGTCTGATCTGGGTCTGCTTAGACTGTTTGCAAAGACGTAGAAAGGCATATTGATGGAATAAAGGTTTAAACAAGTATTTGTGTCACTTGCTTTAGCAAAGTGACACTTAGGGAACACTTCTCCGTCATCAATCAGTCTGTCTGTCCATCTGTCTGGCTTTTTGTGTCATACTGTTTATGTTCTTTAACCCTTTATCTGTTCAATACCCATGTAAGAAATAATGACATCATGAGTATGAGCCAAACTATTTTAAAGCATTATTAACAAAGGAATTTTTGACTGTGGCAGAGAGTGTAGAATCGGATCTATATAATTACATAAGCAAACAGAACAGACCCTAATCAGATGGAGCCGGAGTCCTGTAGGAGCCATCTGATCTGGGTCTACTTTGTTTGCAAATTCGTAAAAAGGCGTTTATATGAGGGAAAGGGTTAACGACATCTCCCAAATCTGTTACAGGATTCT
This sequence comes from Azorinus chamasolen, assembly GCA_963576725.1. NCBI lineage: Eukaryota > Metazoa > Mollusca > Bivalvia > Cardiida > Solecurtidae > Azorinus > Azorinus chamasolen. Next base: position 54,833,629 of record OY755239.1, on the reverse strand, counting down.
AACCAAATTTCACAGGAGGGATGCTTAGGTAGCACTTTATCGGGGTTATATAATTTTATATGGGAGCTTAAACCAGATTAACCCTTACAGTGCTGGACATGGGTCACTAATGTCCTTTGCAAACAGTGTAGTCCCAGATGAGAGAGCTCCAAGAGGAGCCCTCTCATCAGGGTCTGCACTGTTTGTCATGTTACACTTTTCTTTTAAAAAATCCCCAAATATTCATTGTAAGCTTGGCCTGTTTGAATTTTGGAATACAGTAAAACCTCTCTCTAATGACCATTAAATTGTGTTCATTAGTTAGTATTTTGGGCAGGTGGTTGCTTAAAGCAAGGTGAAAGTAAAACAGAATGCTCCTACAGGAGCATTCTGTTTTACTTTCACCTTGCTTTAAGCATCCACCTGCCTTTAACATAAAACACTTGATGTAATTTAGTGGTCGTTATAGAGAGGTTTTACTGTAGTCCATTTAAAAATTCAGCATTGTAAGGGTTAAACATCTTAAATGCATAAGAAAATGTGTTATTGTATTATCAAATTGTTATAACTGAACCCCTTCCCTTGGATAAACACTTTTTCATGCATTTGCAAATAGAGTACACCCAGATCAGATGACTCTTCTAGGAGCCATCTGATCTGAGGGTCTGCTCTGTTTGCTTATGAAATTATTATAGATTTGACTCCAATAGTGGGGAAAAATTTATATGAAACTCCATGATGAGGATTTTCATTATAATGATCTGAACTGATTGTATGCAGGTGAATGATGCAGAGCCATCATGGCCCTTTTGTTTCCATATCCATTGAAGATGCCTTATTTAGATCACTCATCAGTTTGTCTGTGTGTCATTATACATTGTTTCTCATCTAGCACTTTCATTTCTTGACCAATTTTTCTTCAATTTGCTTTAAAACTTGTCATGAATAAAAGCTTGGATAAGTTTGATTTTCAGAGGAATATGTCATGGGGAACCACTATTATTTCTCTGACAATGTGGCGACGTGGGATATGTAACCTTGCTCACTAAAGTTCTTTAATTTCTTACATGAATATGCAGTAGGGAAAGGGTTAATTGTTGTTGTACGATAAAGCACTCATCATGGAAGAAACAAGCTCTAATCACCTTTAGTCACAATGACCATTTCTGTGAACATTTGTCACAATTGGCCAAGGTGTTTTAGAGACATAAGTTGTTGATGACCAACAACACATAACAATGCACAATGCCAGACACTTGACACGGTATTGCCATATTGCCAGTCACGGATTGGTTTGTATATTCACCATAGACACTGTTCTGGAGTTGCAGGCGTAATCCATCATTTTCAGAGATGGATGGAGACTGATGAATTTTGTCTTGTTCACAGTAAGTCTATTGATATCGTATTGTGAGCCCTTAATGTGTAGGAACCGAGTATATAAGATCTTTGCAAACAGTGTAGACCCGGATCGGAGAGCTCTTGAGTGAGTTCTTTGTTCAGAGTCTGCTCTGTTTTTCATAAAAAATATTTTCTTCAGAGATAAATTTAGATACTGTATTTTGTTTAAATAGTTATTGCCAAGATTTGAAAACTTGTAGAAATGCAAATTTGCACAGTGTAAGATATAACTTTGCTGTAAATTCTTACTAAAATGTTTGTGGAAATGATTTAAAATGAATTGGGCAGAAATAGATTAATAATTTAAAATAAAAGTCCGAAGTACTAGTATTTCTATATATATGTACTCGCTTTGCCACATGTGTTTTACCGCATTTGTTTTTAACCAACTCGATCTCCGCGATGGTCGACGCCATTTTGAAAACACAACGGTTTGACTAAAACATGACCATAAAGTAGCCTAATACCACAAATTTTACAAAACCATTTTTGGGGCATTTGTCACATGACTGTGACAGCTCTTTTTTAGAAATAAGGTCCCGTATCATCCCGGAATGCTGGCTATTTCTTCGCTGGGAGGTTTCGCTGGGGTACCGGGACCTAAGCATCAAGACAGTGGGAACAGGGCTATAGAAATTGAGGAAATCTAGAAGATCAACACAGAAGTCCAGTTATCAAGTCAACCCAGTCAAGTAAAACCAAGTCGAGAAGTATTATTTGAGAGACATAATCAATGGAATTTATAGTAGATATACATGTATTGATGACCATTTAACTCTCACCCCGCTGTTAATAACCCTTTACTCCACGAATATTCATTTAAGAAATTATGACGTCATGAATATTAATTAGATTAATTTGTTATAATAGCACATTGGACACAGGAATTTTGACCATGACAGAAACTGTAGAATCATTATCTATAATATTTCATAAGCAAACAGAGCAGACCCTGATCAGACGGTTCCCAGAGGAGTAGAAAGGCATACATGTATTTATGGAGGAAAGGGTTTAAAATAGTGTCTACTCAAATTTAGGTCTGGTGATGACTTCTTCCAGTTCGATCAGCTTTTGAGAAACATGCTGTTGACTGAATGTCAAACAGCTTGGATCCTAATGAGATACTGATTTACTCAACATTTTATCTGGATCCAATGAAAGCCAAGTTGTGCTTTACTAGAAAAGGATGGAAAAGAAAAAATGACATCATGACCATATATCAGCTGGAAGAATTGATGTAATGGGTAAATGACCTAGATCAGATTCTACAAGAGCCATCTCATCTGGGTATGCTATGTTTGCAAAGGCATTCAAAGGCGTATTTATCAAGTAATTTTAGGGTTGATAAGGCGCATTCAGTATACTATTAATAACAGTAATTTGTTAACTGATGATATTATGGGACTGTTTACGATTTACTCAGATCATATTCTTATGAATCTACTGTAAAATCTGGAATAAAGGTGCATTAGAAAGTAAGCTCATATCAAAGACAACAGAACATTATATTCCTGATTTGAAATCCTTGTAATATAGTATGTATTATGCATGAAGCTTATAGGTGACCACCTGTTTTAATCCAATTTCATTCATATTGACCTCCTTTGATGCCCCTGTAAAAGTCGAATATGATATCACTTTTTGAAATCTGGTTTGTTATAAATGGAGCATTTATCAGAAGAGTTTTAACCCTTTACTCCATAGATATGCCTTTCTACGCCTATGCAAATATAGTAGACCCAGATCAGACGGCTTCTATAGGTGCCGTCTGATCAGGGTCTGCTCTGTTTGCTTATGATATAATAGAGATATGATCCTACAATTTATACCATGGCCAAAATTGCCTGTGTCCATGTGCTTTTATAACACTTTAATCTGAATAATATTAATGATGTCATTATTTCTTGCATGAATTATTCATGGAAGGAAGGGTTAAAACTACACAATCCTTTCTTCTGATAAATGTTCTTTTTCAGTAGATTTTTTCAAAGAGGTTGGGTATAAAAATAGTCTATGAGCTAGCGTAATTAATTGGAATGGATTGAAAATAATAACTAAGACTCTAAGACTTCTTTTTGAGTTGCCATATTAGCAAGACTTTGCTGTATATATTAATCCTCCAAAAAGGATGGGATAACGTAATTGCTCTTTATAGAGAGAAATTGGATGGTATCGGATATAAGGAATGTTATTATTTTACAAGTTTGTTTATTGACTGCTGCAGCTCCAAAGCCCTACTATTATCATGTCCAGCTATCAAGTATAGTGCATCACAGATCACTTCCATATCAGTGAAATAGCTGCTGGAGGTATTTATGGTAAACACATTTCTGGGAACAAGAAAAATAAATTCTATACAGTGTTATGTGTTGAATTTCATTTTTCAGTTAAATGTTTTATTAACATCCTTTTCATGGAGCAAAACTTTAGTCATTATATTGTTTAGTGTATCCAAATCCTGTGTTGCTATACAGTAAACCAACCCTGTGTTGTTGTTATGTCACTCACTGTATCCCAATCATGTGTTGCTCACAGTACTGTGTTTCCCAATCCTTTGTTACTATACAGACATATCCCAATCATTTCCTGCTATACAGGGTATCCCAATCTAGTGTTACTATAATTTATTGTGTATCCTAATATTGTGGTGTTATACAATGTATCAAAATGCAATGCTGCTATACAGTATTCCCAATCCTGTGTTGTTATACAGAATATCCCAATGCAGTGTTGCTATACAGTGTATCCCAATGCAGTGTTGTTATTCAGTGTATCCCAATGCAGTGTTGTTATTCAGTGTAACCGAATGCAGTGTTGTTAAACATTGTGTCCCAATCCTGTGTTGTTATACAGTGTACCCAATGCATAATGTTATAATGCTCTAATGTGTATCTAAATACAGTGTTGTTACACAGCGCAGCTGAATGCAGTGTTGTTATTATACATTGCATCTCAATTCTGTGTTGCTATACAGTGTATCCCAAACCTAGCTATGTTGCTATAAAGTGTACTATCCCAAACATGTGTTGTTATACAGTGTATCCAAGTCCTGTGTTGCTATACAGTGTATCCCAATGCAGTGTTGTTATACAGTGTATCCACATGCAATGCTGCTATACAGTGTTTCCTGATCCTGTGTTGCTATACATCATATCCCAATGCAGTGTTGTCATACAGTTTATTCCAATGCAGTGTTGCTGTACAGTGTATTCCAATGCAGTGTTGTTATACAGTGTATCCCAATGCAGTGTTGCTATACATCATATCCCAATGCAGTGTTGTTATACAGTTTATTCCAATGCAGTGTTGTTATACAGTGTATCCCAATGCAGTGTTGTTATACAGTGTATTCCAATGCAGTGTTGCTGTACAGTGTATTCCAATGCAGTGTTGCTCAGTACAGTGTATTCCAATGCAGTATTGTTATACAGTTTATTCCAATGCAGTGTTGTTATACAGTGTATCCCAATGCAGTGTTGTTATACAGTGTATTGCAATGCAGTGTTGCTGTACAGTTTATTCCAATGCAGTGTTGCTGTACAGTGTATTCCAATGCAGTGTTGTTATACAGCTTATTCCAATGCATTGTTGCTGTACCATGCATTCCAATGCATTGTTGCTGTACAGTGCATTCCAATGCAGTGGTGCTATACAGTGTATTCCAATGCAGTGTTGTTATACAGTGTATCCCAATGCAGTGTTGCTATACAGAGTATCCCAATGGAGTGTTGTTATACAGTGTAACCCAATGCAGTGTTACTATGCAATGTATCACAATGTTGTTTTGTTATACAGTGTATCCTAATATTATCGGTAAGGTTTGACCTGGCACTCATCACTTTCTGCCAACTTTCGTCGATGAAAAAACGTCGAAAAAAGCATGACTTTCCGTTGACTGTATAAATGCTATACAATAATAATACTGTCGCAATAGCCCAGTGATTGTGTCGCTGACTCTGAGAATAGAAGTTGTTGGTTCGAATCTATTGTTCACTTGTTATCATTTCTCTTTTAGATGATTCTAAAGAGTGATCACAATATAGGGTGTGATGGAGAAATAAAGGAGCTATGATTGAAAATATTTAAATTAACACATCTTATCTGAACCTCTGATGACATATTATGGACACAGGAATTTTTGGCTGCAATGGTAGAAACTGTAGAATTAGATCTATCTATAGTGTTCCATAAGCAAACAGAGCAAACCTTGATCAGACAGCTCCTACAAGACCATTTAATATGATGTGATGTATTGCCAAACATAATTTGGTAGACATTGATTAAGTCTTTGTCATTCATTATTTTTGTAATTTCTGGGGATTCAACCAAACTTGTGGGTACAGTAAATCTTTTAACCTGTCGTTACCGTTTTTCGTAAATTGCCACATCCTGAAAATTTCCTTGAAGAGCTGTCACTCACTTCTATAGACGGTAGTCTGGTGCATTATGTTTGACGTCCTGCAGTCTAGTCACTATATGAATATTGACACTATATCGTCAATAAAGTTTGACCCAATCACACTGGCTAGGAATAGTGAGAGACATTGTTAAAAAGGTTAATGTAGGATGTTTTATTGGAATATTTTCCATGAATGAAAAGTTGGAATCTGAAACATAATATAATGCTCCTCTAACTGTCTCCCTGTTCTATGTTTATTCCATTCACACAATTTCAATACCTGACTGAATATTCATGGACAGAAAAGTTACAATGGAAAGTCAGTGGAATATGAAAGGTGGAACAATGTAGCCATTTTAGAAAGTAATTGAGAAGCAGATCTATCAAATTCCATTAGCAAACAGAGCAGACCCTGATCAGACAGCTCCTATAGGAGCCATCTGATCTGGGTTTACTCTGTTTGTAAATGTGTGAAAACACGTTTATGTGAGGGAAAGGGTTAAGAAGAAAGAAATCATGGCACTGGATCCTCTAACTCCTCCCTCAATCTCAGTCATTTGCTCACAACTGGCAAACCTCAACAACTTTATTCAACTTGGCTCACTCATCTTGGAGAACCTTTCACTTGATAAATGTATGTATTGGAAAGGCCTACGGGGTGATGTCCAAACTCTCCAAGAGAGTCTGAGAACAGAAAGCTAGCACTAAGCACAAAAATGTTTACTAGGCATGCGTCCTCAACACCCTTCTATATGGTAATGAGACTTGGACGAAGTATACAAGGCAAGAGGCAAAACTCAATGCCTATCACATGCAGTGCCTGTGCAAGATCCTAGGCATCGCCTGGAAAGTCTGAGGTTGTTGGCAAGGTTAAGACAACCTCTATGTTTGCCTTGCTGAGTCAGAGGTGCCTATGCTAGCTAGGCAACATAAGCTGGATGGACAGAGGTCCACTTCCTAAGGACTGCTGCATGGCAAACTGGAGGAGGGCACACTCCCAGTCAGCCGGCCCTACCTGAGGTACTCTGATATCTGCAAAAGAGACATCAAGACATCAAGTCGTGGGAGATGCCCAACCTAAAATCATGGTTAAAGAGAGCGGAGGAAAAGAGACACGAGAGATGAAGACAGCAGAGACTCAAAAGCAAGGCATCAACAAGTTCACTGGACAGCTTGGTTTTCATCTGTGGTGACTGCAGCAGGGATGGCCACTCCAAGATTGATCTCTACATCACCGCATATGCTGCACCAGCTTGAGTTCATCCTGGTGCAACCAATTGTTACAGAGACGTATGGAGGTCGATGATGATGATAGTGTAAGGTGTATCTATGAAATTGTTTACAGAGACGTATGGAGGTCGATGATGATGATAGTGTAAGGTGTATCTATGAAATAAAGTGTTAATATTTCAGAGTAATTAATGTCCTTTGTAGAGAAGGAAGACACAGATTAATGTCCAATGAAAACTGTGCTGTGTAGCCCTAGATGAGAATGCTCCTGTCAGTCTGCACTGTTTAAAGCAAACAGATCAGACCCTGATCCTACAGCAGCTGTCTGATGTTGGTCTGCTCTGTTTGCAAAGGCATCAAAAGGCTTATTGATGGGGGAAAGGGTTAAAAACTCCCTAAATTTAATGGTAAGCTAGACCTGTTCCAATATTTGAATAGTCCATTTGAAAATTCAGTGTTGGAAGGGTTAAATCGGCTATTGCTTCTTCAGATGAACATACACTGCAAATCTATCCTAAGCAGCCATTCTTTCATTGAACATAGGAGTCTTAAGTAGGTGGGTGTTTAATGCATTGCAAAAGTAATGCAGAAAGCTCCTACTGGATCTTTTTCATTACTTTTGACCTGCATTAAGCTACCACCTGCCTTACAAACCCATAATTAGACCTCCTTTTTATAGCCACTTAACCCATTACTCCATAAATACGCAGTCCTACGCCTTTGCAGACATTTTTATTTTTAAGTAGACCCAGATCGGACAACTCCTATAGGAGTCGTTTGCTTATGATATAATATAGATCTGATATGATTTTTGCCATGACTTAACATTCCTGTGTCCATGTGCTATTATAACAAATCAATCTAATTAATAATCATGACGTCATTATTTTTTAAACATGAATATTCATGAAGGAAAGGGTTAAGACAGGTTCTTACTGCACTGATAACATTTTTGTGTCACCTGCCGAGAGGCAGTGTGTCACTTAGGGATCACTTTTCCGTCGTCTGTCTGTCTTGTCTGTCTGTCTGTCTGTCCATCACACTTTCTTTTTTTGGCTGTCATTTCTAAAATAATCATTATAGAGCTTTCAAATTTCACACATGGAACAAGCATGATGAGAGGAAGTGCCATGCACAACGGCCATAACTCTAGCATCAATAGTTTTTGAGTTATTCCCCTTTTTCATATTTTTTTGTCTGCACAATAACTCTCTATCTACTGGTTCAATTGATTTGAAACCTCACATATGGAACAAGCATGATGAGAGAAAGTGCCATGCACAAGGGCCCTAACTCTACCATCCATATTTTTGGAGTTATTCCCCTTTTTCATATGTTCTTGCCATGACAATAACTCTTTATCTGTTGGTTCAATTGGTTTCAAATTTCATACATTTAACAAGCATGATGAGAGGAAGTGTTATTCACAAGGGTCTTAACTCTAGTATCAATATTTTTGGAGTTATTCCCCTTTTTCATATTTAACTTTTCCCCCTTTATTGTGATTTTCGCACTCCAGCATATTAACAGTTTTTGTGTCAGCTGCAAGCAGGTGACACATGTGTTCCTCCGAACACTCTTATTTGAATAAAATACAATCTTTTGAACCACAAATTAGATTTACATAATCAGTATTGGAAATAGTAAAACTTTAAATGTCAGTGGCAATTCTCAACAGTCTAGGCAATTCCTATTGTTATCCTGAAAGAAGAAGCAATTAATCAAATCACTGGTTTTCCCACATAAATAAAGGAAACTTAAGGTAACAGTCTGGATTTGTCAGGTAGCTGAACTACAAATTGTCTGTATGCTAATTCAAGACCAGCCACCATCAGAAACACTAGACAGAATATTTGTATCAGACAATCATGTGCTCTGTAAAATACACAATTTAGTTTACCCTATCTATACTAAATGTCTGGACACTCAGTCTCCGGTCCCTTTCCGTTAGTTTATAATACCTGAATATTTCCATTTGGCACCAATTTGGTAACTTATTAACAGTTGGCATTTCCCTGTTGAATATTCATATAAGATATAATGACACCATGCATATATAATTTATTTGCTGAATTTTATAATGACATAATCATGTACACATGATTGTTTGCATGGACTGCAGGAGCCGTCTGATCTGGGTCTACTCTGTTTGCTAATTAAGGCATGAAGAAGAGTTAATATGTAGGAAAGGGTTCAATTAGATTTGCTTAGTAGCATTAACCCATTACCTCATAGGCTATTTTTAGACCCAACCTCTTTGAATAAATCTACCGAAAAGGAGTATTAACTAGAGAAAAGGAACAGTTTAGAATTTTGTAGTGTGAAACCATTGTGATAAATAGAGCATTTGCTCCTATAAGAGCAAAATGCTCTACTTATCACAATGGTTTCACAAAGTGACTTTTACAGAAATGTCAAAAGTCGTCAATATGAGGGAATGGGTTAATAGTATAGACCATGATAACACTGCTCCTTCATTTTGATCTGGGTCTTCATTATTTGCCTTAGTTTGTTCCAATACTTAGGGTACGAGAGTATGTTGATTTGTCAGGGTAATCTATGCATAATGATCTTCTACTAATAAAGTATGTGATTTGTATGCCCCCTCAGATCTTTGATGGGGGAGGGGCATATTGTTTTTGCTCAGTCTGTTGGTTTGTCTGCTACAACTGTTCGTTGCAATTGGTTGGTTTATCTTTAATTTCCAGGCGATAATTTTGTCTCCATCATGCATACAAACTTCAAACTTGGCATGCATGTGCAACTTACGGAGGCGAACATTTTTAGGGGTGACTTATTAAGGCCAAGGTCATACATCAAGGTCAAAGGTTATATTGGGGGCATAGTGTTTCAAACACATCTTATTGTTTAGGAAACCATGAATACCTTTAATAGTGCAATAGGAGAAGATGCATAAATTGTATCACCTCTCTGTTGAATTGATACTAAAGACAGGAGACATAACCATACATTTACAGTCTGTGGAAAACGTGTTTAAGATATTTCATGGTTCTGTAAGTAAAAGAAACCCAGCCTCTCTGTCCAAATACAAAACCTGAGAATCACTAACAAGTATTATACCCTCATTACTCCAAAATTAATATTCTGATCTCCAATAGTTTCATTCAGAACTAAATGAGTGATCCAGCTCTATGAGTTGGTGGAGAGTAGGGAGATTGAGATTGAGCAGCTGAATATATATATACAGTAAAATCCCTGTAAACAAGAGTTCTAGTAGAGAAGAATTTAGATCCTTTTAGGCAGGTGGCTGCTTAATGCAGGGTGAAAGTCATGCAGAAAGCTCCTAGAGGAGCTTTCTGCATGACTTTCACCCTGCATTAAGCTGCCACCAGTCTCCAAGATGGATATTTATACTAAATTTAATGTCTGGTTTAGAGAGGTTCTACTGTATAGGGTAACTAGGGTAACAGCAGTATAAGGCATATCAGATGTGATAAGTTAATATTGACATTTCCTCTGAGAAAGGCATCATGTACAGATTAAATGTCCCATCTAATTCACGTTTTCATCTTGAGATGTCATGTAATTTGAAAACTCAATCACAATTGTCATTCAATTATCAGTTTATTGTGTAATTGCATAACTTTAATGTGTGATAGTAGATAAATGTTTCTTTAACCCTTTACTTCATACATATACCTAACCAAAGAAGGCCCCTGAAGGAGCCATCTGATCAGGGTGTATTCTGTTTGCTTATGGGCCAATATATATTTCTGATTCTACAGTACAGGTAAAATTAGATCTTATGGCACACCTTTTGTTATCAGTGTTTACAAACACTACAGGTATAAACACTGTATAATGCACAGTTTGGTTCGAATCTGTTTTGTTTTTATTGTTTTATATTTGGAATGGGTATTTTTGTTTTTCTGCCCCCAAAGCTAGGCTTTGGCGGCATATAGTGATCGCACCGTGCGTGTGTGGGTGGGTGTGTGGGTGGGTGGGTGGGTGGGTGGGTGTGTGGGTGGGTGGGTGGGTGTGTGTGTGTGTGTGTGTGGGTGCATGTACCTTTTGTCCGGAGTATATTTCCTTTGTCACATCAGCTACGGATACCAAATTTGGTGTGTGAGTTCATCTTGGGATGGGGGAGTGTCGCGTACCATTTTCATGTCACTGTGACCTTGACCTTGACCTTTGACCTTGATTTTACAAAAAGCTTGTCCGGAGCATATCTCCTGTACCTTACCAGCTACAGATTCCAAATTTGGTGTGTGAGTTCATCTTGGGATGGCGGAGTGTCGCGTACCATTTCCAGGTCACTGTGACCTTGACCTTGACCTTTGACCTCGATTTTAAAAAAAGCTTATGCCTTACCAGCTACAAAAAGCGTGTCCGGAGTATATCTCCTATACCTTACCAGCTAAGGATTCCAAATTTGGTGTGTGAGTTCATCTTGGGATGGAGGAGTGTCGCGTACCATTTTCAGATCACTGTGACCTTGACCATGACCTTTGACCGATTTTACAAAAAGCTTGTCCGGAGCATATCTCCTTTACCTTACCAGCTACAGATTCCAAATTTGGTGTGTGAGTTCATCTTGGGATGGCGGAGTGTCGCGTACCATTTCCAGGTCACTGTGACCTTGACATTGACCTTTGACCTCGATTTTAAAAACCGCTTATACCTTACCAGCTACAAAAAGCTTGTCCGGAGTATATCTCCTATTCCTTACCAGCTAAGGATTCCAAATTTGGTGTGTGAGTTCATCTTGGGATGGAGGAGTGTCGCGTACCATTTTCAGATCACTGTGACCTTGACCATGACCTTTGACCGATTTTACAAAAAGCTTGTCCGGAGCATATCTCCTTTACCTTACCAGCTACAGATTCCAAATTTGGTGTGTGAGTTCATCTTGGGATGGCGGAGTGTCATGTACCATTTCCAGGTCACTATGACCTTAACCTTGACCTTGACCGATTTTACAAAAAGCTTGTCCAGAGCATATCTCCTATACCTTACCAGATACGGATTCCAAATTTGATGTGTGAGATCACCTTCAGATGGCGGAGTGTCGCGTACCATTTTCAGGTCACTGTGACCTTGACCTTGACCTTCGACCTCAATTTTACAAAAAAGGTTGTCCAGAGAATATCTCCTATACCTTACCAGCTACGGATTCCAAATTTAATGTGTGAGTTTATCTTGAGATGGCGGTGTGTCGCGTACCATTTTCAGGTCACTGTGACCTTGACCTTTGACCTAGATTTTACACAAAGCTTGTCCGGAGCATTTCTCCTATACCTTACCAGCTACGGATTCCAAATTTGGTTTGTGAGTTCATCTTGGGATGGCGGAGAGTCGTGTACCATTTTCAGATCACTGACCTTGACCTTTGACCTCAATTTTACAGTCCGGAGCATATCTCCTATATCTTACCAGGTACAAAAAGCTTGTCCAGAGCATATCTCCTATACCTTAAACGTTGACAATCAACCCATGGTCCTTTTTAACGTTGAGAATGACTTAGGGTCCTTTTTAACTAAGTTTTGACGCTTGGCTCTTTTCTTAGCTATCATAATCGTCAAAGGTTCTGTTTCTAATGTTAAGAACTGACTCCTGTGTCATTTTTAACAGCATCAAAATTTCATGTTACACCTGCATTACATTGTATTGTTTTTCCGCCAAAATGCATTTCGGTGTCAAACACTTTGGGGGCATTTGTCACCCGTGACGACTCGCTTGTTACATATGTTTTGTCGGGCTTATGGTTTTCATTTTTTATTTTAATTTCGAGACCACCGTTACAGGTATGTTTTGTTTACATATTAAGTAGGTTATGTTGGTGTGCCATAAGATCTAATTTTACCTGTACCTGGCATGGCTAACATTTCCTGTGTTAACCCTTTCTCTGTTCTATATTTTTTTCCAAATCTCAATTATATATGACCTATATACTGAATATTCATGAACAAAATAGTTATAATGAAATTGGAAGATGGAACATTAATTGTAGCCATTTTAGAAACTAAGGAAACAGATCTGTCAAATTCCATTAGCAAACAGGACAGACCCTGATAGGATCCATCTGATCTGGGTCTATTCTGTTTGCAAATGCATGAAAAAGCATCATATGAAGGAAAGGGTTAATTTTCCATTGTATTACATTATCCTAGTGTGCGGTGGTCTAGTGGTAACGCACTTGACTATCAGTCCGGAGGTCTGGGGTTCAAATCCTGGTCCCTCCCGGAAATTTCAGAGATGCTTTTCCATGTCTCCCACCCGCACCTCCTCTCCTTTACACCCAGGGGTTAAAATGGGTACCTGTGAGGGTCACTCGCCGGTACTGCGGCTGCATGATTGCGCTATATGTTAGCAGTGCTCAATATTGTAGGCCAATGACTCAATAACCAGGGAAGTAAATGTACAGTCGGCTGAGCGGTCATTCGGACTGAAAGTAGACTATAACTAGGTACTTTATTATCAGCGCTCGCTCCGAAGAGCGGGCGTCTATATGGAACGCTATTGATAAAATTTTACCCAGGTAGGAGGGCTAATTTATTAAGAATTGTGAAAACATGATTGAACTGTATTTGTTGGTTTATGAGTGTAAAAATGGCTATAATATCTATGAATAAAATGTTAGGTACTTGGAAAAGCTAATAGTTGTTTGTTTGGGTGTGAAATTAATGTATTATGGAAAAGAAAATGTTTGGGATAATTACTTCTCTGAAGGTCTAGGCAAATAAAGTGCAGCTCATGGTATGACGAGGATACATTATACGGCCCAAAGATAACTAAAAGTGAGCACCCATAAATGGTCACGAAAGCCATCTTTTTGTAAACATGAATACTCTCGAAAGATTTTCTACGGATATCCATTTTATAGTATGTGTGTCTTTGTTTGCTTATGCATTATATCCGCTGATAAAATTGACCGGTCCTTCGGCGGTACCGACAACACTGCAACAATTGTTATAAGTCATTAGGGTCATTGGACTGAAATGGGTGTAATTTTAACCATTTCCTACATACATGCTGATATACCAGACTGATTAGTTTCTATTGAAACCGTAGAGTCAGATCTATTATATAATATCTTACAAACGGTCATGGGCATCAGTGTGTTATTTTGACAGGAATATTTTGATTTTAAAATATGTTGCGTATTAATTCATGAAAATGACCAGTTGTATAATTATAACACCAATGTATACCGAGAGTTGTTATATAGTGTACATTTGTAACTGATGATTGCAAATGGTTTGCATTTTATTGTGTCATTCAATATCAATATGTGAGAACTGAAATGAGAGACGGGGCATGTTTTGAAAAAAAATATCTCTTTAAATTTCATTTACATGAATGTGACAAATCCAACAAATATGAGTAAGAGAAAACTATGTTTTATGCCATTACAGTGGTGACCGTAATCTTAATACATCGAACACGAGTATTGTGAGTACCGTTAAAAAGGGATACTAATTCAGAATTAATTAATTAATTTGGATTTTGATAAAATAATACTATTTAATAATAAATATTTAATGATAAACATGCATAAAACTTTGATTGACAGGCCATTGGCCCAATAAGCTGTGGTGTTCCCCTTGTAATTGTGATTACACAATCAGATGACACAATATGATCCATAGTTTTTGTTTTGATAAGCAATTAGATTGGCAATAGAGGGATTTTTAATCCAAACCAGCACGCTTCGTCGATAAGGAAACGTTTCAATAATTAACAGCTAAACTGTCAAACACAGCCAAAACTTTATCTTGATGAAAAGTGCTTTTTTTTTTATTGCAGTACTCGAAAACTAGAAATAACCATTCAAACTTTGAAAGGTTAAAAGCTAGAAATACTAGTTGATATTTTTGGACAACACCTCGACCCTATTCCTATATTTTACCAATACATGTACCCAAAATTCCTGTGTACATATGCCATGAAACAAATCAGCTAATAAATACTCATGATGCCATCATGAGTATTTCTTACATGAAATGGAATATTCAACGGGGAAAGGGTTATGGAGCCAAGTAGTCGATGAGCCAGTAGGGTTGGTCGGTACCATCTCAGGGGAATAATTCTCATTGTGATTTTTTACAACATATACATCTATAGAGTTAGAAAATATGTGATAGCATTGCATCGATGGTAGCTTTCAATGTGTTATTGCGTTTTATATTATGCTATACAATATCCGCATTTCGAGACAAAATTATCATTGAAAAGTAAAGCTAAGGATTTCAGATTTACAACATTTGGTATATCATACCCCAACAACGAAATTATGATGGTATACCTGAATCAGGTTGTCAGTCTGAAAGTCCTTCCATCTGTCCACCACATATGTCCGTCCCTCTATCAGTCCGTCTATTCATCTGTCTGTCTGTCTGTCCATTTATAGACGCAAGTTTCCATATCTACAAGTTTGCTTAAAACTTGATAATAAAATAATCTTATTATTTTAGTAACCAATGTACCTGCTAGTTATGCCTCCCCCAGTAAACTGGGGAGACTTTTTTTTGCGTGCGGTGTCCGTCTGTCTGTCCATCCGTATGTCTGCCCCCCCCCACTTCCATCCGTCCGCTCGTCTGTCCGATTTTAATTTATCTGTGCGGTTTCTCCAAATCTTTGATCAGATTTTCATGAAATTTCATAGGATTGATCAGCACTATGCCTAGTTGTGTTTATCTTATTCCTGTTCCGGTTCGATGATTTTCTGCAGAGTTATGTGACTTTGATTGTTACACCCCCCCCCCCCCCCCCCCCCCCCCCCCACAACGGCGGGCATACAGTAATCGCATTGTCCGTCCTTCCATCTCAAATTTCGTGTCCCTTCTATAACTTTTTTATCTGTGAATGGATTTCAAAATAACCTGGCACAAATGTTCACCACACAAAGACGATGTGTCGCGTTCAACTCCCTGGTCCATGGGTCAAAGGTAGGTTAAGGTCATCCTTCAGGGTCAAAGGTCGAGGGCATAGTGTTTCACAATTTTTGTCCTCGCGGTTTCTCCAAGACATGTCGGATTTTCATGAAACTTAATAGGATTGATCAGCACTATGCCTAAATGTGCTTATATTATTCCTGATCCGGTTCGATGATTTTCTAAAGAGTTCTAGGACTTTGAAAATTGTATTTATGGGAAACTTTGTCCGCGCGGGGTGGGGGCATAAGTTTTTTTGTATAAAAACAATTCTAATTTCATTTGAACCTGATCATTATTTATTTATTGGTCCAGTTTCCACTTTATCCAAAAGTAAATTAGTAGCTTTGTAAGATGGGATGTGGCTGGGTGTCCGTATTGGTTCGTACACAATTACATATTCCTAGATGAACTATGGGTAATTCTTGATGGACATCTGTGTCAATCTAACATACATGCTTTTAGTGATTTCATTGTCGTATCCAATACGGTTAGAACACAAGACAGATCAATTACATTTTTGCATTTAGGATCAGGATTTTAATATGTAGGCTTGTGAATGGCACATCTGAATGACTGTTGAGTTAAAAAGTGATCAAAAATCCTCAGTGTCCTTTCTCTGAAAAAGTTTTCTCTGAAAAATATTACCATATCATTGTTCTGCATGGTCTTCTTCAACATAAATCCCATTAGACTGAGGTTAAAGGGGTTGCTCCGAAGGTTATTACAAAGGTTTTGATATGATTCAAGTTTCACATTTGCTTTACACTTGGCATATGAGGGTAGCTCTAAGATATGTTAACTAGCTGGTGATAGGATAATGTACCGATCTGCTAATAGTAATTCTCACCGGGGATGTTGAAGATCCAGAGAACAAGAGCGTTCTTCTGCTCTCCTCCAATCTTTCCTGTTGGATCATTGAATGCCCTATATGGCAAATGAATGATAAAACTGACGTAAAGCAAATATACATAACAAACAATAGCCCTACTCACAAATACATGTATTCTCACCGGCTACTGTCATAAGTGTAGGAAGTCATTATAGGCATTCACAAGTTTAAAAAACAGACATCCTAATAATTCAATAATGTTCCAAAGTTGGTTGCCTGACCAATTCACAAATAACATTGCCTAAGCTATAATAATTTGGACAATTTGGATTCTAAATTACAGCCTGGTCGTTTGTATTTTTACGAGCGCTATGCAAAGTATTCGGTACATAGTTGTTGAAGATTGCACTCCATCATCGCACAGCAAAGGTCGCGTCTGGCATGACCTACAAATTTATGGTGAATGTAGTAGACAGACAAATGTCTGCACTTATTGTAACAATTTGAAGCAGCTCTCCTATTTCTAACCGATTTAAGGACTTTGCTTAGGGGTTTTCTTTCCTGGTTGGGAATCTCACTGTGCTTGTCTTACAATTATAATTAAGGGGGTGCCAATGCAAAGTTACACATGAACTTTTATTTTAGTAGTGATGGTAATCATCCCGATGTCATGGAGGCATTGCTCCAGTCCCGTATCTCTAACATAGTGGGACGCTGGTGTATGTATCAGCAGGAAAAGCCAAATACATTACGAAGTATTCTGTGTTCTCTGACCAGCTTATAAAACTTGATTTACTACTTCAGTTATATGGTCAGACGCACATCTACTTCATCCAGTTAGTACTTAAGTGCCGAGACCTTCTTTGTGTCATTAAAAGTGTTTGCTGTATCTTTCTATTGCAAATGCAATGGTTGATTCTATTTACTTAGAAACCTGTTTAATCGTTATGCTTAGCATCTGATGACCAGATTCTCTACTTCGATGTCATCACCACAGTTCTTGATTGATTTTCCCTTTAAAATTCAAACATAATGTATATAATCTTCCATGGCCAAAGATGTTATACCACATTGATAATTAATTTCTGTTTGAGCAAACTTTATCCTATCTACTATTGCAGCACGATTATAAGCATGTATTTTGATATTGTTTACACATGTCAATTTCTTCTGCAAATTTATTTACACTGTTTGTCTTTTAGGGTGGGGATGGAATAAGTGTGAGGTTGGGCGCCCATAAACCGGTTTAACCCCCAGTGACTTTTGTCACTGACCGTTCCAAGGCGGTACTTCCATCTTCCCCCTATTGTATGTTTGTTTTGTCTTTGTGCGTCTCTTGATGTTTTTATAGTTATGTACATTTGCTGTTTTCTTGTGTTGCTGTTCGGGCGACTGTTTGTTCTGTATGTGGTGTTTCCTGCATGACTCATTTTTGTACGTTTACTGATGTGTTATTATTGTTGCTTATGTTTAGCATATCATGAATTCCTTTATAACAATTATGTTTCAAAATGGATAACAGATTGATAAACTTTGTTTTGGAAGTTTCCGTCTCATGTTTTGTCATTGTTTGTTGCTTTTGAAAAATCCATACTAAATATCACATTTTATGAATCCAAACGAATGTCGTGCAATGCATCATTCTGAAGCTTCTTTTAACCAGAACACACCTGACTAAACTCTGCATTACTTGCTGATTACTCAATGTTTTAATATATTTTCACTACTTTGTCTTTGCTGTCCAAATGTATCACCAGTACCCGATGAAAGATTATTAAGTCCTTGACCTTTGCCAGCATGTGCTAATACACGTATATGCATTAGAGACAGTATTGGATGGAGCAACTCTGATTTCATTGATTCTTTAACGTGTATAGTGTATAGAATTGAAAACTGAAACCCATATCCAGTAACATTTACCTGACATCGGGCCAACCAGTCCACCTTCGTACCATTTTGAACGTCTTTAGTTATAATGATCCGACCAGCGATCAAACTCACAACGTCCTGCCCAAAAGCGAACGCTGTACCGACTGAGGTAACTGAAATGCTGGCCTTAACTTGACCAATGGACAAACTAACGGATGGTCAGACAAAATACGTTTTACTCCAAATTACCTTGAAGTGAAAACAGAATGTCTGTATAAGCATGCTTGATATGGTAATCACCATTTTATGCTCCTATATACCCGGTATGTCACGCAACGTTTATGTTTCCATCTCCTCATACACAAATGGGGGATTTGCTTCTAACCTTCACAAATTGGCAACCTTGATATGAAAATTACCATTAAGAAGGAAATGTGTGTTCTGATAATTTTATCCAGAGTTACAGGTCTTGGCAACTTCTTCACTATAAAGCATATATATGCATGGAACTTTCACAGATAAACAACTTGATGTGCAGATGGGGAATTGTGTAGTAAGCAATATTACGGGACTTTGGTGGTTTGTTTTTCTCTCACTAAAATGCATACTTGATTAGAGACAATATCATCATAAAGAAGGAGGGGAGTGGATCCATTTCCTATAGATCAAGTTGTAATGCTTATGATGAATAATAAATATATAAGAGTACATCATGAATAAGCTAGCTCTGAGTGGTTGATCGGATATTTATAGTTTACCTGCTACATACAAGTTTCATAAAGGGACAAGTTTTATAAAGGGACAAGTTTCATAAAAGGGACATAATTTAGCCTAAACAATGTCTGGGTTCTGGCTCAAATGGTTCTCATCGTTAATTTTGTCGTTGATATAATGATAGTGAAATGCTGGTGAACTTTCATGGGGTTAACTCTTAAGATATTTCAGTTTTGGGCACAATTTGAGTGTATGGAAGTTTTAAAAGGGACATAACTCTGACAATTTGCATTCAGAGATGCTAGATTTACAATGTCTGGGTTCTGGCTCAAAGGGTTCTCATCGTTAATTTTGTCGTTGATATAATGATAGTGAAATGCTGGTGAACTTTCATGGGGCTAACTCTTAAGATATTTCAGTTTTGGGCACAATTTGAGTGTATGGAAGTTTTAAAAGGGACATAACTCTGACAATTTGCATTCAGAGATGCTAGATTTAAGGTTTCTAGTCTGAAGTCAATTCATTGCCATCATTACTGTGAATATACACATAAAGTTTTATGAGCGTAGTTATAAAGATGATGAAGGTATGCAAAACTCCGGAGAATTTTTACTTCCGCAAAATGCATATGAATGTAAACACAATTCTATATACATATGAGCAAGAATTTACATAATATAAACCACTTTTTGTGAAAAAAATAAAAACATAAATGAAATGTGTGTAACTACAGCTACAAGCCTTTCAATTTTCAAGTAGATACAGGGTGTAACAAGAGAGATACATCAGTTTGAAATTTAATGATGTCTTTTCTTTAATGCTAGATTTAGAAAACACTATTTTTACCATAGGGTTAAAATTGGTGAAAAAAATACAAAAAGCTACCACCGATTTACTGCTATCACATATTTTCTGATTCTAGACACTTATATCTTACCAAAAAACATTGATAGCATTATTCCCCAAAGATGGTACCGATGGCCATATTTTGGGCCTCTGGCTCATGGCCTAAAGTCCGAGAGACTGAAAGGGTTGTTGTGTTAATAACTACATGTAGGACCATCTGACCGAAATATTATTATATTTTACGTATTCAGTTATTATTCACATATAAGCGCCCTTTGATGCTTTGCATCAATGCTTTTCTTGTAGAGTAAATGGTTTAATGCTTTCATTGGATCAGTGTGGACTCGAAAGTTTGAAATGGTTGGGACAGCAATAATTATACCCCCACAAACAGAGTTTGAGGGGGGTATACTGGAATCAGCCTGTCGGTCGGTCGGGCGGTCGGTCGGTCGGGCGGTCGGGCGGTCGGTCGGTCTGTCTGCAAAATCTTATACGGCGAACTCCTCCTTCAGTTTCAACCCGATTCACTTGACACTTGGCATAATTGTTAATCAGGAGTAGTAGATGTGCAAGACACAAATTTCAGGTCTCTGTGACCTTGACCTTGACCTTTGGCCTTGAAATTGGTCTTGAAATTGGCAGGCAAAAGCTTGTACTTTGAACTCCTCCTTCACATTCAACCTGATTCACTTGATACTTGGCATAAATGTTACTCAGGAGTAGTAGATGTGCAAGACACAAATTCCAGGTCTCTGTGACCTTGACCTTGACCTTTGGCCTTGAAATTGGTCTTGAAATTGGCAGGCAAAATCTTGTACTTTGAACTCCTCCTTCACTTTCAACCTGATTCACTTGATACTTGGCATAAATGTTACTCAGGAGTAGTAGATGTGCAAGACACAAATTTCAGGTCTCTGTGACCTTGACCTTGACCTTTGGCCTTGAAATTGGTCTTGAAATTGGCAGGCAAAATCTTGTACTTTGAACTCCTCCTTCACTTTCAACCTGATTCACTTGATACTTGGCATAAATGTTACTCAGGAGTAGTAGATGTGCAAGACACAAATTTCAGGTCTCTGTGACCTTGACCCTGACCTTTGGCCTTGAAATTGGTCTTGAAATTGGTAGGCAAAATCTTGTACTTTGAACTCCTCCTTCACATTCAACCTGATTCACTTGATACTTGGCATAAATGTTACTCAGGAGTAGTAGATGTGTAAGACACAAATTTCAGGTCTCTGTGACCTTGACCTTGACCTTTGGCCTTGAAATTGGTCTTGAAATTGGCAGGTAAAATCTTGTACTTTGAACTCCTCCTTCACTTTCAACCTGATTCACTTGATACTTGGCATAAATGTTACTCAGGAGTAGTAGATGTGCAAGACACAAATTTCAGGTCTATGTGACCTTGACCTTGACCTTTGGCCTTGAAATTGGTCTTGAAATTGGCAGGCAAAATCTTGTACTTTGAACTTCTCCTTCAATTTCAACCTGATTCACTTGATACTTGGCATAAATGTTACTCAGGAGTAGTAGATGTGCAAGACACAAATTTCAGGTCTCTGTGACCTTGACCTTGACCTTTGGTCTTGAAATTGGTCTTGAAATAGGCAGGCAAAATCTTGTACTTTGAACTCCTCCTTCAATTTCAACCTGATTAACTTGATACTTGGCATAAATGTTACTCAGGAGTAGTAGATGTGCAAGACACAAATTTAAAATCTCTGTGACCTTGACCTTTGGCCTTGAAATTGGTCTTAAAATTGGCAAGCAAAATCTTGTACGGCAAACTCCTCCTTCACTTTCAACCTGATTCATTTGATACTTGGCATAAATGTTACTCAGGAGTAGTAGATGTGCAAGACACAAATTTCAGGTCTCTGTGACCTTGACCTTTGGCCTTGAAATTGGTCATGATATTGGCAGGCAAAATCTTGTACTTTGAACTCCTCCTTCACTTTCAACCTGATTCACTTGATACTTGGCATAAATTACAGAATTTTCTCTATTTGAACTTTGGGTATTTTTGTTATTTGGTCCTGTTACATGTTCAAAACTTGGATTTGCAATCAAGGCTGCCGTGTGGGGGTATTCATCACCTTTAGTGATAGTTCTAGTTGTTTCAGACAAACTAAGTTTCAAAGCTTTTAACAATAATTGTTAAACTGTGTACTTACTTTAGCAGTTCGAGTATTGAAACTGTGTTTGCAAACTTGCCAACAATGAAAGCTGGTTTATATATTAACCTTTTAATCCACAGATACACTTTTTAACTTCTTTGCAAACAGAGTATACCCAGATAAGATGGCTCATGCAGGAGCTGTCTTATCCGGGTCTGCTCGGCTTACTAATGGTGATATAGACCTGTTTCTGTGACTTTCTGCAATGCCATTATAAAAGTTTATCAAGTTGATATGCATGATGTCATAATTTCTAAATGGAATATAGGATGTTTTAGAACTTACATAGAGTTGTGTTTCGATCATTTGTAGTGAAATGCACTGTTCAGAATACTCGATGCGGAAGTAAGAGAATTCACATTTTGAATTGTTCTTTCTGTTGTAGATAGGCTATATTGTAGGTAGATATGTCTTTTAACCCTTTACCCCATGAATATTTATTAAGAAATGATGAATACGGTACATGAATATTAATTAGCTACGTTTTTTAATGGCATTATGAAAATATTTTTTTTACTATGGTAGAAACTGTAAAATCAGATCTATATATAAATTATGTTATTTCATAAGTAAACAGAGCAGACCCTGATCGGACTGCTGCTTTAGGAGCCAATCTGATCTGGGTCTACTCTGTTTTCAAATGTGTTTATATGAGGGAAAGAATTAAATTAGAAGTTGTGTATAGTTGATTAAAGTCTTATTCCAATCACAATTTGATAGAATATGCTAAAAACAGTTCGATGTTGCATGTACTATGCATCGCCTAACCTCGAATAAAACAACTAAAATTCTATTTAATAACCATTCAATAGAAAAATGTAAGGTCTTCAAAATACAGGTGGTAATTTAATGCAGACTGAAAGCAATGCAGAAAGCTCCCTGGGGGAGATTTCTGCATTGCTTTCATTCTGCATTAAGCAACTTTAAATATTATAATGAATTAATATTGTCCATAGCTTGAAAATCTTCACTTTGTGTACTATGTATTACTGAAATAGCTTTAACCCTTTCAGTGCTGCAATTTCAGAGTGGAATAGCCCATCTGTGTTTAACTGTAGAGTCCACTACGAGTAAGTCTTCAAACTTGCTAGATGATTTTGAATGAACAACTGTGCAGACCTTGATCAGAGGGCTCCTCTAGGAATCCTTTGATTTGGGTCTACACAATGTTTTCAAATTTGAATTAACCCATTTGCACCCACGATCCCATATATGGGACATAGGAAAACAGTGTAGACTCTGATCAGACGCCGAATAATGCGGTGTCTGATCAGAGTCTACACTGTTTGCTGATAGGAATTTCAATATAAAACAAAACGAAATTAAAAATTTAGGCCAGGTATCCCTTAGATCAATAATGGACTAATCTAATGTATGAAAATGGAAGAATCCACTGGGCGCAAAATGGTTAAGATGATTGTTATTCTGTTCACCTCCAACTCTTTTAAGAACAATAATTGGCTGCAATTATAATTAGCAGAACTATTCCATCAGGTCCAATGGAAAAACATAAAATGTGTTCATTATTATGTGTGCAATGCTTTATTGCTTCTGCATCAAGGGTGATAAGTCTGCGAAACATGTTATTTTAATTACCTCAGAATTGTGTCGCAGCAATCTTGAATTTAAGGTTAAACCACGGCGTGTGCTTTTCAAAAATGGCGTCTCTGAATTGAAATTGATGGTGATTTAATAATGCTGACGTCATAAAGCTAATATTAATAGCGACATTTGTCTTTATCAACAGATTAAATTTTCATTTGGAATTAACCCTTACAATGCGGGAAACGAGTCACCAATTTCCTTTGCAAACAGTGTAGACCCAGATGAGAGGGCTCCTAGAGGAGCCCTCTCATCTGGGTCTACACTGTTTGTCATGTTACACTTTTCTTTAGAAAAAACCCTAAATATTCACTGTAAGCTTGACCTGTTTGAATGTTAGAATAGTCCATTGAAAATTCGGCATGGTAAAGGTCAAATACCACTCAGAAATGGATGCATCCTCTCTATATATGGCTAGTGAAAATTAAAAATCTGAAAACAATACAGTCATGCATTTCAGTTCAACTGACCTGAATGTTGCTTAGGTGACCCTTTACTAAAAGTGTATTTGTCAACAAACATAGACAGTGCTTTAAAGTTTCCTTTTATTGTCATGAGGAAACAGTAAAAAATCTTCTCTCTCTAAAATCATTGAGAGATTTTGATGTAACTTTGTAAGAATATTCATCAGGTGATCATTTGCCAAAAGTGTTGGAATTTTTTATAAATTCCTGAAAAAAAAATGGGCTGTGGGTGATAAAATTTTTGCTGTAACTGAAACAATTGGACTAATGTTCTATATACACAATAGATCACATTACCTCTTGTCTCCGTTGAGTGATGCAGAGCCATTATAGTTTTCTTTATCCTTTTCAGCCTGATTGAATGGTGACCAGTAATAAACAAATCCACTTTGAGAATGCAGCATTCAAATAGGTAAATATTTGATACAGTAGAATTTGTCTGAAGCGGCCCATTAACCTATTCCTGCATAGGCTATTTTTAGATCCCACCTCTGGTTAAATCTACCAAAAAGGAGCAATTACTAGAGAAAAGGAAATTTTCAGAATTGTGTAGTTTTGAAACCATTGTGATAAAGAGAGCATTTGCTCCTGTGGAGCAAATGCTCTATTTATCACAATGGTTTCACAATGGTTTCAAAAGGTGTCAATATGCGGGAATGGGTTAAAACATTTAGGTCTAAATCTGAGTATTTAAGACAGGAGTAGCTTAATGCAGGTCAAAAAAATTGCAGAAAGGTCCTGTTGTCAATAAATGAATGATAGCTTAACGTTTCATTCCATGAATATTCATGTAAGTAATAACAAGCCAATGAATATTAATTACCGGTTAAATTAATTGTTATAATAGCACATTATTAGACATAGGAATTTTTGGCCATGGCAGAAAGTTTTGAATCATATCTAATTCCCAGTCGAAAATGACGGTCATATGACCATGGTCTACCATGAACTACCGTGGTATTCCACGGTAGTTCATGGTCGTACAACCATGGTATAACGTGGTCGACCACGTTTTGTTAAATGGCACCACAGTTTTTGGTGGTCAACTAGACCACGGTTAACCGTGGTCTAAAAACCATGAAGGACCACGGTCGACCGTGGTCTTCTAACCATGAAAGACCACGGTCGACCGCGGTTTAACCATCAAAAACCACGGTCAACCGTGGTCTTATAACCATGAAAGACCACGTTCGACCGCGTTTTAACCATAAAAAAACACGGTCGACCGTGGTCTTTTTCTCATGAAGACCACGGTCAATCGTGTTTTAACCATGAAGGAACGTGGTCGACCGTCATCAAAAACCACGGTCTACTGTAAATTACCATGAAAGACCACGGTCAACCGCAAAGAATTTAAGAAAATGTGATTAACCAAATGTGATCAACCATGGTCATCAACCAAAGGATGTGGTTCTTTGTGTTTTAAATGGTGCAAGGAAATCAGAAAGCATCAGTGCCCAGACATGCTCAGATAAATATATAATAAAAATAAATTTCAGCGTCGTAATTTTATTATTATTTATAACCAAAACTAAAATAAATCAACAGTTGACCAGAATCACTATTTACGCTCACTCAGTCAAGGTATGACTCGATTTCTCAACCAAACCCTATAAACAAGATTCTTGCATAAAATGGCAGTCTCAGGGGGTGCATTAACAAGAACTATAACGGGCCGTAATAAGGCAATTCACGTGCCGTTGTTGCCCGCTTAGAATGTAAATAAAGACTGGCTATATATAGATACATTGGAAAAAATTCAAAATGGGTTCCGTAATTTAAATAATTATACATTTTAGATTTTATACGTTATAAAATAAATATGTAACATATACTGCTTATCGATCATTTTTTTCATCAGTTTTTTACTTTTCTTTACTACTGTATATAAAGTTATCATGTGTTTTTTCAAATACTCTTGTAATTTTGTTTTTTGTTTCGTTGTTAGCGTGCAAAAGTTTTATCTTTATCAACAACTCATTCAGATTGCTTTGTCACTTCGTCATACTGATAACAGTTGGTACTCAACTTAGTTAACCCTTACAATACTAAATTTTCAAATCAACCTTTCAGTCTTCTGATAAATGTCTTCATTGTGTCTGGACGTGTCCTGGGGGTGTTTGTTTACACAGTATTTGTAAGAGAAACAGTGCAGACCCTGATCAGAGGGCTCCTTCAGGAGCCTTCTGATCTGGGTCTACATTGTGTGCAAAGGATGTATACTGTTATATTCTGTTACAGTACTACATTGGTTAACCCTTTACCCAATAGCCTGTTTCTAGTTATCAAGACAGCCCCTGCTAAATGTTCAGTCATTCTTCATGAAGAATTCATGAAACAAATATGAAGTTTTCATGAAGGAAATTCATGAATTCTTCATGAAGAAGTAGTGAAGATAAAATGGCACAGTTCTAAAAATATTCTAAATAATTAGCAAATGCATTTTTTATGAAGATAGAAAAAGCATAAAAAATTCTTCAAATCAACCAGATTGTTATTCAAGAAGAATTCATGAACACTTCATGAATTAAAATTCATATAATAATCATTAAACTTCAACTTCATGAAGAGTTCAAGAAGAAAAAATCATTTCACTTCTACTGAATAAATCACGGATTTTTTGCTATAAAAACTATTGTGCCATTTTATCTTCACTTCTTTTTCATGAAGACTTCAAGAGTAAAACTTCACTTTTTTTTCATGAAGAATTCATTAACAATCACTCATTAAAACTTCATAACATATGTGACTTTTAAGCTGTTATATCTTCATGAAGAATTCATTAACAATCACTCATTAAAACTTCATAAAATATGTGACTGTTAATGATTAAACCGAGAGGCAGTATGTCACTTAGGCATCAATTTTCCATTGTCTGTCTATCCATCACACTCTTTTTAGCTGTCATTTTGGTGGTTATCTTCATAGAGATTTTAAATTTCACATGTCTTCCTTTCAATGTGTGCAATAATTTATTCCCCTTTTGTTGGCGGCATGTGACTCGTGTTCTGTGAACTCCTCTGCCAGTCAGGAGATGTTCGTTTACACACTCAGTTTCACCCTCTGTGTCCATCAAACTATCCTTTACATTCACTGGGCTCCTTTGAATGACTAAAAGAAGAAAAGAACATTACAATGTAACACAAAATGCACTAACTGGCAACCTTGAACACATAAAAGCAGGCATTTCATATTTATTTGCAAATCAAACAATGAGTATGCTGTGCTCAGTTGAGCTATATCTCCTACTTACATACCAATATTCAGGGATAATCAATTATTTTGTACACACACACACACACACACACACCAGAGACATATACATACACAATGTATGTATATTTCTCTTCACACACAAGCCTTTTAATTTTTTTATTAATCGGAATTTGGAAAATATCTTTAAGTAAATTCCAATTGAAATCGAGACAAATTTATTAGAAACTGACAAAAATTGGATATGGGTTATTCATGCTGCTCACTACACATTTCAATGAGAACGTTGATAGATAACAGTAATCATAAATGTATAAAGCCAGTACAAAGTACAAAGCCAGTCACAACAAATTTTTCATGATCTAAGAAAATATTTCAAACGCAACCACCGAAAACTTGCTAAAACTGATGAATTTGTAATCATGAAATATAATTCTATTAGATACTAAACGCTTATAAGTGGATGTTTCTTGTTTTTAAATGATTCAGAGGGATTTTGATTCTACTAGTATTTTAAACGGGAACAATATGTCGCATTTGCCCTGGGTCCTGGGGTCAAAATTTATAGAGTAATATGACTTACTAGCAATTATAATTGGCGAGTACTTGCTTCCAGCGAATTCCACTATGGTTTGTTGTCAACTAAGTTGCTGTCCCGTAAACGAGGTTTTCAGAAATGTCCACCATTTTGAACTTTTGGTACGCATGCGCGGAAAACATGTGGCCAAGCATAGATCGACGAAAATGTCCGGTACGATTCGTTATCTGCCGGTATGAATACATATATTTAGAATAAGGGATTGCGAGTGACAGAAAAACGTTCAAAGAAAAGCGTTACATTTCATTTCCTGCATAATTTTTCTGTTGGCACAATTCTTCTGACAAAAAATTACGCTAAAATTGGACTTTCCAAATACGACGAATGGGCGATAGTTTCCGTGTTTACGTCATAAGTACTGTGTTCATAAGGCATATGCGACCCCGAACCAAGACGGAATAAGACGAGTAGTTACGAATGCAGACCGAGTGTGCATATGTGTACACTGCAACCAGAAATGGCGAACTCTGTTTGGATGTTGGTAGAAAGTTTCAAAAGTGGAGAATCATCGATAACAATGAGAGACGTTCAACCTTAGGACAAACATATAGATAACAGTAGATAAACGTAATCTTCAGTCATGAAGGAGTATTGTTTACTCGAAGAAGAAAGTTCAGTGTAAAGCAGCTGAAAGATAAGACGTGTTTCGAGAGGCCGAAAAATCCACGTTCAGTCTGTGAAATTACAGACCGCACGCTTGCCCTGGATCGACTGACGAGTAAGTTTTTTTTGAAAAGTAACATTTATATATGTATGTAAATCATATTCACTCTCGAGTGTTAAAATTATAGTCTGATATATGCGCTATAACAAGAACTTTGCAGCCAAAGTCGATCTCTCAAGAGAGTCGCGAAAACACATAACACTGTAGATAACAAGCACGTCCGTGATTGCTATTTGTAACAACGAAGTAATGTTCTGCATTTTATTTGTGTTTTAAAATTGGAAAATTAAACGAAACTTACCTTGGGAAGTTGAAGTTTGATTGAGATTTTATCAACCGCAAACACCTTGAGGGCTCACACAGAGATGACGTAGCTCATCATGTATGCGAAATCAGTCTTTAGAGTTTTTCTGCACAACCACAAGATTGTGCAGAATTGAATGGAAAGGCAATAATTTAGTTGTTAATTGGGCTGGGAGGGTGGGTGTGTGAGCCCTCAAGGTGTTTGCGGTTGATAAAATCTCAATCAAACTTCAACTTCCCAAGGTAAGTTTCGTTTAATTTTCCAATTTTATCAACCGCATAACCCCTTGAGGGGCCTCACACAGAGATTTTAGAGTTGACTTTCCATTTCATAGGAACAATAGTAGTTTGAAAATGTGAATAACCATTTGATGATCCAATACATATTTTATTTTTGCAAGACAGACTGGATAGAAGGTACAGTATTCAGTGATTTATCATAGAATTTTCCAAAAGTTCTGGCATTTGACCATCCTGCAGTATTTACAATGACATCAATTGGTACCCCATATTTTTTCCCCGCTGAGGATGACGCTGCCCGAGTACTATGTGCCCCAAACTTTGGGTCTATGCCCGCCTTAACCATCACAAGCTTTACCCAACGGGAAACTGTTGCCTTAGATACAGCCTTATGAGGCTTTTGAGTTGATACAAGCAATTGTTGAACATCACCCCTCAAGCATTCTGTTCGGCGAATGTATTGTTTCAGAATATGTACTATACAAAGTTGTTTTTTCTTAGGATATGCCTTCAACACAATGCTCGAGAGATGATGCCCCGGCTTAGATTGTTTGAGCAAATGAGGTGTATGAATAATCAGTCTATCGTCCTCAAACGTAATATCATTGACACAAACTACATGTAAAGTTTGACACCTCTGGGCTGTCAGCAATAAAAATAACATACACAATTTTGCCGACAACCACAGTAGCGAAGAGCATGACATTGTTTCTAAGTATTTCAAAACAACATTCACATCCCAAGTTACATTGTATTTGGGCAAACTCGGTCTTTGATTGAAAACACCCCTCATGAATCGTGTTATGAATGGTTGTCTTGATATGTCTTTGCCACCACATACTAGGGCAAATTGACTGAGTGCCGATCTGGCTGTATTAATAGCACTATAGCTAAGTCTTTTGCGAAACAATTCGGTCAAAAATGTCAGCAAAGCATTCACATTGGCTTTAAGTGGATTTGTTTCTGTTCGATTACAAAAGTGAAACCACTTCTTGATGTAGACGTCATACTGTCGTTGTGTGGATTTTCTCCATGACTGCACAATGACATCAACTGTGTCTGTCTGTAAGCCTTGCTTTTCCAATGTTTTCCGGATAACCGAAAAGCTCCGAGCTTCATTTTCCGCAACGGGTGCAGTATTGTTGGTTTGTGTTTCAACCTTAGAATGTTTGAAACTGGGGGTAGGAGGTGACTGTCTTCGCAAATTAGATATAGTAGCTTTGGCCACCAACTCTGCGTTGTCCATATTGGGGCCACCAGCACAGCTTCCCCCTCCTCTTCCTCCAGCTTTTGAAGTACTCGAGTTATCAGGCTGAAAGGAGGAAACATATACATGAGACCACTTTCCCAGTTGAGTGAAAATGCATCTATTGCAAAAGCAAATGGATCTGGGTTTCTCGTCACATACTGATCCAGTTGTCTATTCAACCTTGATGCAAACATGTCAATATTGAAACCTCCAAATTTTGAATGCATGGCCTGAAAAATATTTTCATCCAGTGCCCACTCGGAGTCATCATTAAAAGACCTAGATAAGCTATCTGCCTGACAGTTCTCAGCTCCCGGAATATAAGCGGCACTAAGAAAAATGTTACGGTCTATGCACCACAACCATATGTCTCTTGCAATGTCATTCAAAATCTTGGTTTTCCCCCCATATTTGTTGACATATGCACAACTAGTAGTGTTGTCCATGTTAATCCTTACATGAACGTTCGTTCTGTCTTTACAAAAAGCTAATAAGGCGTACTGACACGCTTTCAGCTCTAAAATGTTAATGTGCAGTTGTTTTTCGTCCGATGACCAAACTCCACTGCAGACCTCCCCTTGACCATTCACAATTGTGCCACCATAACCCAGAAGTGAAGCATCAGAATTAATGACCAGACTGGGTTTACCATGAGATATAGCCTTCTTACTTGAAGGTAGATTTTCGACCCACCACAAAATGTGCTTAGAAATATCAGGAGTCACCTTCATGAAAGAATCGAAATTCCCCCGTTTTAAGGTCAACTGTGTAGTTTTGGTCTTTTCTAATGGTTTGTAGAATAAAGGAGCATGCTCCACCCCTGGTTCAGCAGCTACGAATTTTCCGATCAGTTTTGAAAATAGACTTATGGTTATAAATTTCTTTGAAAGAATGGTGTTACAGTCTTGAAGAATATTGTTAATTTTTTCCCGTGGGAGTCTTACTGTCATTGAAATGGAACAGATCTGGAAACCTACAAATGTAATATTTTGAGTTGGAATTAGTACGGATTTGTCAGAATGAACGGTGAGGCCAAGTGAATCCATTAATTTAACTGTTGTATTAATGTTATTTAGACATTGATCGAAAGACTGTCCTAATAAACAGGAATCATCTATATATGCCACACTGAGAAACCCCTGAGCTCTCAGAGTTCCAAAAACAGGTTTGAGAATTTTTGTGAAGACTCTTGGTGCCGTGGCCAACCCCATTACCAAAGCTGTAAATTGATATTTTTGTCCATGAAAAATAAACCTGAAATATTTTCTGTCAGATCTGCATATAGGTATGGAATAATAGGCGTCCGATAGATCAACAGAGCCAAAATAACACCCTCGTGTAACTAATTTGACTGCATCACGCAATGTTTCCATTTTAAAATGAATGTGCTGCATATTGTCATTAAATTCTTTCAAATTCAGAATGATTCTTATCCTTCCATCCTTTTTTGGCCTAACAAAAATATTTGAAATGTACTCCCCCTCAGGGAAATCCCAGACTGGTTCAATAATTTTGCAATGTTGAAATCTTGCTAATTCCAATTTAATCTGATCTTCTTCCTGTTGGGAAAATTTAAAAGGTTTAGGAGCATAGGTCTGAGTGGGAGGAGATTCTAACTCTACCCTATAGCCTGTGACTGTTTGCAAGATCCATTTATCACTGGTTACTTGACACCATTGTTTATAATGTTCTTTTGTTTTACCCCCATAGAAATTGTCTTTACAATTCTGTAACGGAGAAACACCTACATTGTCTATAGCTCCGGTTTCTTCCGCCCCATCCCAGGTTTGTCGGAGCTTCTCCCATTCTTCAAGAATTTTTGGCGGTGCTGATAGGTCTGCCTGTGGGGATAGCCGGGTCTGGAAGGGTAGGTCTGTCGCATGGCTTGGGGCCTCGGGTATTGTCGACTGGGACCCGGACCCATACTTTTCCCTAAAAAAGACTGTTTAGATGTGACTCTAACGGGCCTAGTCTCAAGCTTTTTCAAATCCTCGTTGAGGGAATCCCCGAACAAGCCTGTAGCAGTCACAGCATTGTCACACACACTCCTGAATTTAGGCTGTAGCTCTTTCTTTATTGCTTCTCGTCGTTCACAGTTTGTGGTGATGACGCTGTTGCACATAATTTTGAAAGTGTCACCAATGTATGATTTCAGTAGAGCAATATCGACGTCCTTAGCCGTGGAAATGTGGTCCATTGCCATAATAATTGGCAACAAACCCTCGTTGAGCCGTTGAATGGTCTTTTGCCTAGCTGCATCAACTGATTTTGTGGGCCACTTTAACTGTTCCCATAATATTCTGTCTACCTTGGGAGTTTGTAAATTTGTTACATTCGAGGGCCGTTTGTATTTGTCTTTCAAAAATTTGGTTTTAGTCTCGTCAGTTTGGCCACGGAGCGATTTTTCAATCAATTTCGACACCCGATCAGAAATAGCTTCTCCTACCTCGCTTTCCTCCACAAAAAAGTCAGAGACGCCCTGCAGAAACTCATTTGCGTCAGGTTCGTCCGCCGTTTCACCATCTCCATGAAGGATGTGATCCAACTCATCGTCGGTATCGTCCCCATCCGAACATGTCATAACATCATGTTCAGAGTCGATTCTGGCCGATTTTTGCGGTTTTTCAGTTGCTGGATTCGGAGATGACCTTTTACTAGCGGATTTAAGCTCCGTTACTGTTTCTGTCAAAGTTTTGATCTGAAGCGCTTGGCCCTCAAACGCTCGAATGCTCTGTGTAAATGTTTGAAGGATTTCTTCCCCTTTCTCGATAAACCGTTTGATTTGTGTATCTGACGATGGCGCATGCGCAACGGAGGCTTCCGCCTGCTCATTTCCGCCCTGGCTGCCTGCCAGATTTTCCATCTTGCCTCACACTGCAAATGGAATAAATGTAATGTCAGCACTCATGCTACAGATCCAATGGAAACAGTATGATAATAAACGGTATAGATACATAGACATCCATTTGAACTATTGTCGAGCAAACGTGTTTCCCTATCGAAAAGCATCGAAACAAAGGAAAAAACCCCAATGGTGACGTCATTCAGACACCTTGTATCCCAGACAAAGAAAACAAGGATTTGTAGGAAATATACGCCATCAGACGATGTTGCGTGCAGTTAATGTCATTCAGACTAGAAACATATTGTCATTCAGACCCACAAATTCACGTCATTCAGACTAAATTGTGTCATTCAGACCCGATTCAGACGAAAAATCGATAATGGCCCGGGGCTCGAAAAACCCCGAGTTAAAAATAGCTGTCGATTCTCGGAAAACTAAAAACCAAAACAGAGAGATGTACATACCTGCAGCGTAACTCGGATGATGTAAGTATGGTGTAAAGATAAAGCAATTTTTCTTCGATTGGTATAAAAATATATATAGCTCGAATTTGAATGTTATTTAAAGAACTCGAACGTGCCCAGAAATTATTTCCGACCTCCTTCGCACACGAATAAGCCTCGTTCTGATTTCGCATACATGATGAGCTACGTCATCTCTGTGTGAGGCCCCTCAAGGGGTTATGCGGTTGATAAAATAGACATACACAGACATGTTATATCCAAAAGTGATTTGGTTTGTATATGCTGTAAAGTTCATTAGTTCATTAGTTGCACAAAATGATCATTTTCGATAGAATCAGAAATCAATATTCACACTTAGACTGTATACATGCTACGATTTTGGACAGTATAAGACTTGAAAATTTAGCAAATCGATCTGTACATTATTGCAATTATTTGACTTATCATTTATTATAAAATATTAAGAAAATGATGAGAAAATTTGCATTGCAACCAATTAATTTTTATTTTCAAAAAATCCTCTATACAATCTGTGGAAGTTTGAGCCAATGTGTAAAATGTCACTATTTACAGTGCCTTTTTTGGCCATTTTTGTTTTGTCCAGTGATGTTTGAAAAGTTACTGGTTAAAATGGCCAGTGATGGTCAAGTTAATTTCATACACTGCAAATGTCAAAGGCATTGATTAAGTACAGTGAAACTGCTGAAAATTCACACATAATGAATAGCAGTTCTGTGAAGGTTTCATACCCAAATATTTCCCCTCATTTCACACCATACTAACTGTTCACTTGACTGTACTTTGAATTTGTTTAGACTGATTTTAACTGTTTTTCACAGAAATGATGATTGGCTATACCTATATAAGTAGATCATAATATAGTAAAAATAAAAAAAGAAGCCTACGTGTATACAATTACTTTCATTGGATTTACCTGTGACAGATATAGATGGCTGTATAAGAACTGTTTAAAAGGAAATTTAATGTGTCAATTAAGTCACAGTAATAAATAAGAATCACCTGTCCTAATTGGTTATAATTTTATATATTTAAACAAGATAATTGGAATATTAAATCAATAAAAATAATTGTTTCTTTCAGGATAGGACCATTCCCAAAGAACATTGTCATGAAACATGTGAAGTGCTGACAAGAAGATGTACATGTGGAAGTCCAAAGATGAAGCGAAGATAGTTCAGTGTTTCTTCATGAGCAGCAGCTGGTGACATAGTTGCCATACAACTTATTTTGTGTACAATATGCTTGATGACAATTCTTTTTAATAGTTTGTAAAAAGCTAAAAGAGACATAGTTTTAAATATGGAGGAGAATGGTGGACATCATGGTTTTT
Source organism: Azorinus chamasolen (assembly GCA_963576725.1). Lineage (NCBI taxonomy): Eukaryota > Metazoa > Mollusca > Bivalvia > Cardiida > Solecurtidae > Azorinus > Azorinus chamasolen. The sequence continues at coordinate 54,798,289 of OY755239.1, read as the reverse complement.
TTTCTAACAAAAGAAACAAAACCATTTCTCTTATAAATGTCTGTGGAAATAATGTTGCAGAAAGTTTTTCTTGTGAAAGTTAATTAGACCAATATGTTAAGTATTGACGACCCGCAATCTGTTTGGCTACATTGATAAAAAATATACACTGAGAAAAAAAGGGAAGTGAAACATTGTTTTATTGTTTGTAGCTCTGAAATTATTATAGGAATAGTAAAATTATATACTGATCAAACAAATCATTGGAAACCGTCATCAGAATCCATACAATGCACAGTAAACAATGAATAGTTTTATGTGTTAGTAATGAAGAATTGAGCATTTAGCTATCTGCTTAATGCAGGATGAAAGTCAGACAGAAAGCTTGAAAATGCTTGCTGCATGACTTTCATCCTGCATTTAGCTGCCACCTGATTTAGAGGCCAATAATGATACTTGATTTTGTGTTCAAACTTTCTGTGTTTGACTGTATATGCTTACTCTATCCTATAAACACCTTAAAGCTTTATTTTGCCTTTGCAAACAGAGTAGACCCAGGTTAGACAACTCTAGTAGGTACCGTCTAATTGGGGTCCAGTCTACTCTGTTTGCTTTTGAAATTTATATGGTAATGTAGTTCCTAGTTTCTGCCATGGCCTAAATTTCATGTGTTCATATTTCTTTATGAAAATCCAGCTAATAAATATTCATGATTTCATTAATTATCTCTTTCTAAATGTTCATGAGGGAAAGTGTTAATGCGTCATATGGCAGTGGTCATAAACGCAGGGTATGGATAGGGGATTCATGAAAAAATCTTGATTGTTTCATAATGTCACCAGTAAAGATTTTTTTTATGAAGTTAGTTATAATAAAAATTCAGTGAATTATTCATAAAACATTTAATGATTTTTTTATGCATTTTTCTCAAAGAAGGTCTTCATTAAAAATTCTTCATATATCTTTTGCATATATCATGAGGTTTTTAAGGATTTTGCAAATCTATCATTGCTTCATAATATCTTCATGAAGAGGATCTAATCATACTTCATGAAGTTTTCTTCATGAAGTAGATTACATCATTGATGGAGAGTATTTCATGAATAATTCTTTAAAGTTTAAAAAATTCATAATATTATGAATATTTTTTCGCAGGGGAGGTGGCCACTTAAAGCAGGTTGAAAGTAAAGCAGAATGCGCCTAAAGGCACATTCTGCTTTACTTACAGCCTGCTTTAAGCTACTCCCTGCTAGGATATAGAAAATATTTCTTATGGTATCTGTTCATGACTGTATAAATTTTAACTATTTTCTTCAGTGAAGGAATAAACTAAATGTGCTTAAAGGCACATAAGGATAAGGGTTAAGATAAATTTAGTAGTAATTTACCAATATTTAAGAATTAAAACATTATCTAAAACAGAGCATAACTAAATTTAAATTTGGAAATAAGGATATAAAGCTGGATTGTTGTGAGTTGGATAATTGGAGTTATCATCTCAATTTTAACTATCAAATGTGGGTAAGTTCGAGTTAAGTGAGTTGAGCTGTCAAGCCTCATCTGTATGTAGTATCCATCATCGATAAAGATATGGACAATACAGGCTTGACCAATCTGAGCTCTAAACAAGTACCTGTGCTATCAGAATAGACCCAGATCAGTAGTTCATGTAGGAGTTGTCTGATCAGTGTCTAATATGTTTGCTTTATATAAAGTTATAGCTTATAGGGTGATCCAGCACTGTCTACTTTGGCATAACTTTTTTTTTAAATATATGCTTTTTAAAAATAACTGATAATTAATTACATGAACATGAAGTAAAAGGGTTTTATGAATATCCTACCTATAAAAATGTAGTCTGCAAAATCTCTCGTTTGCTTCATTTCTTAATAAAAAAGTCATAATACACAAGATTCATTTGATTTTTGATAAAGCAATTGGCAGTGTCTTACAGCTTGGAATATGGGTCAGACAATGAGCTACTTTGCATCTGATCTGGACCCAAACTGTTTGCATTGGCTATTATGGTCATGTAAGGCAGGATAAGGATTAACATTTCTAACAACACAGTTTTTGGTCTTCCATGGTGCAGTGATTTAACCCCTTTACTTCATTTATATATTTGTTTCACTCATTCCCCTTAAATTTTTACACTATTAATCAACTGAATTTTATATTTCCTGTATCTAAGGCTTTTGTTCTCCATGCGAGACATGATAAATTTCACAAGACATATTATATTGTCCCTTTAATGAGCGTCTGGTCTAGGTCTGTACTGATTGCAAAAAGGTTCAAAGATATGTAGTACAAATTATGAAGAATACATATTAAAAATAACATTGGTGACACCTAACTCTGCACAAAAATCAATAAAAAGGATAATTAAATTTAATATACATTTTAAAATGGTTATGTCTAACTCTTTTATAAGCTCAAACTAATTTATATACCAAAGCTAAATATGGCTGTGACTGAGCACCTGTGCAAACAGTTTAATTCCAAATCAGATGTTGCATCTCATCCGGGAATAAATGGTTTGCTACTCAGATTGGAATTTATGCAAAATGATAAAGTTAGATCTTATTTTGCATTTTCAAATTTCAGAAGAGGATTAAGCAGAATGTTGGATTTTTTTAAAATGTTGAATTGAGTTTAAAGAAACACACAAGTTATGGTTTCAACTGTAGTTATTTTAACATGGTAGAACTTTCACATAACGCTCTTACAAAACCGGTGTTTTTAAGAGCCCTGTATATTCCTTAACTGTTTTAAGGTTTTAACTGTAGTTGAATAAATTGACCAAGACAGACTTTATGTGAAATTAAATGATGTTAGTAATATTTTAATGTACCTTGTTTTTGTTGATCAATGAAGAAAACTAAATCTAAGTAACCCATTTAACTGCAGCCTTTATGACATTTGATGATAGTCATAACCATGGTGTAATGATTTAATATGTTGACTATAATCTAATTCATGTCTCAATTTTTTAAACTTGTTCCACCACGGTCATTCATGGTGTAAATTTTGAAAACAAGTTTCTGACCATGGTCAAACTTTTTTGACCGTGTTAGACCATGGTCAAACTCCTGACTCAATGTTTCTACCATGGTTGACCACGGTCAACAGTTTCTGACCGTGGTTGACTATGGTCGAAATAAATTTGACTGTGGTAGACCACGGTAGACCGTGGTCCTGAACATGGTTTTTGATGGTTGACCACGATAAAAAATGGTCGACCGTCAAATACCGTGCTGACCATGGTCGACCGTGGTCATCATTTCGTCTGGGATATTATATCATAATTAAACAGAGTTGCAACTAACCTTTTCCCTCATATAAACGTGTTTTCACGCATTTGCAAACAGAGTAGACCCAGATCAGACAGCTCCTAGAGGAGCAGTCTGATCAGGGTCTGCTCTGTTTGCAAATGGACTTTGATAGATCTGATTTTTATGCCCCCAAAGGCGGGCATATAGTAATCGCATTGTCCGTCCTTCCGTCTGTCCGTCTGTCCGTCCGTCCGTCTGTCCGTCCGTCCGTCTGTCCGTCTGTCCGTCTGTCCGTCCGTCCGTCTGTCCTTCCGTCCGGAATTCGTGTCCGGTCTGTAACTTCTTCATCTATCAATGGATTTTAATATAACTTACCACAAATGTTCACCAGACAGAGACGATGTGTCGCGTTCAACTCCCAAGTCAATGGGTCAAAGGTCAAGGTCACAGGGTACAATTACTTTGTCACAAATTTCGTGTCCGGTCTGTAACTTCTTCATCTGTCAATGGATTTCAATATAACTTGGCACAAATGTTCACCACACAAAGACGATGTGTCGCGTTCAACTCCCAGGTCCATGGGTCAAAGGTCAAGGTCACAGGGTACAATTACTTTGTTACAAATTTCGTGTCCGGCCTGTAACTTCTTCATCTATCAATGGATTTCAATATAACTTGCCACAAATGTTCACCAGACAGAGACGATGTGTCGCGTTCAACTTCCAGGTCCATGGGTCAAAGGTCAAGGTCACAGGGTACAATTACTTTGTCACAAAGTTCGTGTCCGGTCTGTAACTTCTTCATCTATCAATGGATTTCAATATAACTTGCCACAAATCTTCACCACACAAAGACGATGTGTCGGGGTCAACTCCCAGGTCCATGGGTCAAAGGTCAAGGTCACAGGGTACATTTACTTTGTCACAAATTTCGTGTCCGGTCTGTAACTTCTTCATCTATCAATGGATTTCAATATAACTTGGCACAAATGTTCACCACACAAAGACGATGTGTCGCGTTCAACTCCCTGGTCCATGGGTCAAAGGTCAAGGTCACAGGGTACAATTACTTTGTCACAAATTTCGTGTCCGGTCTGTAACTTCTTCATCTATCAATGGATTTCAATATAACTTGCCACAAATGTTCACCACACAAAGACAATGTGTCGCGTTCAACTCCCAGGTCAATGGGTCAAAGGTCAAGGTCACAGGGTACAATTACTTTGTAACAAATTTTGTGTTTTGCCTGTAACTTCTTTATCTATCAATGGATTTCAATATAATTTTGCACAAATGTTAAACACACTAAGACGATGTGTCGCTTTCAACTCCCAGGTCCATAGGTCAAAGGTCAAGGTCACAGGGTACAATTACTTTGTCACAAATTTCGTGTCCGGTCTGTAACTTCTTTATGTATCAATGGATTTCAATATAATTTGGCACAAATGTTCACCACACAAAAGATGATGTGTCGCTTTCAACTCGCTGGTCCATATGTCAAAGGTCAAGATCACAGGGTACAATTACTTGTTTATCTGTGAATGGATTTCAAAGGAACCTGGCACAAATGTTCACCACACAAAGACGATGTGTCAACTCCCTGGTCCATGGGTCAAAGGTCAAGGTCACAGGGTATAATTTTGGGGGCATTTGTCACGTGACTGTGACATCTCTTGTTAGTTTCTAGAGTGGCTACAATGTTCCACCTTCCATATTTCATGATAACTATTATGTCCATGAATATTCAGTAGGTATTGAAATTTGGAATAAACATAGAACAGGGAAAGAATTAAATAACCCTTTTCTCCGTGAATATCCACCTCCATTAATCAACTATTTATTTAAAACAAATGAATGCACATATATATAGCCATGCCAAATGGTATAGAATCAACTCTTAAAAGGTATTCTGTAAGCAAACAAAACAGACCAAGATCAGATGGTTCCTATATACAGGAGCTGTCTGATCTGGTTCTACTGTGTTTGCAAAGGTGCCAATAGGCATCTCTAGGGAGTACAGTTAAATTAACCCTTTATAAACACATTTCCACGCATTTGCAAACAGAGTAGACCCAGATCAGATGACTCCTATAGGAGCCGTCTGATCAGGGTCTGCTCTGTTTGCTAATGGAATTTATTTTCTAAGATGGCTGCAATACTCCACCTTCTGTATTCCATTATAACTTTTTTGTTCATGAATATTCAGTAGGTATTGGAATTTGAAATAAACATAGATCAGGCAAAGGGTTAAGCTGTTTCAGTTAACTGAAACTTATAAATTAACATTTAATCCTTTACTCCATGAATATTCAAAAGAAATAATGACATCATGAGTATTAATTTGATTAATTTTTATAATGGCAAATCTACAAGGGCTATAATTTTGGCCATAGTTGAAACTATAGTTACTGTCGAATTCTATCTAAGCAAACAGAGCAGATCCTAGTCAGAAGGCTCCTATAGGAGCTGTCTGATATTGTCTACTTTGTTTGCAAAGGCCTAGAAATGAATATTTTATTGAGTATTAACCCTTTACTCCATAAACATGCCTTTCTACGCCTTTGCAAACAGAACAGACCAAGATCAGACGGATCCTATAGGAGCCTTCTGATCAGGGTCTTCTCTGTTTGTTTATGACATAATGTAGATATGATTCTACAGTTTCTGTCATGGCCAAAAATTCAAGTGTCCATGTGCTATTGTAACAAATTAATCTAATTATGTCTCCCCCATTTATGGGGAGATATATTGTTTTTGCCAGAGTTGTCTGTCTGTCCGTCCGTCCGTCCGTCTGTCCGTCCGTCTGTCTGTCCGTCCGTCTGTCTGTCTGTCTGTCTGTCCGTCACAAACTTGTGTCGCGCGTATCTCTGAAACCAGTTTGGCTAGAGTCACCAAACTTCACAGCAATGTTCACCAGCATGAGTTGTTGTGCACCTGGTTTTTAGCTCACCTGAGCTTGCTCAAGTGAGCTATTGTCATGGTGCTCCGTCCGGCGTCCGGCGTCGTGCGTCGTGCGTTGTGCGTCGTGCGTCGTGCGTCGTGCGTCGTGCGTCGTCAACATTTGGCTTGTGAACACTCTAGAGGTCACATTTGTAGCCAAATCTTCATGAAACTTGGTCAGAATGATTGTCTTGAAAAAATCTCGGATGAGTTCGAAAGTGGGTCATGTGGGGTCAAAAACTAGGTCACTAGGTCAAATTATTCAAAATCTTTGTGAACACTCTAGAGGTCACATTTTTAGTCCAATCTTCATGAAACTTAGTCAGAATGATTGTCTTGATAGAAACTTGGATGAGTTTGAAAGTGGGTCACATACGGTTAAAAACTAGGTCACTGGGTCAAATTATTGAAAAACCTTGTGAACAATCTAGAGGTCACATTTTTAGTCCAATCTTGATCAGACTTGCTCAGGATGATATTCTTGATGATATCTCGATCAAGTTCGATCATGGGTGGGGCAGGATTAAAAAGTAGGTCATTAGGTCAAATCTTAAAAAAATCTTGTTTACACTGTAGAAGCCACAATTTCTGCCTAATCTTCATCAAACTTGCTCAGAATGATAACCTTGATGATATCTTGATCGAGTTTGATCATATGTGGGCTTGGGTCAAAAAGTAGGTCACTAGGTCAAATCTTAGAAAAATCTTGTTTACACTCTAGAAGCCACATTTTCTGCCTATTCTTCATCAAACTTGCTCAGAATGATGACCTTGATGATATCTCAATTGAGATCCATCATGGGTGGGCTGGGGTCAAAATGTAGGTCACTAGGTCAAATCTTAGAAAAATCTTGTTTACACCCTAGAGGCCACATTTTCAGCCCAATCTTGATCAAACTTGCTCAGAATGATAACCTTGATGATCTCTCATTTGAGTTCGGTTGTGGGTGGTGTGGGGTGAAAAAGTAGGTCACTAGGTCAAATCTTAGAAAAATCTTGCCTACACTCTAGAAGCCACATTTTCTGCCTAATCTTGATCACGCTTGCTCAGAATGATAATCTTATGCCGTGTGATTCTTGCTCAGAATGATAACCTTATGCCGTGTGATTCTTTAGCCTATTGGAGGGGCTGTATTCGAATAAACTTTTCAAGCTACAATAGTAATGTGTACCTTGTCTGCATAAGCCTTTCAGATTGAATAACTCTCTGCACAATATGGATATTTTCAATGTTATCAAATGAAAATTAGAAATATTAATTTGTTTTCAACACAAGCCTCACCGATAGTCCATAAAATTAGCTCATTTAGGTATTTAACTATATAAGTAGCAAGCTTGCTGTTTATACAGCTAAATATCTAAATGAGCTAGTTTGGATTTGCAATGAAGAGAATTGGCAATCATAGACATGCGGTCAACTTTTCAAGCTACAATAGTAATGTGTACCTTGTCTGCATAAGCCTTTCAGATTGCATAATGACAATGCAGCAAATGAGTGTTGCAGAAAGCTCATGCAGGAGCTTTCCTCAACACTTGTTTGCTGCATAACGCAAGGTGCTGTGTAAAATTAGTCTGTATTGTGGACTTCTTTTTATTAGCTCACCTGAGCATGCTCAGGGTGAGCTATTGTGATCACTTGAATGTCTGTCGTCCGTCGTCCGTCGTGCGTCAACAATTTTCAACAATCTTCTTCTCTGAAACTACTCGTCAGATTTAAATGATATCTGGCAGGAATAGTCTTTAGGTGGCCCTCTTGCAAGTTTCTAAAATTTATGATGATATCTCAAAAAACATGGCTGCCAGGGGGCGGGGCCACTTTTCTTATATAGTTATATAGAAAACTTTAAAAATCTTCTTCTCTGAAACTACCAATCAGATTTAAACAATATTTGGCAGGAATGGTCTTTAGGTGGCCCTCTTGCAAGTTTCTAAAATTCATGATGATATCTCAAAAAACATGGCCGCCAGGGGGCGGGGCCACTTTCCTTATATAGTTATATAGAAAACTAAAAATCTTCTTCTCTGAAACTACCAATCAGATTTAAACAATATTTGGCAGGAATGGTCTTTAGGTGGCCCTCTTGCAAGTTTTTAAAATTCATTATGATATCTCAAAAAACATGGCCGCCAGGGGGCGGGTCACTTTCCTTATATAGTTATATAGAAAACTTTAAAAATCTTTTTCTCTGAAACTACCAATCAGATTTAAACAATATTTGGCAGGAATGGTCTTTAGGTGGCCCTCTTGCAAGTTTCTAAAATTCATGATGATATCTCAAAAAACATGGCCGCCAGGGGGCGGGGCCACTTTCCTTATATGTTTATATAGAAAACTTAAAAATCTTCTTCTCTGAAACTACCAATCAGATTTGAACGATATCTGGCAGGAATGGTCTTTAGGTGGCCCTCTTGCAAGTTTCTAAAATTCATGATGATATCTAAAAAAACATGGCCGTCAGGGGGCGGGGCCACTTTCCTTATTTATTTATATAGAAAACTTTAAAAACCTTCTTCTCTGAAACTACCAATCAGATTTGAATGATATCTGGCAGGAATGGTCTTTAGGTGGCCCTCTTGCAAGTTTCTAAAATTCTAAAATATGATGATATCTTGTATATTTTCAAATTTTAGAAAAATCTTGTCCATTACTTGTGTGTAACATTGTTGTAACCAACACTTAACAAATGTCAGGTGAGCGCCCCAGGACCCTCAGGGTCCTCTTGTTTTTAATTGTCTCCCCCTGATAACTTAGGGGAGTGTTCATTACAAATTGTTTTATGAACAAGTTTACTATATTAATCATAATGATATGAACTTTAGCGAGTGTCATATTTATTATAGTACTTTAGCGAGTGTCATATTTATAATAGTAAACGAGTTTCATGAAAACAATTTGTAATGGTCATAAATTTTAGATTCTTTTTATCACATAATTAACCGACTTAGAAATTGCCATAGAAATTTTAACTGACTATATCTGACGGCTGTAGCTGCCACTATTTATAGTATAGTACAGCCGGATTCTAACCTCTCATTTGCATAAAAAAATGCACTAATGCATTTCTGCGATTTACGGCACTCTGTTTCGGCACTCCTGCAAGGCAAATTATGTGATAACAAGAGAGCCATCTGATTAGGGTCTACTCTATTTGTTTACGAAATTATAATAGATTTGACTCTATAGATTTTGCTGTGTGCATTATATGCCATCATAAAAATTCAGCTAATAAATATTTATGATGTCATTTAAATATCTTACATGAATATTGAACAGGTAAAGGGTTAATTGAATTTTGGAAATGAGTGAATTGGTGTTTGCAAAACAGTTAATTGATCAGTGACTGCATTGTTAAATGATAGCCGATATCATCCAAAATCCTCATACTGAACAGACTCCATAGTACCCTTTAATCCATGAATATTCATGTAAGAAATAATGACATCATGAATATGAATTAAATTAAATGGTATAATAACACATGGACAAAGGAAATTTTGGTCATGGCAGAAACTGTAGAATCATATCTATATTATATCAAAAGCAAACAGAGCAGACCCTGATCAGATGGCTCCTACAGGAGCCATCTGATCTGGGTCTACTCTATTTGCAAAGGCGTAGAAAGGCATATTTATGGAGTAAAGGGTTACACTGGTGGATAATTCACATTGAATATTCAGCATTTAAAGTGTGAAATCTGTGAGGTTTGCCATCTTGCAAAATTCTTCTACAATATCTATCAGTTGGTGTATGAATGATGGTTTGTTACAATGCATTCTGTATCCTATAGTCTAGTCATCCGGTGTGCATCTTGACAGAGCTTTCCACTACATGTTGCTTGGTTTTGTGTAAGATATTGCAGAATGCCATTAACAATATTTGGTGTATGTCTATTGGAATATTTCGCTTGAATAAAATGTTGATATTTGAGACATTTTATTGGCGTCTTTTGATGCACATAAAAAAATTATATTGTCTTTGTGACAGAGGTTATAATGCATCATACGGCTTACAGATACAGCTTACAGATACTGCATTCTTCCTAATAAATGCCCCCGCTCTAATAAACCCTCTCCTTACTTCTGGGGGAAAACTATACTGAGCCAAAAAAGAAACCTGACTGTGCATAGTTGGCCAATTTTCGTGGAAATTGGTGGGCGTGTTATTTATTTTGAAGTAATAAACTTAAATTGGATGTGTTTTAAGCATGTATGTGAATTTTTAGCTTTCTTGCATACGTAACGTATGATTTAGACGCCAGTTTATAATTATGGTAGGGGTGTAAAACGAAAATTTCAAAATGTGTATGTGTTTAACATGGTCACTGGATGCCCCGTAAGTCAGGTTTCTGAGCAGTTTGTCGTTTCCATGTTGCCGTTAATATCGATTGTGACCACCCCTTGCCCGTATGAGTGCCAATATACGCCTCCTCATCAAGTTGACGTAGCGCTGGATCACATGATTAGGCATGTTGTTCCATTCTGCTGTGAGGGCGTTCGCCAATTGGCCGATATTGTTAATGTTGTAATTGCGGCGAACACGTCTCCCTAACTCATCCCATACATGTTCGATGGGATTCATGTCGGGAGACATGGCTGGCCACTGCATAAATTTGACGTTAGCAGCGGCCAACCGAGCCCTTGTTACCCTCGCTACATGTGGACGGGCATTGTCCTGTTGCAGTGTAGCAGGAGCATGTCTTTGAAGGAATGGAATGGCTTCCGGAACTAAAACTGCATTGATGTATTGTTGGGCATTCATGTTTCCATGAATGACAACGAGTCTTGTCTTCCGCCCGCCCATAATGCCGCCCCATACCATCACGCCTCCGCCGCCAAACCTATCATGCTCCCCGACACAACATTGGGCGAATCTTTCACCTCGACGACAGTAAACGCGTTGCCGACCGTCGGCAAAACTCAGATTGAACCTCGACTCATCCGAAAAAAGGACAGAGTTCCAGTCCCGGCGACGCCAGTGACAGTGCCTACGCGCCCATTGCATCCGTTCACAGCGGTGGCGTAACATCATTACACTTCCAGTATATGGACGTCGGGCTGTGATAGGGCGATTCTGTTCACACAATCTGTTGCGGACAGTCTACGGGTGGACGTTAAAGTGATGTGCTGTCTGAGTTGCGGGTGTAAACCTTTTACGTAAGTGACGTAATACAATAGTATGATCGCCCCGTTGGCTAGTAACTGTTGCTTTTGGTCTACCTGACCTGGGACATCGTCATGCACAGTACCAGTCTGCAGGAAACGTCTTGCCAGTTCAAAAATTGTATTTCTACTGCAATTTAATGTCCGGCTGACGTTGAACGGAGATACTCCACCCTGCAGTATCCCTATTGCTCTATTTCTCTCTGCTTCTGAAAGCCTAGGCATTATTTCGGTCTTGATTTTTTGTTGTGTTTGTGATGTTGGGGTAGCTTAGCTAACTTGTGAGACTTTTGTCGGCCTGCTATCTGACCGGATTCGTGCTGCACACGGTTCACATGCGAAACAAGATAATGTGATTTTGACCAAGTTTAAAAGATAGCACACAGTACAAATTGTACACATGTGTTGTGTGATGATAATCCGATACACTGGTAACCAAATAAATGCATATAGTGTTTTAATTAAAAAGTTAATTAAAATTATGTAGCGTCGGGTTTCTTTTTTGGTTCAGTATATATATAGCTATCATTAAAACAACTAAATCCCTTTATAATAACCATTTAATAAAGAAATATAGGTGTGTTGGTTTTGTTTTTTTATCTGAGTCTACTTTTTTTGCAAAGGCGTTCATATTAGGGAAAGGGTTAAATTAATTGTCAATATATGAATACTTTCTTACAGATTTTCTACAGTTTTTGAATTGGATTTACTACAGATTTTCTACAGTTTTTTAATTGGATTTGCTACTAATGCCCTTATTACTCTTAAGTATTTGAACAGGAAACTTAAATATTTAATATAGTGCTGACCCAGATCAGATGACTTCAGGAAGAGCCAGCTGATCAGGGTCTACACTATTTGCTAGTATGTCAGTCTAATTTAACCCATTCCCTCATAGGCTATTTTCAGACCCATTGTGACCTCTTTGAATAAATCTACTGACAAGGAGCATTTACTATAGCTCAATAAAAATTTGACTTTGACACTAACCTACTTATTTGCATAAATCAAAATTGTAACATTTCTATTTTTTGCTCACCTGAGCTAAGCTCAAGGTGAGCTTTTGGGAGACTTGATTGTCCGGCGTGCGTCGTGCGTCGTCAACAATTTGCTTGTGAACACTCTAGTGCTCACAATTGTAGTTCAATCTTCATGAAACTTGGTCAGAATTAATGTCTTAATGAATGTCTTGATAAAATCTCAGACGAGTTCGAAATTGGGCCAAGTTGGGTTAAAAACTAGGTCACTAGGTCAAATAGTAGGAAAACCTTGTGAACCCTCTAGAGGTCACATAATTTTCTAGCCGAATTTTCATGAAATTTGGTCAGAATGATTGTCTTAATAAAATCTCTAAGAAGTTTGAAAATTGGGTTATGTGGGGTAAAAAACTAGGTCACTAGGTCAAACAGTAGAAAAACCTTGTGAACACTCTAGTGGTCACAATTTTAGTCCAATCGTCATGAAACTTGGTCAGAATGAATGTCTTGATGAAATCTGGGACGAGTTTGAAAGTGGGTCAAGTGGGGTTAAAAACTAGGTCACTAGGTCAAACAGTAGAAAAACCTTGTGAACACTCTAGTGATCATAATTTTAGTCCTATCTTCATGAAACTTGGTCAGAATTAATGTATTGATAAAATCTTGGACGAGTTTGAAAGTGGGTCAAAAAGGGTTAAACAGTAGAAAAACCTTGTGAACACTCTAGTGGGTACATGTTTTGTCCAATCTTCATGAAACCTAGTCATAATGACTGTCTTGATAAAATCTCGAACGAGTTTGAAAGTGGGTTATGTGGGGTTAAAAACTAGGTCATTAGGTCATATAGTAGGAAAACCTTGTGAACCCTCTAGAGGTCACATTTATAGCCAAATTTTCATGAAAATTGGTCAGAATGATTGTCCTAATAAAATCTTGGGCAAGTTTGAAAGTGGGTTACGTGTGGTCAAAAAGTAGGTCACTGTGTCATATCTTAGAAAAATCCGTTTACACTCCAGCGGCCACATTTTTAGCCAAACTTGCTCAGCGTGTTTGTCTTGGTGATATCAAGGTTGAGTGTGATCATGGGTGGGGTGGGAATAAAAAGTAGGTCACTAGGTCAAATCTTTGAAAAATTACTCTAGAGGACAAATTTTTAGCCCAATCTTCATTGGTCAGAATCATTGTCTTGATAAAATCAATATACTGAATCTTTCAAAATCTTGTTCTGCAGAACCACTGCTCATAATCCACTATCAACATTGTTCAAATATAGGCCCTACCCATGGGCTACCCAGCTATAATCTTAAATCTATGGTAATCAGGTGAGCGATTAAGGGCCATCTTGGCCCTCTTTTTATCAATTCAGCATTGTACGGGTTCATCCTTGGCACATGTCTTGGTAAGCAACTATGCATTGCTACACTCATGATTGTATTGTTTACAATATGCATGGGTTATCGCTCAATCCAGTAATTTCAGCAAGAATACACTTCACGATTTACCAGCTGAGTTTTATTTATATAGTCATATCTCTCATTATGTACCGGTATTCTGCATATGGGCCAGGGATCAGGTCAAATTTTCCGTGCTATATAATTATAATAAAGGACAATTTTAGAATTATATAGTTTTGAAACCATTGTAGTAAATACAGCATTTGCTCCTATGGAGCAAATGCTGTATTTATCACAATGGTATTAAAAAGTGACTTTTACAGAGGCATCAATTAAAAGCCTAAATATGACGGATTGTGTTACAGTTCTGAAAATGGTGCCAAATAGAGTCATTCAGTTTTACAAACTTACGGAAAGGGGTGACAGGGTGTCCGATTATTGAGGTTAATTAGGATAATTGTTATCATATGCAGATGTATAAGACATAAACTTCACATCAGATAACGATAATTCAGATTTAATGCCCCTGAACTTAGACTGTGGTATGGATTTTGTTCTCTAGTAAAAGTGGTTTAATCCTTTCAATGCTGAATTTTCACAATGAAATAGTCCATCACTCACTGACAGTTTAAAGAAAGAGTTCATTTAGTAATGAAATGGTATGATTTGTGAGATGACTGTGCAGACCCTGATCAGAGGGCTCCTCTAGGAGTACTCTAATTGTGGTCTACACTGTTTGCATTAGTAACAGCCAACTTGTTTCCAGCATTCAGGGGGTTAAAAAAGGATATCATTGACTGTTCCAATTTGAAGACCTTATTAGATTTCAAAGATCAAAGAAACTTAAATAATTTGTTATTCCACAAATTATCATCTCTAACCCTTTATTACATAAATACGCCTTTCGATGCCTTGGCAGACAGAGTAGACCCTGATCAGACGGCTCCTATGGAGCCGTCTGATCAGGGTCTGCTCTGTTTGCTTATAACATATTTTATACATATGATTCTACAGTTTCTGCCAAGGCCAACCAGTCCTGTGTACATGTGCTATTATAAAAATTAATCTAATTAATATTCATGCTGTCATTCTTTCTTACATGAATATTCAAGGAGTTAATCTTGACATGCTTATCACAGCCAAATCATTTCCAGCATTCAGAGGGTTAAAAAGGGATATCATTGACTGTTCTAGTTAAAATATCTTATTAGATTTCAAAGATCAAAGAAACTGAGATAATTTGTTATTCCACAAATTATCATCTTTAAATCTTGACATGCTAATCAATTTGTACATGCTAATTAATTGTTAATCATAAAACTTGCTATCAGCTGCAATTCTGAAAGTTAAGCTTTTATCTCAAAATTATGGTCAGGATTGATGTTAGAAGTTTAAACATTGGATCCTGATGACATGTCAAGTTACCTGGCTTTTTATCTGTAACTAAACTGTTTGTTACAAATTTGCTACTGACACTAGCTTTAAACACTGATTTTTCAGAGTGGAATAGCCCATCAGTGATTAAACCTTACAATGCTGAGTTTTCAAATGGACTATTCAAAATTCAAACAGGTCAAGCTTATGGTGAATATTTAGGAATTTTTCTAAAGAAAAGTGTTACATGACAAACAGTGCAGACTCCCAGAGGATCCCTCTCATCTGGGTCTACACTGTTTGCAAAGGACATTAGTGACTCGTGTCCAGCACTGTAACGATTAACTATAGAGGCCATTCAGTATGAAAGGCTTAAACTTGCTAGAGGATTTTAATGACAAACAGTGCAGAACCTGATCGAGGGGCTCCTTAACTGGATCCCTTTGATCTGGATCTACACTATTTGCAAATGACAGTTCATTGATGTCACACATTCAAAGAAATTCATGTCATCTGAAACAAGAAATATCTTTTGAAAATGATAACAGCATTTTTTCAATGAAGCAGAGATGCTTATTAAGACTTTTGGAGTGGTCCATTATTGTTTAATGGTAGAGTCTATTTGGTATGAAAGGGTCACTATACGAGGCTTTTCCCAGTTAATCATGACCTGAGCTTCTGTAGAAAAAGCTTTCAATTTTCACGTACATGTGTACATATTATATACATGTGTTCTTAGTGTAAACACAAAATTACAGCAAAATATACATCTGTACACAACATAAAACTACAGGGCACGCTTACGCGATGTTGATTTGTCAATCTTGTTTGAACGTCATTAGCAGAAATGTTCACTGCTTTTCAAAGTACTCCCCGTTGTGTGTGATACACTTGCGATCTGATTTCCCCACTTCTGGTCGCAGAACCAACCAGAAAGGTGCAGTCACTTTCATCCTTACGAAGAAATGTCCTGGACGCTGCAACTCTAGCTCATTTTTCTTCCTCCATTAGTAGGTTGGGTACCCACCGAGTGCTCATATGCGATGTTTTCAAGTCAGATATTAATATGCGTTGTCCAATTGCGTTTACTTATTGACCTGTAAAAGGCTTTCTTATATATAATTATACCGAATGTACATGTAACAGACTACTGAACCTTGAACTATCCTGAAAGAAAAATTCCCAATTTGTGCCTTTCATCTTTAGATAAATAGATTTATTTTGGTAAAAAGACTGTACATCACAGGGCAATAACAACAAGGAGCATCAAACAAAAGACATCATGAAATGTGCACTAATACCAAGGATAACACGGAACAGGAAAGACAAATGGTTTCCTTATTTCCGTCGTGGTCCTTGATAATAGTGGCATGACAGAGAATGTCACGAAATGATATCTCAAATTGGTTATCACAGACATATGTTTAGGAATAAAGCATTATAACTATATAAAGAATATGCAAACTATCTGCAATTCTTCGGTTCAGTTAACCCTTCTCTTGTTGAATTTTAAAATACATTTCTCCCTCTTTACACAGTCATGCCCTGTTGTATAATTACATATATCTTCACTGTGTACAAATATTTCGCTGTGCAGTCATTGCTGTGGAGTGCACTGGTTGCACAATCAACTTGTAAATAGTGCAGACCCTGATGAGACAGCTCCTGCAGGAGCTGTCTCATCTTGGTCTTCACTATTTACAGGTAGGTATATTGACGTGAACAGCAAGCGAAGGGTTAACCCTTTCTCTGTTCTATACTTATTCCTTAAATTTCAATACCTACTGAATACCGGTATTCATGGACAAATTAGTTATAATGAAATATGGAAAGTGTAACATTGTAGCCATTTTAGAAACTAAAGAAACAGATCTATCAAATTCCATTAGCAAACAGAGCAGACCCAGAGCTCTTGTAGGAGCCATCTGATCGGGGTCTACTCTGTTTGCAAATGCGTGAAAATGTGTATATGAGGGAAAGCGTTTATATGAAGGATTGGATTAACATATTTTCATTTGCAAACAGAGTAAATACAGATGAGACAGCTCCTGTAGGACAGAGTAACACAGCTTTGGTACCAGTGGAAAGTTTTATCTACTCCTTTGAATGCAGAAAACGATTGTACTGAGGTATTGCAAACAGTCTAAACCAACATTAGATGACTGGCAGAGGAGCCCTATGATCAGGGCATACACTGTTAATCATTCCAAGTCTTCTAGCACATGTACTCCCTTCAAACTGTGATGGGTCATTCCACTTTGAAAATTCAGCAATCAAGAAGGGTTAACCCTTACCTTCATACAAACGCTTTTTCACATTTTTGCAAACAGAATAGGCACAAATCAGAGCCATTTGATCAGGGTCTGCTCTGTTTGCTTATGAAATAATATTGATCTGATTCTACAGTTTCTACCATGGCTAAAATATCCTGTGTTTATATGCCATTATAAAATTTAATCTTATTAATATTCATGATGTCGTTAATTTTTACATGAATATTCAACAGGGAAAGGGTTAAAGAAGTGCCCCAACTCTAACATTTAGATCTGATCTTAACCCATTCCCTAATATGCTATTTTTAGATCCCCCTCTTTGAATAAATCTACCGAAAAGGAGCGTTCACTAGAGGAAAGATTTTTTTTAGAATTGTGTAGTTTTTAAACCATTGTGATAAATAGAGTATTTGCTCCAAAAGGAGCAAATGCTCTATTTATCACAATGGTTTCAGAAAGTGACTTTTACAGAGGCGTCAAAAGGTGTTGATATGAGGGAATGGGTTAAGATTAATATGCATAAAAGGATTACACACAAAATACTAATGTAGTTCCCAAAAGAAATGAATGTTGATTAAATCAATGACTTGCGGCATTCAATGAATGTTGGAGATTGTCTGTCTTGATTAATGTCATTGATCATCGATAGATGTTCGATTTGTCAGTTAAATGTATGACCACCTTCCAAATCCTGATTTATCACCATTGTTTGACGTGATTGTATGTGTATGGGTCTGAAATAGCCAAGACAAAGAGAGTATAGGGACTTACTTTTCCTGTTTTATACATATACAGTAGAAACCTGACCTAAGCAGACATTCATTTATTGAACATAGGAGTCTTAAAAAAGCAGGTGGTTGCTTAATGCAGGTCAAAAGTTATGCAGAAAGCTCATATAGGAGCTTTCTGCATTACTTTTTGACCTGCATTAACATACCACTTATCTTACAGACCTATAATTAGACCTTTATTTAATTAATTATTTCATTACTCGAGAACAAAATATGGTGGTCCATCCAGGTTTACACAATGCAAACCCTTGTCAAGCTATCAAAAAATGATCAACATATTATTGCAATCATTTTTAAAGTTTTTCCTGTTGGCTGAAATTTTGACAAACTTATTGGTCGAGTGGCAAGTTCCTGATGAAACATAGAGTTACTCGGCCTCTCATCTGGATCCAGGCTTTTCGCAAATGCCAATTAACCCTTAGCCCGCCACATATTTTTTATCACTCTGCCCTCTTTGAATATTAATAGGCAAATATTTACAAAAATATATTACAGGATATGTTGCAATGATTTTCCTTATATAATGCAAAAGCATATATAGAACATGCAGGCTTGTATTTTCCATGGCAAACAGTGCAGACCCAGATAAGAGAGCTTCTACAGGAGCTCTCTCATCTGGGTCTACACTGTTTGCAAATGCAACAATAGTTGTGACTGGGTGGGCTCTTTAACCATTCTCTTGCTGAATTTTAAAATACATTTCTCTTTCTTTACCCATGCCCTGTTGTATAATTACATATATCTTCACTGTGTACAAGTATTTCGCTGTGCAATCACTGCTGTGGGATGCACTGGTTGCACAATCAACTTGTAAATAGTGCAGACCCTGATGAGACAGCTCCTGCAGGAGCTGTCTCATCTGGGTCTTCACTATTTACAGGTAGGTATATTGACGTGAATAGCAAGCAAAGGGCTAATTTATTCAGCCTGTCAACCTTAAACTAATAGCACAAAGATCAAACTGCAGTTTTGTCAGTATCTACATAATATGCCTACTTCGCCTGTGTTTCATTTGAAATCAACACAACAATGCCAAATTGACTTATTTTGCATACAAACCAGTGACGATAGGAGGTAAAACAATTATATGAAAACCTTGTTTGATTAACTCATTCCCTTATATTGACACCTCCGTAAAAATCATGTTTTTAATCCATTGTGATAAATAGAGCAATTATTGCTCCAAAGGAGCAAATACTGTATTTATCACAATGGTTTCAAAACTAAACAATTCTAAACAATTCCCCTTTCCCTAGTAAATACTCCTTTTCAGTAGATTTATTCAAAGAGCTTGGGTCTAAAATTAGCCAATGAGGGAATGAGCCACAACGATTTTAAAAAGTGGTCACAACACAGGGTTTGATGGAGACTTAATGACAATATTAGTATTTGAGTATGCATATTAATATCTCTGCATTATTATTCCTGTAAGAAATAGACATAAATATTAATTTAATTACATTAATTTAATTACATTAATTTTATAATGACGTAATTATGAACACTCGAAAGTTGGGCTATTGTAGAATCAGATCTGTATTACTTCATATTAGTAACCAGAGCAGGCCCTGATCAGACAGCTCCAACAGGAGCCATCTGATCTGGGTCTTCTGTGTTCGCAAAGCATTAAAAGTTGTATCTATGGAGTAATAGACTAACCCTTTGAATGCTGAGTTTGCATAGCGGAATGGCCCATCATTCTTTGATGACCCTTTACTCAATGAATATTCATGTAAGAAGTAATGACATCATGCATATTAATTTAAGCTGATGTTTGTAATAACGTAAGAACACAGGCTTATATAACCAAGGCAGAAAGTGTAGAATTAGATCTATATTATGTCATTAGCAAATGGAGCAGACCCTGATCAGACGGCTCCCATAGGAGCCGTCTGATCTGGGTCTACTCTGTTTGCAAAGGCGTAGATAGGCGTATTTATGGAGTAAAGGGTTAACAACAAAATCCGTTCAGTATGAAAATGTTTTTGCTAAAGGATTTTGAATGAAAATACAAACCCTTCTCAGAGAGTTCAACTCTATAGAAAAATCCTCTAATGTGGGTCTGCACTGTAAGCAAATGTCCAGACACTGGTTTCCTGCATTAAAAACATTAAACAGAGTCTGTACTGCTCACAGCAATTTGTTTAACCTATTGCTCCAATGTATGTCACATTAAACAAATATATTGGATTGAATGGTGTCTTGTCTAAAATCTCTGTGATTGCATATTGGGCCAATAGTAACAGACTCTGAGCTATATAGCTCTATATAAAGGCAATAAGAATTTGGTTTTATTTGAAAATCTGGACTGGTTAAGTGTAATAAGATCTCTGACGGTTCGTTTGTTAAACGAAATAGGCTTTTTTTCAGGACAGTTGTTCCGATATTGGGATATTGAAAAAGAGGATAGCAATCAAATAGAACTAGGATGCCATGTAGCGAAATGCACAACGGTTTATTTTTTTTTCTTTCAGAATGCTGTTTTTCGTAATTAAATTACAGATATAAGGAAATTGTGCTGAAAGAATATAATACCTTGACATAAAGATATGTAATGAAAGATTGGATAATCCTGCAATAACACCATCATGGATTGGAGTGGTAGCTAGCAGACATGCTTGCAGGGATGGTAGTGAAGGTAAGAACATTTCATTTTGGGGTTTGGTTTGTTCACTAAAATCAACCCTCCAGTGTTTAACCCTTTCCTTCACATAAATGTGTTTTCATGCATTTGCAAACAGAGAAGACCCAGATCAGGGTCTGCTCTGATTGCTAATGAAATTTGATAGTTCTGTTTCATTACTTTCTAAAATGGTTACAATGCTCCACCCTTCCATATTTCTTTATAACTATTTTGTCCATAAATATTCAGTAAGTATTGAAATTTGGAATAACCACAGGGATAGGGTCAATGATAAGAGTCCAGTCAGTGTTAGAGTTTGGTTTGGGTTTGATCAGGTTTTATGTTGTTTTAACAGTATTTCATTCATATCACGATGTCCAGCTAATTACAAGTGGAGGAAGACCCCAGAGGTTCTTCTGTGCACGGAACAAATTGCATTGTTTCGTGCACAGAAGGGCATCTAATTTAGAACCACCGACCTACAGCAAGCCAGAGAAAAAAACTTGCTGGAGGTTTTTGAATGACAAGTAATGACGACCCAGATCAGAGGACTTCTCTAGGAGCCCTCTGATCTGGATTTACACTGATTGCAGATGCTTGTACAATTGTTTCATACATTCATATTGTTATAGTACAATTGTTTTATACATTCATATTGTTAAAGTACAATTGTTTTATACATTCAGATTGCTATAGTACAGTTTTTTTATACATCCATATTTTTATAGTACAGTTGTTTTATACATTCATATTGTTGGTACAGTAACACCTTTCTTAAGCGACTATTAAAAAGAGGCCCAATCATGGGTCTTTAGGGCAGGTGGTTGCTTAATGCAGGTCAAAAGTAATGCAGAAAGCTCCTGTAGAAGCTTTCTGCATTACTTTTGCCCTGCATAAAGGAACCACCTGCTTTTTATATGCCCACCTAAAAAGGTGGTCATATATTGGCGTGGCCCTGTCGTCTGTCTATCCATCCGTGTGTTTGTTTGTTTGTATGTTTGTTTGTGTTGATTAACGTCTGTTTCTGCTCACTATGGGCTAATTAGATGCCCCAGAGAGAGGGGAGAGGATACAGAGAAACCCGGGCGCGATGCCCTACTCTTATTATGTCTCCCCCCATATTTATATGGGGGAGACATATTGTTTTCGTGAGAGTTGTCTGTCTGTCCGTCCGTCTGTCCGTCTGTCGGTCTGTCTGTCACACTTTTTGTCCGGACGATAACTTCAATATGCCTGATGCCAGTTGATTGAAACTTCATATATGGAAAGAGCATAATGAGAGGAAGTGTCATGCACAAGGTCCATAACTCTGGCTTCACTAATATTGGAGTTATTGCCCTTTGTAAAAAAAAATCACACTTTTTTGTCCGGACGATAACTCCTATATGGCTCATGCCATTGGATTGAAACTTCATATATGGAAAGATCATGACGAGAGGAAGTGTCATGCACAAGGTCCATAACTCTGGCTTCACTAATATTGGAGTTATTGCCCTTTGTAAAAAAAATCACACTTTTTTGTCCGGACGATAACTCCTATATGGCTCATGCCATTGGATTGAAACTTCATATATGGAAAGATCATGATGAGAGGAAGTGTCATGCACAAGGTCCATAACTCTGGCTTCACTAATATTGGAGTTATTGCCCTTTGTAAAAAAATTCACAATTTTTTGTCCGGATGATTACTCCTATGTGACACATGCCATTGGAGTGAAACTTCATACATGTAACGATCATGATAAGAGAAAGTGTCATGCATAAGATCCTTAACTCGAGCTTCAATAAATTTTAGAGTTATTGCCCCTTGTACATTTGTTTAATTCTTTCTTGTCCGGACGATAACTCCTACATGGCTCTTGCCATCGTATTGAAACTTCATACAT
Source organism: Azorinus chamasolen (assembly GCA_963576725.1). NCBI lineage: Eukaryota > Metazoa > Mollusca > Bivalvia > Cardiida > Solecurtidae > Azorinus > Azorinus chamasolen. The sequence goes on along the minus strand of OY755239.1, from coordinate 54,775,621 downwards.
GGAAAGAGCATGATGAGAGAAAGTGTCATGAACAAGGGCCATAATTCTGGCTTCAATAATTTTGGAGTTATTGCCCTTTGTTACATTTTTTGGCCGATCAATAACTCCTGTTCGACTGATGCTATTGGAATGACATTTTATTTTTGGAAAGAGCATGATGAAAGTAAGTGTCATGCACAAGGGCCATAAATCTGGTATCAGTATTTTTGGAGTTATTAGCTGTTATCGTTTTCTTCTTGAAAAATGTAGTGTGGAAAACGCATAATGAGGGGAAGTATCATTCATCAAGACCATAACATTTTTAGTGATTTCCCTTTACATATTGTTTTTATTAGAGGGGAGACATCCGTTTTTTTGACAAAAACCTCTAGTTATCGACTGAGTTTCTCTGGTACTTTTAGATGCCCAGTGTAAAGCACTGATACATCAGACCTCGGTTTATAGTCTCATCCGAAGGACTTGGTTGTTTGTTTTTTTCGTCCATCAACATTTTGTTTGTCCGTGGTTTTTCTCGGAAAGCTATTTGACCGATATTAACGAAACTTCACACAAATCTTTAATACATCAAGATCTGAAGCTGAGTTGATTCTGATGTTCATTTGATTTGTCATTTTGGAGTTGCACAATATATTACCTTAATATGGATTTTCACATGGATTATCGCCATTTTGGTCTGGTAAAATACTGGGGCTGATTATGACCTGTCATCATCATCTTGGTTTATGTACAACAGCCTACAAATCATTTACGAGAACACACAAAATAATAAAATTCCGTTGTTAACACGGTTGTGTCAGATCAGTCTGGGGGGAAAAAATATTCCTTGTGTTTCGTAAGTGGATTCGCATATAGGTCAAATCTTAGAAAAATTACTCTGGAGGGCACATTTTAAGCCCAATCTTCATTGGCCAGAATGATTGTCTTGATAAAATCAATATTCCAAATCTCTGAAAATCTTGTTCTGCAGAACCACTGCTCATGATCCACTATTAACATTGTTCAAATATTGTCCCATAGGTCAATATTGGCCCCACCAAAGGGCTACCCAGCTATAATCTTAAATCTATGGTAATCAGGTGAGCGATTAAGGGCCATCTTGGCCCTCTTGTATGAATACTCATGGAGTAAAAGGTTAAACATTTTATTGGCACAGCTGGCATGGGGTGCCAATGTGAGCTATTGGGATAGTGTAATGTGTCCATCATGAGTTGTTTGTTGTTATGCATGGTCAATAATTAGATGAAGGATGTCTAAAAGGGGAAGTCCCTTTGATGCATTTAAAAATTATCTACAATATACAAAACTCATTAATTTTGTTTATATGTAGAATATCGCAAGAAAACCTTTGCAAAAAACGTTGAAAATGACACAACATCCATGTGTTTGATATCGACGATCCCGATTTTATTCCCCAATGTTTCAGTTTTATTTGGGTTGGGTTTTAGTTTCGTATCTGTTCGCGCTATTTGCGTCTCTCTGACCACTTCCGAGAAAAGCTGTTACGTAAACAATGGAGGGACCAGATGATCATCAGCAAAAAGTGGAAAATTTGAACGGATAAGGCCGATAATATTTTGTTGTAGAACAAAATTTATAAGTATTGATGAAATCGGTTTATTTTGTATCAAAGAGGCATTTTTTATGTAAAGTTCAATTGGCAAATACTCTATTTATTACAACTGTTTCAAACTACAAAATTCTAAAATTTTACTTTTCTCTAGTAAATGCTCCTTTTGGGTGGATTCATTCAAAGAGGTTGGGTCTAAAAATAGCCTGTGGAGGAAAGGGTTAAAGGGTTAAAGATTTTATTGGCACAGCTGGCATGAGGTGCCATTAGGTGAGCTACTGGGATAGTGTTGTGTCCATCATGAGTTATTTGGTGTTATGCATGGTCAATGACGTCTGTTTGTTTGTATCACTGGGTTTCAGTATTTATGTTTTATCGCAATGTCCAGCTGATGACCCTAGAAGTTCTTCAGCGCATGGAACACGTTGCAGTGTTCAGTCCACAGAACACCTGGGTAGAACGACTGAAAGAACATGAAAGAATATCTTCTAATTTACAAGGTCAATTTCAATCAAATGTCATAAGAATGGTACTTGGAGCATATCTCTAATAGATTCCTTTAACACATTACCTCATAGGCTATTTTTTAGATCCAACCACTTTGAATAAATCTACCGAAAAGGAGCATTACTAGAGAAAAGCAAAATTTTAGAATTTTGTAGTTTGAAACCATTGTGATAAATAGAGCATTTGCTCCTATATGAGCAAATGCTCTATTTATCACAATGGTTTCACAAAGTGACTTTTACAGAGTCGTCAAAAGTCGTCAATATGAGGGAATGGGTTAAATATAGGTCGTGCCATGGCAACCAGGTCCAACAACAAAACATTTTTATTTGCCGCAATTCTTAAATTCATTTTGATATCCATTCTCTCCAAAGTACAATTAAAGTAACAAACAGTTCAGAACCAGATCAGATGCTGAACATTTCAATAACCCATTCCTTCTGTTTCTTTACTTTCTAAAATATCTACAATGTTCTGCCTTCCATATTTCTTTTTAATTATTTTGTTAATGAATATTCAGTAGGTATTGAAATTTGGAATGAACACAGAACAGGGAAAGGGTTAAAATCTCTTGTTAATATGGTACATCACGAAAGGTTTCTGTGACTGTCAGACATCATGCCAGTGCATGGCAAAGGATGTGAACCCTTATCCAGAGTGCTACAAAATATAGTGTTTGCTCATACCCTGAGAAAAAATATTGTTTGCTTATACAGTGCTCCCTCTGAACAATGACACTTTTCGGAAACACATAAAAGCGTCGTTGTGGGGAGGGTGTTGTTGTTGAGAGGGAACACTACACAGACGTATTTTGACAGATGGATGGATGTGTTGATGATTTAATGAATAGGTAGATAGATAAAAAGATTAACAGACAGACAGACCTGTTTAGAATTCATAACAAAATGTATGTCTACGTCCATGAATCGCAATCCGCAAGTTGAAAAACATACGTGTGTGATTAGGTCCACCAGGAGTAGAATTGTTCAGAAGAACATGTTCTACTTTATTCACCGTTTCCTTCTGAGGAAACTAGAGGAAAACGGAATAAAAATCATTATGCATTTATGTTCAAATTTGACACGAGTACTGTTGCCGTGAAGAATTTTTAGTTTCTAAGTTCAGTTTATGACCGTGCTCGATTGAAATTTATTTCTGTCACACGATATTTTTCTAGAAGTGACAGATCGAACACGTCTATGGTTATCGTTCTGAAACAAGAGAGAAATAAACTAATTTAACCGATAAGATTTTTGATACTTTATAAATATAGAAAACATGCTTCTCAATTGAAATTCAGTATTTGATGCGGAGTTACTTGACATCTCTAATCTCGTTCCAAGCTGTTTGCAAATGTGACCCGTGCAAGTCACATTTGGCAGGAAAAGGGTTACTGTTTAAGCTCACTAAAGGCAAATTTGTGATATCGTTTATAAACAGTTTGGAGCCAGATGAGTAGTTCAGCATCTCTTCACGATCCAAACTGGCGAGAAATGTAGGTAGAGCAGGGGAGATAACTGATACAAGCTAAGAGAAAATGGGAGGTAACTCAGATATAAGCCCAAGGCAGTGTTAGAAATGTAAGAAGAGATTGTAGCAGATCACACATTTGTTTACAGTGCAGAGTTTAAAGGAATTTAACCCCTGCGAATATGGGAAACGAGATTACTGACATTTGCAAACAATGTAGATCAAGATCAGAAGGTTCCTAGAGGAGCCCTCTGATCAGGGTCTGCTCTGTTTGTCACTCATGATCTTCTAAAACTTATGCCTTTTCTTACAGAATAGAGTAAAACCCCTCCAAACTAGAATTCTAGTAGAGAAGAATTAAGGTTCTTTTACCGTAGGCAGCGAGCTGATTCATGCAGGGTGAGTCATGCAGAAAACTCCTAGAGGAGCTTTCTGCATGACTTTCACTCTGCATTAAGCTGCCAATATTTATACTACCAGTAAATTGAATGTCCGGTTTAGAGGAGTTATACTGTAGACTATATAATTAAACAATGATGGGTCATTCCATTTGAAAAATTGATAAGGATCGAGCACTGATGGATAATGAAAATTATGTCATTTATTATTTCTGTTGCATGATGTCGGACTAAATTTTGCTAACTTATGTAAACAGTTTGGATCAAAGTGATTCTGTATGACACTGAAAAAATTAACTTTACATTGAATTCTAACACATGACAATTTTTGCAAATGACAATGACTGAAGCATACACAGAGCTAAAGAGAGTTTCAATAATGCATGATAATGCATTTGCCATGTATAAGAGCATTAATAGTACCAATCGGTATACATTTAACTTTCAATCAGAAGGGCACTGTATAATGATCTGCTGTAGAGAATTATATGCTTGCCTACGAAATCTCTTGAACTCTTCATGAATATTTAGTATGAATATTATTGAAAATAATCTGTTTGAATATTGATTAGCTGAATTTTAATAATGGCAAGAGACTATTTCACCATGGCAGAAACTGTAAAATCATATCTATAATACTTTATAAGCAAACACTGAGTCTATAGGAGCCATGTCATTTGTAATCTACTGGGTCTACTCTGTTTGCAAAGGTGTTAAATGGCATAAGTACTGAGTACACTATACTTACTATATACAGTCGAGACTGTCATATGTGACCTTCCAAGGGACTTCATGAAAAAGGTCACATATGACAGGGAGTCTTTTAATACAGACCTAGGATATAATACATGACGTATACCGAAAATACATGTACATGTAAGAGATCTACTTAAGCGAAAAATAAAACTGTGTACTAATCAAGTCTAATACAACATAATTATGTATCTATTATTTAATACATTTATACAACATTTATTATCACAAATAAACGCTAATTTAAAAGTTTAATAGATTAATAAATCATTCACTTACCAGAACATTAGTGCATGTACGATACAATGTACAAATATAATACACATAAGTGCATGCACTAAATTCACCCTATCCCTGTTCTATGTTTATTACAAATTTCAATACCTGCTGAATATTCATGGATAAAATAGTTATAATGAAATATGGAAGGTGGAACATTGTAGCCATTTTAGAAAGAAAAGAAACAGATCTTTCAAATTCCACTAGCAAACAGAGTAGACCCTGATCAGACGGCTCCTCTAGGAGCTGTCTGATCTGGGTCTACTCTGTTTGCAAATGCGTGAAAACACGTTTATATGAGGGAAAGGTTTAAACACTTAATGATATAGATATAAACAAGGTGCAGATTACCAAGCATACTTTCGAGTAATGTTGATAGAGACATGTATTATGCACAAACTGATTAATTTTTATAAAGACCGTTCTGAACTAAAGAGCCCGTAATAATCGCAAACCAGATTGAATTCGTTGCCTTGTTTAAAAGTTGTTTGTCGTTCTTTAACAGTTTTGTCGCTCGAAATCTCCTCCGGCGAATCTTGTATACGATGTACGTAGCCATGTTTGACACGACAGGTTTCCCGAATATTCTGCTCGCGTACATGTATCTGTAGAGCGGAAGTCGGGAACCAGCTAGTTCACGCGTGATTACAATCCCGGGTTTTCCCTAATTAATATGGTGTGAAAAACCGACGCGCTATGCAAACAAACAAAAGAAACTTTGGTAATTGAATGTCGTTTAACACAGACCGAAGCCTATGTTTGGTTTGCAAAATCAGGGTCGCATGTCACGTAAGACAGGGAGTCGCTTAATTCAGACCAAAATTATAGGAAAATACGTTGGGCGGGATGAAACACGGTCGAATAAGAGAGGGAGTCGCTGAATCCAGGGGGTCGCTAAGGCAGTCTCGACTGTATATAAATTGATTGTTTTCATTTGTGCATATACTGGTGCTATTGTATTTATTATGTCTGCCTGTACACACAGGGGAGGGAAACATATAGACTTTGCTGATTGTCCATCTGTCTGTCTGTCTGTCTGTCTCCATATATCTGTCTGCCTCTGTCTCTGTCCGTATATCTGTCCTGAGACTAATTCTCTCTTTGTCTGTCTCTCTGTCTATTTCTTTCTGTGTATCTGTTTCTCTGTGTCTGTCTCTTCTCTCTCTCCATCTGTCCACCCATCTCTGTCTCTGTCTGTCTGTCTCTGTCTCTCACTCTGTCTTTCTAAATATCTTTGTCTGTCTTTCTATCTGTCTGGTCTGTCTGTCTGTCTCTCTGTCTGTCTGTCCTCCCTCTCTCTCTCTATTTTTCTCTCTCTCTCTGTCCATCCGTCCGATTATCTGCCCATCCATCTATCTGCCCATCCATCCCTCCATCTGTCTGTCTGTCTGATGGCAGTCATTAACATTATGCGAAATCCTTTACCTGAAAGAGATGCCTTTTGACACCTCTACAAACAGAGTTGACCCAGACCAGACAGTCTGTTGTCTGATCAGGGTCTGCTCTGTTTGTTTGCTCATAGAATAATATAGATCTTTTTGGTCTACAGTTTCTGCCAAAGCCAAAAATGCTTTTGTTCATGTACTATTATTGAAATTATTATTCAACTAATTAATTTCAGTACAGTCCGTATTTCTTACATTAACCCTTCGCTTGCTATTCACATCAATATACCTACCTGTAAATAGTGAAGACCCAGATGAGACAGCTCCTGCAGGAGCTGTCTCATCAGGGTCTGCACTATTTACAAGTTGATTGTGCAACCAGTGCACTCCACAGCAGTGATTTCACAGTGCAATACTTGTACACAGTGAAGATATATGTAACTATACAACAGGGCATGGGTAAAGAAGGAGAAATGTATTTTAAAATTCAGCAAGCGAGGGTTAATATTCATCAGGTAATGGATGAAGAAATAATCTTCATTCAAGTGTTTTTATCAGCTCAATAAACCATGGTTTGTCATTCTAATGTGCTCCTCAGAACTCTTAACTGTGGTTTATGATCCGATAAAAAATGCTTAAATGAAAATACATGTACCCCTAAGGAGATCTTTGGCATGTATTGAAATGTTCATTTTCATTTTCTGATTTTCTTTCAAGTTGCCTGATTAATTTGAATTGACAAATAAACTATTGACCTGAATTTGTTTAATACACAAAACGATTCTGAACAGTTATAACCAATCTCTAAGTACTCCCTGTAGGGGATATTTGTCACTTTCAGATTCTGCACCAAAATTATTATTTAAAAGTGACAGTTTTGAAATACATTGAAGTAGAATTCTTTCCAAACTGCGATTTTGATTTCTAGATTAAAAGTGACAATGGTATTCTAAAATTTCAGCGGTTCTTGACCCTTTTCAAAGAACTAATTAGATAAACAAAATTTCATGCATTACAAAATGATCTTCTGTTTATGTGCTTTTGTTGGTTTCATGTACTGCCTTACAATTTACTGTTGACAGTATAATACTACCAAGGTTTGACTTAATCAGAAGACGTTATTTAGATCAGTATTTATCTTATCTGGAACATTTTCTCCAAATTCAGTAAAACATACCCCTCTAATGCAACCACCAATTTTAAACAGGTATAAGTCTGAATGGTAGGGGCAGGTGGTAGCTTAATGCAGGACAAAGTAATGCATAAAGTTCCTAAAGGAGCTTTCTGCCTTACTTTTTTCCTGCATTAAGCAAACCGCCTGCTTATAAAGGCAACCATATTTTTTTATCAAGTGGTCACAGTTGCCAAAAAGTATAAGGGTAATTTAAGTGCCATTATGTTTGAGTGTCAAACAGTATAAGGGTAATTAGTGTAGTTATGTTTGAGTGTCAAACAGTATAAGGGTAATTAGTGTAGTTATGTTTGAGTGTCAAACAGTATAAGGGTAACTAGTGTAGTCATATGTTTGAGTGTCAAACAGTATAAGGGTAACTGGTGTAGTTATGTTTGAGTGTCAAACAGTATATACCCAGGGCAAGAGTGTTCATATCATTACAACAAAAGTAGTTGTGGTCAAAACAAGCTACATCATAGTTACAGAGTTCTAATATAGAGGATCTTACATGAGTGTTCATGAAAACAATTCGTAATGAACACGAATGTAAGATTCTTTTTATCACATAAGCTTTAAAAATGCCATAGAAAATGAAACAAGCTATAGATGACGACTGCTTTGGCCATTGCTTATAAACAGCGTAGTAATACAACGGACGACGCACATGGAGTGTGACGATTGGCTATCGCTTAAATGAGCGCTACGATTGGCTAACGATTGCTAATTTGCATAAAAATGCACTGGTGCATTTCGGGGATTTACGCCACTCTGTTACGGCACTCCCACAAGGCAGATTATGTGATTAAAAGAGAAGTATGTAACTCTGTACTATGTAAATATACCTTTTATTGCCTAATTTTGCAAACAAAGTAGACCCAGATCAGACTGCATCTGATCATGGTCTGCTCTGTTTGCTTATAAAATCATATAGATCTACTGTAATTGCACAGCTTCAGCCATTGCCAAACTTTTAAGTGTTCATGTGCATAAAAATTAATCTAATTTCTATACATGATGCCATTATTTCTTATATGAATATTCATGGAGTGGGGGGTTATTAAATTTTGGTAAAATAATTTCTCCATTCTCCAGATCCTATCTGGTTGGTACTAATTATAACAAACCTAATCTCCATTATCGTAATTTTAATAGACAGAATTTTTTCCGGAGCTTTATTCTGCCATCCTTCAACTAAACATTTTTAAATTATGCAGTGTTGTTGATCACCATCTGAAGTTGTGCACCTGTGAGTGCAATTTTGATTTGTCATTTTGTTATTGAATTATCTTCCTTTTCGTAATTTTAATATATGAAATTTAGTCCTCAGCTTTACTCTGTCATGCCTCAACAGAACATCTTTAATTTTTACAATGTTTTTGAACATCATCTGAATTTGTGCACCTGTGATTACAGTTTTGATTTGTCACTTCCTTGAGATATCTTCCTTTTTTATACGCCCACCTAATAAAGGTGGTCGTATATTGTCGTGACCCTGTCCGTCCGTCCGTTCGTTCGTTCGTCCGTTCGTCAACATTTTGTTTGTCCACTGTTTTCTGGGAAAACTATTTGACAGATATTAATGAAACTTCACACAAATGTTAAATGCATCAAGATCTGAAGCTGAGTTGATTCTGAGATTCATTTGATATTTCATTTCAGAGTTATGGCCCTTGTCCTTAAAAAATATGCAAAGTTTGTCTGCTGTTTTCTGGGAAAACTATTTGAGAGATATTAATGAAACTTCACACAAATGTATAATGCATCAAGATCTGAAGCTGAGTCGATTCTGAGGTTCATTTGATTTTTCGTTTCGGAGTTATGGCCCTTTTACTTAAAAAATAATGCAAATACATGCAAATAGTTTGTCCGCTGTTTTCTGGGAAAACTATTTGAGAGATATTAATGAAACTTCACACACATGTTTAATGCATCAAGATCTGAAGCTGAGTTGATTCTGAGGTTCATTTGATCTGTCGTTTCGTAGTTATTGCCCTTGTCCTTAAAAAATATGCAAATAGTTTGTCCGCTGTTTTCTGGGAAAACTATTTGAGAGATATTAATGAAACTTCACACAAATGTTTAATGCATCAAGGTCTGAAACTGAGTCGATTCTGAGGTTCATTTGAATTTTCGTTTTGGAGTTATAGCCCTTTTACTTAAAAAATAATGCAAATACATGCAAATAGTTTGTCCGCTGTTTTCTGGGAAAACTATTTGACAGATATTAATGAAACTTCACACAAATGTTTAATGCATCAAGATCTGAAGCTGAGTCGATTCTGAGGTTCATTTGATTTTTCGTTTCGGAGTTATGGCCCTTTTACTTAAAAAATAATGCAAATACATGCAAATAGTTTGTCCGCTGTTTTCTGGGAAAACTATTTGAGAGATATTAATGGAACTTCACACACATGTTTAATGCATCAAGATCTGAAGCTGAGTTGATTCTGAGGTTCATTTGATCTGTCGTTTCGGAGTTATTGCCCTTGTCCTTAAAAAATATGCAAATAGTTTGTCCGCTGTTTTCTGGGAAAACTATTTGAGAGATATTAATGAAACTTCACACAAATGTTTAATGCATCAAGGTCTGAAACTGAGTCGATTCTGATGTTCATTTGATTTTTCGTTTTGGAGTTATAGCCCTTTTACTTAAAAAATAATGCAAATACATGCAAATAGTTTGTCCGCTGTTTTCTGGGAAAACTATTTGACAGATATTAATGAAACTTCACACAAATGTTTAATGCATCAAGATCTGAAGTTGAGTCGATTCTGAGGTTCATTTGATTTGTCTTTTCAGAGTTATGGCCCTTGTCCTTAAAAAATATGCAAATAGTTTGTCCGCTGTTTTCTGGGAAAACTATTTGAGAGATATTAATGAAACTTCACACAAATGTTTAATGCGTCAAGATCTGAAGCTGAGTCGATTCTGAGGTTCATTTCATTTGTCGTTTCGGAGTTATGGCCCTTTTACTTAAAAAATAATGCAAATACATGCAAATAGTTTGTCCGCAGTTTTCTGGGAAAACTATTTGACATATATTAATGAAACTTCATACAAATGTTTAATGCATCAAGATCTGAAGCTGAGTTGATTCTGAGGTTCATTTGATTTCTCATTTCAGAGTTATTGCCCTTGTCCTTAAAAAATATGCAAATAGTTTGTCCGCTGTTATCTGGGAAAACTATTTGAGAGATATTAATGAAACTTCACACAAATGTTTAATGCATCAAGATCTGAAACTGAATTGATTCTGAGGATCATTTGATTTTTCGTTTCGGAGTTATGGCCCTTGTCCTTAAAAAATAATGCAAATAGTTTGTCGGCTGTTTTCTGGGAAAACTATTTGAGAAATATTAATGAAACTTCACAAAAATGTTTAATGCATCAAGATCTGATGCTGAGTCAATTTTGAGGTTTATTTGATTTTCCGTTTCGGAGTTATTGCCCTTTTACTTAAAAAATAATGCAAATATAATTATGCAAATAGTTTGTCCGCTGTTTTCTGGCAAAACTGTTTGACAGATATTAATGAAACTTCATCCACATGTTTAATGCATCAAGACCTGAAGCTAAGTCAATTCTGAGGATCATTTGATTTGTTGTTTCGGAGTTATGGCCCTTGCACTTAAAAAAATAATGCAAATCTATGCAAATATGAGGATGGCCATAACTTTTTCATTTGAAATGATATTTACTTCAATTTGTTTATATGGTTAAACCTTAATGTGAATTTACACATATATTGCAAGGTTTTGATATGTCATTTTATTCTAAAGTTATAGTCCTTGAACTTATAAATGAAACTTAACACAAATGTTTTAAGCAGAGTTATGGCCGCTGCACTTTACAAAAATCTGCAAAAATGAGGATTAGCTGTAACTTTTTTATTTAATAAGATATTCACTTCATTTTTTTTAAAAAATAGTATCACCTTAATATGGAAATCAAGATCTGAAGCACAGATTAGAAAATGTCAACACTTATAAGGCATGTTGAATCAGAGAAAGTTTGCAAGTGGGCGTATTATGTACCGTATGCGGTACTCTTGTTGTAATTTTAACAAATGAAATATTGTCTGCATCTTTATTCTGCCATGCATGCCTCAACAGATTTTTTTTTAAATTGGGTAGTATTGTTGTGCGCCATCTGAAATTGTGCACTTGCAAATGCGGTTTTGATTTGATTCTTTATTCATGAATTACCTTCCTTTTCTTAATCTTAATAAATGAAATTTTGTCTGAAACTTTTCTCTGTTATTTACCTCAACAGAACTTTTTGAAATTTTGCTGCGTATTGTTGAACACCATCTGAAGTTGTGTACATGCGATGAAGGTTTCGATTTTTCGCTTTGTGCATGAATGAATTATCTCCCTTTGCGTAATTTAACAATTGAAAATTCTCATATTAGGTCAACATCGGATTTATTTCCCCATCACTGTGTCAAATATGCTACTGGGGGAATTAATCACCTTTAGTGATAGTTCTAGTTATGATTACAGTAAACCGGAAATCTATAGTAGAAGAATTTAGATACTTTTAGGCAGTTGGCTGCTTACTGCAGGGTAAAAGTCATGCAGAAAGCTCCTAGTGGTGCTTTCTGCATGACTTTCACCCTGCATTAAGCTGCCACCAGTCCTGCCTCCAAGACCTATATTTATACTAAATTTAATGTCCGGTTTAGAGAGGTTTTACTGTATCTCTTCAAGGTTTGACTGAGTGAAAAGAGATTTGAATACGTATATACAGTTCTAATCATATATGTGTCTGGAAAAGATAACACAAATAAATAAACATGCAGTTATTTCCTCTTATTGTCTGTGATCTATGATTATGTTGGGCAGGGGCGTATAGGAGTAGCCAATTGTCCATTGCAATTGGTTGGTCTGTATGTTTTTCTTTCCTGCAGTGTTTCTCAGGAACTACTGACAGTATTCAAAGGAATCCTAGGAATTTTCATGATAATAACATTTAATCTTTTCACTAAAGAACATTTATATGTGATATTGGTCACTTCATGAATATTTATTAATTTAATTTGTTCAAGGAATTTTTTCTATTTTGTCAAAAACTGTAGGATCTGATCTAATGTCATAATTCCATAAGCAAACAGAGTAAACCCTGGTCAGATGGATCCTACAAGGGCTGTCTAATTTGAGTCTACTCTGTTTACAAGGCATGCAACAGATTTTACATTGGGTTTATCCTTCTCATGCATGCAGTAAAATATATAATGTCAGCCCATTCTCTTAATGGCTGAAGTTTTCACTGGCTGCTGTTTTGACCAAACTTTTCAGAAACTATTGACTGAGTGTCAGTATTTATCAGGATCCTAATTAGTTTCAACTCGCTTAATTAACCCTTTACTCCATAAATATGCCTTTCTATGCCTTTGCAAACAGATAAGACCCAGATCAGATGGCTCCTACAGGAGCCGTCTGATCAGAGTCTGCTCTGTTTTCTTATGGTATAGTATAAATACATTGTATGATTCAATAGATCTATTTCTACAGTTTCTGCCTGAGCCAAACTGTCCTGTATTCACATGCCATTATAGAAAGTAATCTAATAAATATTCAATATGATGTCATAATTTCTTACATGAATATTCATGGAGTAAAGGGTTAAGCTATTGCTCTGTGCAAGCTATTTGGACTGCTCATCGTCTGTCTGACTGGACGGCCAACCTTGGCTTGTTACTCAAAAAGCATCTCATAGAATTCAGAGGCCCAGATAAGATGCAAAAATTAAAACATATTCAAGAATAGCTCCTTTATTTCTCCACCAAACCCTATGTTGTGACCACTCTTTAGAATTGTCTCTTTGAGACAATTCTAAAGAATTGTCACAACATAGGGTTTGGTGGAGTAATGATGATACACATCTTTATGCCCTGTCCTACTAATACTTACTGTATGGATAGTGATTAGCCTTGGCATGTTCTATGGATGATCCTCTACCAAAGTTGTTCAAAGAATTGCATTCTATTGTGGAACTCTGATTGCCATGAGAACCACAGTTCTACATGGAATGCAGTTCTTTGAACAACTTTGCAACCAAATAGAAAACTTTTAACAACAGTCTTGTCTGAACCAATTTGTATGATTTTCATACAATTTTGTAGAACTGATCCAATGGCGAACCTATGCAAATATTCAAGCTTTTTAATTTGTAAAAAAACATGGCCGCCTCTGGGACGGGTGTAATTTTCCACATAATTTTGGCTTTAAGGAAAATTTTAAAATCATCTCTGAAACTACAGGCCAGATTTTAACCCTTTCAACACTAAATTTTTAGAGTGGAATAGTTCATCATTGTTTATCATTTAACAGAGTTCAAGATAAAATGCCTAAATTAAAACACATTCAATAATAACTTCTTTATTTCTCCACCAAATCCTATACTGTGACCACTCTTTAGAATCATCTCTTTGAGAGGATTCTAAATAGTGGTCACAATATAGGGTTTGGTGGAGAAATGATGATTTTAGTAATTCAGGGTTTGCACCTTTATCTGGAGCTCTGCATTAGAGTCCATACAGTATGAACAGATAAAATTTGCAAGAGTTTTATAATGATAAACAGTGCAGACCCTGGTCAGAGGAATCCTGTAGGATCCCTCTGATCTGGGTCTGCACTCTTTCCAAATGACAATGCACTTGTTTCCTGAATTTAAATGGCTAATACAAATTTGCATGAATAATTCTGAGATGAGTAACTATTAAAGTTATCCTAATTGTTGTATTGCATGACTGCTGCATGACTTCTGAGGTTACAAGTCATCTACCAAATTTTTTCCAACCATCTCATTATGTCAAAACACATTACCATGTATATGGAACATGAATCCTGCTATATCCAAATATGACGTAATCTCCCCTGTAATATGTTTACACCAAACCAATTTTCTCTTCATTTTCCAGACCATTTCTCCAAAACTTGTGCATTTATAAAGCATGCTATTTACAATGGCAATAACTACACAGTGTTTCCATTTTTGAGTTATGATCATTATTTTGTTATTCTGGTTTTTAGCTCACCTGAGCTGAAGGCTCAGGATGAGCTATTGTGATCGCGATCCGTCCAGCGTCCGGCGTCCAGTGTCCGGCGTCCGGCATCCGGCCACATTTTCAAACGACATCTCCTCTGAAACTGCTGACCCAATTTTAACCAAATTTTGTCAGAAGCATTAGTGGCTAGGGGCAACGAAATGTTGTTCACATTATGACCCCCGGCCGAAAATGGCCCCGCCCAAGGGCTTATCAGTTTTTCATAGGAAAATCTTAAAAATCTTCTTCTCTGAAACTGTAAGGCCTAGACCTTTGATATTTGGTATGTAGCATGATCTAATGGTCCTCTACAAAGATTGTTCAAATTATGACCCTCGGTCCAAAATTGACCCCCCCCCCCCCCCCCAAGGGCTTATCAGTTTTTCATAGGAAAATCTTTAAAAATCTTCTTCTCTGAAACTGTAAGGCTTAGACCTTTGATATTTGGCATGTAGCATGATCTTATGGTCTTCTACAAAGATTGTTCAAATTATGACCCTCGGGCCAAAAATGACCCCGCCCAAGGGCTTATCAGTTTTTCATAGGAAAATCTATAAAAATCTTCTTCTGAAACTGTAAGGCTTAGACCTTTGATATTTGGCATGTAGCATGATCTTATGGTCTTCTACAAAGATTGTTCAAATTATGACCCCAGGGCCAAAAATGGCCCCGCCCAAGGGCTTAGCGGTTTTGCATAGGAAAATCTTAAAAAATCTTCTTCTCTGAAACTGTAAGGGCTATACCTTTGATATTTGGCATGTAGCATGATCTAATGGTCCTCTACAAAGTTTGTTCAAATTATGACCCCCGGGCCACAAATGGCCCCGCCCAAGGGCTTATCAGTTTTTCATAGGAAAATCTTTAAAAATCTTCTCTGAAACTGTATGGCCTAGACCTTTGGTATGTAGCATCATCTAATGGTCTTCTACAAACAGTGTTCAAATTATTACCCCCAGGCCAAAAATGGCCCTGCCCAAGGGTTTATCAGTTTTTCTTAGGAAAATCTTTAAAAATCCTCTGCAACTGTAAGGCCTAGACCTTTGATGTTTGGTATGTAACATGATCTAATGGTCCTCTGCAAATATGTAACTTTGGCTTGTGGTCCTCTGCCAAGAATGTTATGACTTATGACCCTGACCTCTGGGCGAAACTTGGCCCTGCCTTGGGGCTTATCAGTTTTTCATGGTTAAATTATAAAATATTATTTTTCTCTGAAACCATAAGGCTTCAGACCTTTTATTAATGTCATACTGCTTTGCCTTGTGGTTCTCTACTAAGGTTGTGCAAATGATGACTTCTTGGTCAGAAATGGCCCCGTCCGTGGGGTATCTCAGGTGAGCGCTTCAGGGCCTCATGGCCCTCTTGTTAGCTCACCTGAGCCAAAGGCTCAAGGTGAGCTATTGTGACCGCCTGTCGTCCGTCGTCCGTCTGTCCGTCTGTCCGTCTGTCCGTCTGTCCGTCTGTCCGTCCGTCTGTCCGTTCACTTTTATTTCAAATGACTTCTTCTCCTAAACCACTGGGAGGATTTCAACCAAATTTCACAGAAATGTACCTTAGGATGTCCTCTATCAGTTTTGTTAAAATCATGACCCCCGGGCAAAAAATGGCCCCGCCCCACTACTTTTACAGGGTTTTTTTTTAAATCTTTAAAAATCTTCTTCTCTGAAACCACAATTTCTAGAGCTTTGATATTTGGTATATAGCATCATCTAATGGTCCTTTACCAAGTTTGTTAAAATGATGACCCCCGGGCCAAAAATGGCCCTGCCCTGGGGCTTGTAGTTTTTACATAGACTTATATAGGGAAACTTTTAAAAATCTTTTTGTCTGAAACCACATAATCTAGAGCTAAGATATTTGGTATGAAGCATCACCTAATATACCACTACCAGGTGTGTTCAAATAATGACCCCTGGGCCATAAATGGTCTCACCCTGGGGTTTTATGCTACTTAACATCAGAATCTGTAACACTTAAAAGGTAATTTCCTCACAGTTATTTCCCTTGTCCCATCAGCATAGCCATAAGGGACAAAGGGAGATAACTGCATTGGAGTGCTAGTATCATTCTATTTATAACTATTTATAATAAAATGTTGAAGGTGAATCAGTGTAGCTGTTTTAGAAGGCATAGAAACATCTATCAAATTCCATTAGCAAATAACAGACCTTGATCCTATAGGAGCCACCTTATCTGGGTCTACTCTGTTTGCAGATGCATGAAAACAAGTTTATATGAGAGAAATTAAGGGTTAAATAAACAACTCCAGATCCCAGCAGCAGTTCAAAGGTTACAGCCGCTGGGCAGTAAAATCTCTCCAGGTCAATGCATGACTCTTAACTCTTTGCATGCTAGTGGTGAAACTGTGATTACCTATGCAAACAGTTTGGATACAGATGAGAGGCCACATACTGCGGCGTCTCATCAGGATCCAAACTGTTTGTCATCTTAACCATATTTTTGCAAAAAAAAATGAAAGTAAGTTTATTTTAAGAATTGAATCAGATGACAATAACTTTTTGTTGCAGACGAAACATTAAAGGCATTTTGACCCATTAACCCCAGTGTGTAGTGTGAGTGATGTTACATGGTGTCTTCCAATGTTTCTCAAATTAGATGTGAGAGATATAGGAAAGTAACAATTCAGCCAATCAAGGAAAATGATCACCATCTAGACTTTTTGATCTGGGTCCAAACCCAACTGATGTAAGTCATGGTAATGTTTAAGAAAACTGTGAAAACATGATTATGCAATGGCCCAACTGATATAAGTCATGGTAATTCTTAAGAAAACATGATAATCCCCCCCCCCCCCCCCCCTAACAATGACAGGTGTTAAACTTACTACTGTGGATTAAGTCTGCTGCCCCAAAAAGCATCTTAAATATAACTTTTTTTTATAAAATATGATGACAACACATTAAAAAGTCCTAAAATGTCTGAATCTTGTATGATATTAATGAAATAACTGAGTAAATATAACTTAATTATAACAGTAGACGTAACTCTTCTCAATTTCAATTGTTAAAAATACTATTGACCCGTTTAATTGAATTATCATCAGATATTCACACCTAGAGCTAGAATTATTTCTAAACACCTATTAACCCTTAACCTGTTTGCTTTGACAAAAATTGATCTGGGACTACTCTTGTTTGCTAATGCTTAAAAAAATTGTTATTGCCATAAATAGAAGTTTTAGCTGAAAAAAACTGTAAAATCAAATCTATATCTTGTCAAATGTAAAAAGAGCAGACCCTGATCAGACAGCTTCTATAGCAGCCGTCTGATCTAGTCTACTCTTATTTTTAATGTGTAAAACACATTATTTCTCTGAAGAGAAGTTTTTGCTTTGACAAAAACTGTAGAATCCGATCTATATTGTGTCAAAAGAAACAGAGAAGACCCAGATCAGACAGCTTCCGTAGGAGTCGTCTGATCTGTGTCTACTCTGTTTGCTAATGCATAAAAACAGCTTTATATGAGGGAAAGGGTTAAACGATTTTTAAAGATATTCTTATTGGTCATTTCACACAAAAACTGGCATTATGTACTGCCTAGCACTCTATTTGCCTATATACCTGGGTCAAGGTATAATTGCATAGCTTTATTGAAGTCATCTGAATTTCTCAAAGACCAGTTTTAGGCATTTTGAGCTAAGGCAAAAATGGCACAAGTTGTAAACAGTTTAGATCTTGGTCAACCAGTCACTTGGTATTAGTTCTGAATTCAGTTCAAGTTTATTCAGCAGTGAATGGGTGAAAGCAGTGCACTAAGCTTATTTCATCTGCTAGAAATGTTGTCCACTGAAAAATTAACATGTCAATAAACATGTATTACTGTAACTCAGGTGAGCGATATAGGGCCAATGGCCCTCTTGTTTTTGTTTGCTTTCTTGTTATTTTGTCCAGATAATTTCTTCAAAACTACTAAAGGTAAACCAATAGAACTTGATTTAATAATAGAGCTAGATATGAAAAATGCAGTGTTGATTATGAGACATAATTTTGCCATTTCACATCATGGAATTAACACATTTTGTTGTTTTCATACTCCCGCAAAATGAAGTAGCAGTTTGACCAGGATCTGCACTATTTTCTACTATGTCAATCTAATTCAAAGCTATGAAAATGTGTCAGATTGACTTATTCAGCTGTACAGACCCATGAAGAGGGCAGTTAGAGGTGTACAAAATTTAATAATTAAGGTAATTTTAGTTAACCCATTCCCGCATATTGTCGCCTTTTGACGCCCGGGGGGCAGTGAGGCTGTAAAGGTCACTTTCTGAAACCATTGTAATAAATAGAGCATTTGTTCCAAAGGAGCAAAATTTTAATGCTCTATTTATAACAATGGTTTCAAAACTACACAATTCTGAAAATTTCCTTTTCTCCAGTAAATGCTCTTTTTTGGTAGATTTAATCAAAAAGGTTGGATCTAAAAATAGCCTATGCGGGAATTGGTTAATAAAACTGTAAAAGGTAAGGGCAATAACTGTGGAATTATCCATTATTATTGGGCTCATACGGCTTTGAATTTTGACCATGCTTTTCTGCATTCTTGTGTTTCTTTAAAAGCCAATCTTTTTAATAACTATGGTTTACTTTGAGACAAGTTTTTGTCTATATATATTCATTTATTTTATTTATTTTGATTCATATATTTTTCTCAGCGAGGGGCACATATTTTTGTCGGGGTTATTTCTTTCTTTTCTGCCATGACCCAGTTTCAGTGAAAATGCTAGTGAAATAGGTATAATTGATTAAAATCACATTTCTAGTCATAGCAGTCAGCGTGGTGTTAGGGATAATAACAATGGCTTAGGAAATGTGGTGTCGTGGGTTCGATCCTCGGTGGAAGCTTAATTTTTTTTTTCTCTTTTTTTCTTATCACCCTTAGTTTACGTGCTTTTGGTTTAAAACCATTTTGTACATAAAAATATGTCCTTTGTTTGCATTTTGGCTTTGGTAGAGTTACTTAGCTGAGTCCTTTTACTCGTGGTTTTGTTGACCGTTTTGCATATTTCACCATTGTACATGAATTTGCTTCCATTTAAATGTATATCTTATACTAACCTGTTCTTTATTTGGGGACAATATAAGTGAAAAAGTTAATGGGCATTGAGTCGACCTATTAGAATAATTTCATGTAGACTGTAAGTATGGGAGTTTGTATGCCTTGTATACATCACTTAATGTGATAATGGTTTCTACGTCAGTGTGTTTCAGCAAATGAATAACATTGATCTGTGAGGTAATGTGTATTATTGGTGTCATACACAGGTATTATGCATCATGGCTCATTAAAACATTTCCCAATTTCTGCTATTAATTTATACATTACAACAATGTTTTCTTCCCAATGTATCTGTTAATTAAAAGTACTAAACAATATTCGGTTGCTCCTTCTGTTTTGTCTATCCTGCTTAAAGACATGTTACGCAGCCATTTTGTGCCTGCGTAAAACCTTGATTTTTTTTTTGCAATGGTTATTAATATACTATTTGCTTTCTATTTTGTATTTCACATGACAATTTCTCATTAACTGCAGATTGATTGCAATGAATCTTGAGTGGAAACATCATTATTATGTGAATAATGGGCATATTGCACAGGCAAACATAGATATATGAGGATGGGTCAATAAGTGTTGCAACTTTGCCTGTAAACACAAGCACAGATGTTTTTTATTTCATACCTTTGAAGTATTCAGCCTTTACCCAGATAAGATGCGTAAATCAAAACATTTTCAAGAATAACGTCTTTATTTCTCCACCAAACCCTATATTGTGACCACTCTTTAGAATTGTCTCGAAGAGACGATTTAAAGAGTGGCTACAACACAGGCTTTGGTGGAGAAATGACGATTTTAGTATTTGATTATGCACCGTTATCTGTAGCTCTGGCCTTTACCTTTATGCAAAGTTTTAACCTTTTGATCCAATTGTTAAATGCACCTTCATAGTCTTTTTTGGGGTATAGTCTTGAGATACTGGAAAATGGCTGACTCTATAATAGTATTTCTGTTGTGATATCTGCGACCCTCAAGGAAATTTTATTTGAGTTTCGAAATAAAAAGAAGTCACAAGGGGTGAGGTCAGGTGAGAAAGGAGGCTTGCGATCATCTAGCGACATCCAGTTTCTTGTAACGAGATACAGAACCAAAATCGCTGACAGGTCACTGGTAGTGGTTGGCCCAAAATGATGGAATATGCTCCCTAGAGACTTAAAAGCAGTAGCAATCGAAACTGACTTTAAGCAGAAACGTTTTTAAACTTACTCAGGCAATTTAGTATCCAAATGAGTGTTCCATTGGTCTTTCAAAATACTGCCTGGGATTGTGATAATTACAGTGTACATGTACATACTAGGACTATGTAAAGCACAATTGAATATTTATAGTTTTTGTGCTATAAGAATGTGTTTGTATTTGTAGAACAGACACACCCTTGTGCTACTGTGTCGCTATAGAGGACTTGTGAGCTGGAGCATTATCATGCAATAAGGTCATACTTGATAAACCAACAACTGGGTGTCTCTTTTTTAACCTTTTCTCAAGCTTTTTCTCAGTACAATATCACAATATACTTTGCCAGTAACTATCCTACCACACGGAATCGCCACCTTAATTGTTTCTCCACAACTATTGAAGAAAACAGCGTACATGACCTTCTTTACACTTAAAATTCTTTTAGCTACGTACTGTAGGTCTCCTTGCCTGGTAATTTGGTGGCCCATATTTTATTACTGCACGTTCTGGTTGGCTGGAAATAATGCACGCATGTCTCGTCACCAATCACAAGGTTAGGAAACGTTCTCTGGCTGAATTTAGGGTACAGTTTCAACAATTTGTGGGCGGTTGCAGCCTTTTATGGTCCTCTGAGTAAGCAAATGGGATATCCATCTGGCAGCGATATGCCTTACTTACTTCCAAATCGTGCTTCAGGATTGTAAAAGCAGAGTCTGTCGAAATGTCGACAGCCTTAACTATCTGACACGTCATCAAACGTGCATTCTTTTTCAGAATAATTTGTAGTTTTGGGATTATTTGAGGGGCAATTGTGCTGGCTGGCCTTCCTGGCCTTGGTGCACTTTCAACTGACTCAATCCCACTTTTAAAGTGCTTATACCATCACATGAATGTTGAATTATATGTGAATTATATGTGACACAATGCGATGTCCATAATTATATACCATGTAATTCGTCAAATATTGCTGTGGCAGGTTTCCCTTAGTAGTTTAACCCATTACCTCATAGGCTATTTTTAGATACAACCTCTTTGAATAAATCTACCGAAAAGAAGCATTAACTAGAGAAAAGGAAAATGTTAGAATTTTGTAGTTTGAAACCATTGTGATAAATAGAGGATTTGCTCCTATAGGAGCAAATGCTCTATTTATCACAATGGTTTCACAAAGTGACTTTTACAGAGTCGTCAAAAGTCGTCAATATGAGGGAATGGGTTAAAACGGGTTTATTATATACTCTCTTATTTCTTTACTAATTTCTTTTGCCATGACATACACAGTGTACACACTTTGAATGAATGTAAAATTAAAACCAATAGAGAGATTTCAAATTGTGTTACACGGCATTTCATTGGGATCCAAGATGTCTGACACTAGGTCAATAGTTTCTCAAAATCTTGATCGAATCTCATGTAGTCAAAATTGTGCCAGATCTTAATTTGAGCAGACATTTTATTTTCCAGCAGGGTAATTGTTAATCATTAATTATGTCACGCGTCCTCCGTCCGTCTGTCGGATTTTAAATTTGTCCGCGCATTTTCTCCAAATCTTTGATCGGATTTTAATGAAACTTCATAGGATTGATCAGCACCATGCCTAGTTGTGTATATCTTATTCCTGTTCCGGGTCGATAATTTTCTGCAGAGTTATGGGACTTTGAAAGTTTTACATGGAAAATTTTGTCTGCCCAGTTTCTCCAAAATCTTTGATCACATTTTCATGAAACTTCAAAGGATTGATCAGCACCATGCCTAGATGTGCATATCTTATTCCTGTTCCAGTTTGATGATTTTCTGCAGTTATCGGACTTTGAATTTTTGCATGGAAATGTATGTCTGCGCTGTTTCTCCAAAACCTTTGATCAGACTTTCATGAAACTTAATAGGATTGATCAGCACTCTGTCTAGTTGTACATATTTTATTCCTGTTTTAGTTTGATGATTTTCTGCAGAGTTATGGGATTTTCAAACTTTTACATGGAAAATTTTTATCCGCACAGTTAAAATCTCAAAAATCTTTGGTTTCATTTTCATGAAACTTTATAGGATTGATCAGCACCATGTCTAATTGTGCATACATGTATATTATTCCTGTTCCAGTTTGATGATTTTCTGCAGAGTTATGGGACCCGCACAGGAGAGAGGTGGGGGTAGGGAGACATCAGTTTTTGTTTAAAAAACAATTCTAGTTACTAATGTACATGTATTGTATTACATGACATCATTTTTGTCAGGCTATTTCTCAACAATCATTGGATGGAATTCCATCAATTATTGACTTGATTTCATTGAAATCAGAAAGCAAGCCTGTTGTCAAGACCTTTTTATATGTGTATGTGTGTGTAGTATGTATATAGTGCCATCTTTGTTCTCTCCATTTTTTCAAGGACTATTTGCTGGAACTTGATGAAATATTTTATATCTCCTGAAACCACTGATTAGATTTTGATATAATTTTGTTTGAATGTTCCTGAAGTGATGATTTACCATTATTTCTTAAATGTTGGTATTTTGTAAAAAATAAAGCATAGACAGGTGTATATGGTTGAAGTTAAAAATTCAAATATCTTCTCTGAAGTGGCTAGATCATCATTATACCCCCACAAACAAAGTTTGAAGGGGGTATACTGGAGTCAGCCTGTCTGTTAGTAGGTCGGTCCATTGGTCTGTCTGCAAAATCTTGTACAGCAAACTCCTCCTTCAATTTCAACCTGATTTACTTGATATACTTGGCATAAGTATTAATCAGGAGTACTAGATGTGCAAGACACAATTTTCAGGTCTCTGTAACCTTGACCTCTGGCCTTGAAATTGGTGGTCTTCTGCAAAAGCTTGTACGGTGAACACCTCCTTCAGTTCCATCTGGATTCACTTGATACTTGGCATAAATGTTAATCAGGAACAGTAGATGTGCAAGACACAGATTTCAGGTCTCTGTGACTTTGACCTTGACCTCTGGCCTTGAAATTGGTGGTCTTTCTGCGAAATCTTATACAGCGTACTCTTCCTTCAGTTTGAGCCTGATTCACTTGGTACTTGGCTTAAATATTAATCAGGAAGAGTAGATGTGCAAGACACAAATTTCAGGTGTCTGTGACCTTGACCTTTAACTCTGGCTTTGGAATTGGGGGTTGGCCGGCTTGTATGGCGAACTCCTCCATCAGTTTCAACCTGTTTCACTTGATACTTGGCATAAATGTTAATCAGAAGTAGTCGATGAGCAAGACACAAATTTCAGGTATCTGACCTCTGCCCTTGAATTGGCAGTTAGTTTGCCTGCAAAATCTTGTACGGCATCCTCCTCCTTCAGTTTCAACCTAATTCCCTTGATACTTGGCATATCAATGTTAATCAGGAGTAGTAGATGTGCAAGATGCAAAATTCAGGTCTCTGTGACCTTGACCTTGACCTCTGGCCTTGAAATTGAGACTTAAATTTTTTTGTGGTGAAAACAATTTCATTTCTTCACCAATAAAGCTCAAATGTATTTATAATTAAATGTAGATGTGTGTAATATTAAGTATACCCCCACAAAGTAAGTTTGAGAGGGGTATCCTGGAATAATGCCTATCGGCCGGTTGGTCGGTTAGTCTGTCTGCAAAATCTTGTATGGCATACTCCTCCTTAAGTTTCAACCTAATTCACTTGATACTTTAAATGGCATAAATTTAAATCAGGAGTAGTAGATTTGCAAGACGCAAATTTCAGGTCTCTGTGACCTTTACCTTGACCTCTGGCCTTGAAATTGAAAAAATGCAGTGTCATTCTGCAAATTAATCATGTTAGGTTTGATTTGCGATCAAGCCTGCCATCGGTATGCTTTGGTACTCATCACCTTTAGTGATAGTTCTAATTTTGGGGAAGAATTTTCAGTCAGTGATATAGTGCCATTTAACCCTTTATAATAATGAATATCGTGAATATTAAAGAGTTGAATTTTAATAATGGCAGTATTATGAACAGTGACAGAAGCTTTTTCTATGGCAGAAATGGGAGAATCAGATCAATTTATTTCTGTAAGCAATCGGAGAATACCCTGATGAGACGGTTCCTACAGGAGCCATCTGATCTGGGTCTTCTTTGTTTACAAAAACATTTAAAGGCATATTTATGCTATATTTTTTAAACAATTTGCTCAATGTTCTTAGCCTATATGATTTATGGGTCAGGTCATGGCCTAGTTCAGGCTTGACCCATTTCCTTATAGGCTATTTTAAGATCCGGTCTCTTTGAATAAATCACAATGGTTTCAAAAAGTGACTTTTACAGAGGCATCAAAAGGCGCCCTTATGAGGGAATTGGGTAAATGTTTTTGGCAAGTTTTTTTTTTCTAATTTTCTTGCTAAACCCTATCACTTTGATAAATGGTATGTTTAGTGATAATACTGCCAGTCTAGACTTTTTTATGATATCAGATACACTGTTAGACAGACACACTCTGATGGGGTGGAAAAGTCATAAACACAATTATCCTAACTATCCTAAGTATAGGGACAGTCCACATATTCCCTCTCCATCAGTTTGAAAGGTTCAAACCGTACAACACTGAATTTTCAAATGGACTATTCCAGAATTCAAACAGGTCAAGCTTATGGTGAATATCTAGGGATTTTTCTAAAGAAATTTGTAACATGACAAACAGTGCAGACCTTGATGAGAGGGCTCCTCTAGGAGCCCTCTCAT
The DNA here is from genome assembly GCA_963576725.1 of Azorinus chamasolen. Taxonomy (NCBI): domain Eukaryota; kingdom Metazoa; phylum Mollusca; class Bivalvia; order Cardiida; family Solecurtidae; genus Azorinus; species Azorinus chamasolen. The sequence continues at coordinate 54,750,107 of OY755239.1, read as the reverse complement.
CAAGGTCTACACTGTTTGCAAAGGGCATTAGTGACTCGTGACCTGCACTGTAATAGTTAGTAATTCACTTTGGCACCATTTTGATAATTTTTAACCCTTTACTAAATGAATATTCATGAAAGAAAATGATGACATCATGAATATTAATTAGGTTAATTTTAAAATGGCGTATTAACACATGAAATTTTTGCCAAAGTAGAAACTGTAGAATCAGATCTACATGTATCTACATTATTCCATAAGTAAAAAGAGCAGACCTCATCAGAAGGCTCCTATAGGAGCCGTCGGATGTGGATCTCGACTATAAGTTGCAAATCGATTAAGATGTAGAAAGACATATATGGAGGAAATGTTAATTAGACTTACATAGTAGCATATAATGCAGACCATGGTCAAATGGGTTCTGGAGCAGTAGTTTGATCTGGGTGAGCACTATTTGCCTGTGTTTGTCTATTCAAAAACTTAGGGTAATTTGGTAAATCTTTGTGCTAACAAGATATCCGTTTATATTCTGTAATTTAAATACGCCTGTAACAATAGATGAATGGAAGCTTCAAAATGATGTGACAGAAATTCAGACAAGTTGTCACTGCCTGTTGGATTAAATGCCAAGCACATCAATAATTCTTTGCACACAAAGTAAGTTTTTGTCTGGTGAAAGTTGTTGTCTTCTATATTTCTTATATTTCCTACCATTTCTCTTTAAGCCTTTCAGTGTGGGACAAGAGTCTCTAATATATATCCTTTGCAAACAGTGTAGACCCAGAAGAGAGGGCTTCTAGAGGAGCCCTCTCATCAGGGTCTGCACTGTTTGTTACACTTTTCTTACAATATATCCTTGTAATCACAGTATCAAACAATTTTGATCCTGATGACAGGTCAAAGTACTTCATCTCATCAGGATCCAAAATGTTTTTATTTTAACCCTTCGCTTGCTGAATTTTAAAATACATTTCTCCTTCTTTACCCATGTCCTGTTGTATAATTACATATATCTTCACTGTGTACAAGTATTTCGCTGTGCAATCACTGCTGTGGAGTGCACTGGTTCCACAATCAACTTGTAAATAGTGCAGACCCAGATGAGACAGCTCCTGCAGGAGCTGTCTTATCTGGGTCTTCACTATTTAAAGGTAGGTATATTGACGTGAATAGCAAGCAAAGGGTTAAGGAAACTAAGAATTATAACATACAATTTTTACAGAAAATACAATTATTTAGAGTTAAAGAAGTTTCCAAAATGTTCTTGCATGGATTCCATCTAAACTTTGCAAATAAAGTGTATCTAGCAACAGTGCTTTCTATATAGGCTTTTGCCAAGTATTATAAATGCACACCCAATGTATAGTATGCACTTGATTTTTTAGCAAAAGATCAGATAAAAGTTCATTTTGGTGGATAATATGCACTTGCTTTTATTTAGGTCATTTTTGTCATGGCAGCAATATGGTCTAAAATTTCTACTGCCAATACCATGTATATGGCTGCCATATACTGCTGCATTCACATAATTGGGCTGCGCGTATCGCGCAGACCTATATTGTGTTTGGTTTTTCCGATGACTAATTTTCTTGCATTGATGGTAGATTTTTACCCTTTTCCACTGAAGAGCTTCGTGTCAGCAATGTGCCCAATACGCCTCCTACTACCATCGCCCCCTTGCTTTAGCAATATGTCCAATACGTCTCCTACTACCATCGCCCTTATCTCTACCTATCTATACAGTCTGCCGCATACTATCACGGGTAAAGAAAGTGATTGCAAAATCTGTATTACCTCGATCACTATTTCAAAGCACCCAGGGAAATTGTAACACATTGCTTTTTTACCCTTCGCTTGCTGTTCACGTCAATATACCTACCTGTAAATAGGGAAGACCCAGATGAGACAGATCCTGCAGGAGCTGTCTCATCAGGGTCTGCACTATTTACAAGTTGATTGTGCAACCAGTGCACTCCACAGCAGTGATTGCACAGCGAAATACTTAGTGAAGATATATGTAATTATACAACGGGACATGGGTTAAAAAGGAGAAATGTATTTTAAAATTCAGCAAGATAATGGTTATCATGTGTTTGTAAGGCAGGTGGTTACTTAATACAGGGATCTGCTTTTTAATACTCCCGCATTTAATAAATGAATGGCTGCTTATAACAAATACTGTTGTTTAGTGTCGTACCCGAAAATAAGAACTGTAAATTACCGACGTGGTGGGCAAAACAATAGTAACCTAAATAGGAGGTTTGGCAAAAAGAGACAATCCCCTTGCATATTTTCAGGTTAAACCTTACAAAGTACATACCTAGAACTAAATTCAAAAGTATGTGTCTCATATGACATACAACTGCCCTGGGTTCAGTTAACGGTAGTTGTTACACATTTATGCAACAGTTCGCAAATGTTTATACCGATATGTTGCGATTACAGTGGATGTTTCGGACTTAAAATTCATGAATTGCTTGAAACTGTAACGGATGTTTTTAACTGAAAGCAGTAATCGCACAATTTGGGAACAGTTGGTTACTGTTAACCGAACGCAGGACTGGTTTCAACAGCCGTGTGTTTTTGTAGCGAAAAAAAACACGTAGACTAGATTTGAGGCTTATATAAGGTTCACATAGAATTACGCACTCTTAGTACCCAGATCATGCAGTTCCTGTAGGATTGGTCTGATCAGGGTCTGCTCTCTTTGCTTATAAAGTACACATACGATGAAACAGTCTGATTATACAGTTTCTGCATGAGCCAGAATATCCTGTGCTCATGTACCTCTGTTAAAAAAATTAATCTTATCAATATGAATGCTGTCATTATTTCTTACATGAATATTAATGGAGTAAAGGGATAAGCGATCAAGTATAATATAAGACTAGTAGCAAGTATGTGGTTGGAAACAGTTGCAAGCGTTCGTAACTATGGTAGATCTGCGACAGAAAAATGGGGAAATCCCTTGGGCACTTGTAGGTGTGTCGTAAGAAAGTATTTGTCGACGGAAAATGTTAACTAACACCCTTGTCATAGATGTGTGATTCATATTAGCCCTTTTGATGCTGAGCGCGACCCTAACCCATCTTATATTGGTATATACTGTTTGCCTACATGTATATCCCTATAAGGACCACCAGTCACAGATGTTCGAAATAGTAATATATTCTCCCTATGGTTTACACTAAGGCCTTCACAGGATTGTAAGATCAATGTGCAAAATACTTCTTAACCCTTTCCTTCATAGAAACGCCTTTTCACGCTTTTGCAAACAGAATAGACATAGATCAGACGGATCATATAAGCGTTGTCTAATCAGGGTCTGCTCTTTTTCCTTGTGGAATAATATACATTTGATTCTACAATATCTATCATGGCCAAACTTTAATGTGTTCATATTCTATTTTAAAATCTATTCGATAAAATATATTTGATGTTTCGTACATGAATATTAAACAGGAAAAATGGGTTAACCTATACCGGGGAACTTAGAAACTCGCCGACGTTTCTTGTTATTAGTTTGTTAATTTAAATTAACCGTCTGTACTCTGAGCAATTGTCGTCTGCAAATATTGCCGCCTGCCTCAGTTCTGAAAGTATTTTGTCTTCCCCTAAAAACGGTGTCAGTGTGACAAAACGGTTTGGATCCCGATGAGCACCCGAGTTTCTCGACGTCCCATCTGGATCCAAACTGTTTGAAAAGGTTACCATGCACACAGTCCCCAGAAGAGTGCTAAATGTTACCAGATAATTGCTAAACAGGTAGACGTTTCGTTTTGTATAGCTCTTTGTGAGTTAGCGACGATTTTCATCAGGATCCAACTCGCTCGAGACCCTGGTCGTTTGAAATCCACCTTTTTGTGGCAAGCGATCAATTTGACAACCGCCAATTATGCTATTTGTTAGACAAGGGCTCGTGCATTTTGTTTACAGTTCTGATTGGTATAGGAGTGGAATAGCGTGACCTTGACTTTCAAATTTCTCAACTGTTCCTAACTGGTTTAGTGCCAGTGGCGAATCTGTGATTACACATGCAAACCGTTTGGTCCCAGATAAGACACCGAGTAACTCGGCTCCTCATCAGAATCCAAAATTGTTTGACTTTATGAATATGATTTTGAAACCAACAGGAAGAATATTCAAAATATTGATGCAAACGACTTATTTTTGGGGTTTTTAATGGACGATTAGATTTGACAGTGCAACAGATGAGCCTTATCCTGCCAACATACACCATGGATAGAAAATAGTTTGAATCACTTAACTTGACACTGTCTCAGAAATATTTCGTCAGATAGTCGGTAAAAGATTAGCAAAATTTTAATGAAATGGGATACAGTTTAAAATGCAACAGACGAGAAAGTCGTAGCAGGTTAATGCTTAACAGAGGTGTGCATTTCAGTTGTTGCTGTGCTTCCTCGTTCACTGATATTGTTGCTCGTGTATTATTATTTTCTGTACTATAGTGCACCGACTTTACAATAATGATTGCAACTGTTGTCCGGTCCCAACAACAGAGCTCCAGATAAGAGTGTGTAAACACATTTTTTCTGCCGTGTGTTTAAAATGCTCCATCAAACCCTATGTAGTGTCTACTCATTAGAATATTTGCTTTACTATGCTTCTACTGAGTGGTCCCAACATAGGGTTTGATGAACGCATACCGGTTTTATTACTACTTCAGGTTTATCACAGAAAAATGTTTTTGCCACTCAAAATAACACTTTCTGTCTTTCCATATGCCCTCAGATTCACTATTCCTCATGGTCTACTCAGGTGAGCGTTTTAGAGCCATTTTAACTTTTCACACTCCTTCTCCCCCCATTGAACAACTTACTACCTCATAATGTTTTAGAGCCGGCAAACTTTCACCCACATGTATGCTATTTTAATATGTTTGTTATAATGCCACCAATGTTTCTATCATGTAATTTACAGTTTAAGTGGTCTTAACAGAGGTTTATATTGTATATACTCTTTTGTTCATTACACTGTTTGTTATAATGCCACCAATGTTTCTATCATGTAATTTACATCTAAAATCCTCTATTATGACCAATCAGTTGCATTAATTATTGGATGTTTAAGAAAGGTGACTGCTTAAAACAAGCATAAAGAAAACCGGAGAGCTCCTTCAGTAGCTTTCTGTTTTACTTGCTCATTGAGTTAAGCTGCCACGTCTCTTTCTCACAATCACTTAGCCTTTGTTAAGTAGTCTTAAGCCTTTCCCTGTTCTAAGTTTATTTCAAATTTTAATACGTACTGAATATTCATGGCCAAAATTGTTATTATGAAATATGTAAGGTAGAACATTGTAGCCATTTTGCAAAGTAAAGAAACATATCTATTTAATTTCATAAGCAAACAGAGCAGACCCTGATCAGACGGCTCCTCTAGGAGCCGTCTGATCTGGGTCTACTCTGTTTGCAAATGCGTGACAACACGTTTCTATGAGGGAAAGGGTTAACAGAGGGGTTTTACTGTATATACTCTTTTGTTCATTACACTTTAAAACTTTTATATAATTCCACATTAGTTTGTTATATCTCCCAATTCCTTTCCAATCAGATTATGACCAGCTTTTTTCTGGCGCAGCCCTTCTTCCCTTTGCTGTAAATTTACAGCAATTTTTTACTTGTTATGTTATGTCCACCATACAGAGTATTTTGAATTTGTGGAGGCAGAAAACCTATGGCTGCCATAGGCCTTTGAAGTGATGACCAATAGTCACCATATGGTGTCTGTAGGGCCGCCTCATTTTTAGGTCACCAGAGCACAAAGTGCTCAGGGTGAGCTTTTCTGATTGCCTTTTGTCTGTCGTCCGTCGGCGTGCGTCGTGTGGTGTCCGTCTTCCGTCGTCCGTCGTCAACAATTTGAACCTTTAAAAATCTTCTCCTCTAAATCCACAGGGTTCTTAGCTTTCATCTTTGGCACATAGCATCATCTTTAGATCCTCTACAAAAGTTATATAAATTATGCCCCTAGGGTCAAAATTGGCCCCGCCCAAAGGGTGGGCAGTTTTCAATAGAAACATATAGTAAAACTTTGAAAATCATCTCCTCTGAAACCAGAAGGTTCTCAGCTTTCATATTTGGCACATAGCATCATGTTCAGGTCCTCTACAAAAGTTATATAAATTATGCCCCTGGGGTCAAAATTGGCCCCGCCCCAGGGGTGGGAAGTTTTCAATAGAAACAAATAGTGAAATCTTTGAAAATCTTCTTCTCTGAAACTGGAAGGCTCTCAGATTTCATATTTGGCACATAGCATCATGTTCAGGTCCTCTACAAAAGTTATATAAATTATGGCCCTGGGGTCAAAATTGGCCCCGCCCCTGGGGTGGGCAGTTTTCAAAAGAAACAAATAGTGAAATCTTTGTAAATCTTCTTCTCTGAAACTGGAAGTCTCTCATCTTTCATATTTGGCACAGAGCATCATCTTTAGGTCCTGTACAAAAGTTATATAAATTATGGCCCTGGGGTCAAAATTGGCCCCGGCCCAGGGGTGGGCAGTTTTCAATAGAAACAAATAGTGAAATCTTTGAATTATTTTCTTCTCGAAAACTGGAAGGCTCTCAGCTTTCATTTTTTGCACAGAACATCATGTTCAGGTCCTCTACAAAAGTTATATAAATTATGGCCCTGGGGTCAAAATTGGCCCCACCCCAGGGGTGGGCAGTTTTCAGTAGAAACAAATAGTGAAAACTTTGAAAATCTTCTCCTCTGAAACTTGAAGGTTCTCAACTTTCATATTTGGCACATAGCATCATTTGTAGGTCCTCTACAAAATTTGTATAAATTATGGCCCTGGGGTCAAATTTGGCCTCGCCCCAGGGGTGGGCAGTTTTCAATAGAAACAAATAGTGAAATCTTTGAATATCTTCTCTGAAACTGGAAGGCTCTCAGCTTTCATATTTTGCACATAGCATCATGTTCAGGTCCTCTACAAAAGTTATATAAATTATGCCCCTGGGGTCAAAATTGGCCCCGTCCCAGGGGTAGCCAGTTTTTAATAGAAACATATATATGGTGAAAACTTCTCGTCTGAAACCGGAAGGTTCTCAGCTTTCATATTTGGCACATAGCATCATGTTCAGGTCCTCTACAAAAATTATATCAATTGTGCCTCTTGGGTCAAAATTAGCCCCGCCCCAGGGCAGGCTAGTTTTCTATAGAAACATAGAGTGAAAACTTTGAAAACCTTTCCCTCTGATTGCCTGGTGAGCACTTCAGGGCCATTCTGGCCCTTTTGTTACATCATCAGTTTCAATAGTTTTTCAAGTTGAACACCGTGCCTCCCACGAAGAGAAAAGTGAAAATACAGGAGAAGAGGAAATAATAAATGATTTGAATAAAAATATAGAGAACAACTGGCATAATATCATATACTTGTTCAACAAACTGTATGGCTGCCAAATGGGTACCGTGGAAACGTTCTACGGCCTTGCTGATATTCAACAGTAACCCCATACAGACTGTAAAACATAGGGTTATGACATAATTATGGTGGCTGTGCAGACACCGCAGATTTTCTACCGGGGGTGGGTTTAGGCTGTGACTGGGGGTTTTATGCTGTTTTGACAATTCAGGACTTGTGTCATTCAAGTTGTTTGTCATTCAGTACTTTGTGCCATTCTAACTGTATTGTCATTCAGTACTTTGTGCCATTCTAACTGTTTTGTCATTCAGGACTTTGTGCCATTCTAACTGTTTTGCCATTCAAGACTGTGTATCATTTAAGTTGTTTTGTCATTCAGTACTTTGTGCCATTCTAACTGTTTTGTCATTCAAGACTGCCCCTGCTAAATGTTCAGTCATTCTTCATGAAGAATTCATGAAACAAATATGAAGTTTTCATGAAGGACATTCATGAATTCTTCATGAAGAAGTAGTGAAGATAAAATGGCACAGTTCTAAAAATATTCTAAATAATTAGCAAATGCATTTTTTATGAAGATAGAAAAAGCATAAAAAATTCTTCAAATCAACCAGATTATTATTCAAGAAGAATTCATGAACACTTCATGAATTAAAATTCATATAATAATCATTAAACTTCAACTTCATGAAGCGTTCAAGAAGAAAAAATCATTTCACTTCTACTGAATAAATCACGGATTTTTTGCTATAAAAACTATTGTGCCATTTTATCTTCACTTCTTTTTCATGAAGACTTCAAGAGTAAAACTTCACTTCTTTTTTAGGAAGAATTAAAGAGTAAAACTTCACTTCTTTTTCATGAAGAATTCATTAACAATCGCTCATTAAAACTTCATAACATATGTGACTTTTAAGCTGTTATATCTTCATGAAGAATTCATTAACAATCACTCATTAAAACTTCATAAAATATGTGACTGTTAATGATTAAACCGAGATGCAGTATGTCACTTAGGCATCAATTTTCCATTGTCTGTCTATCCATCACACTCTTTTTAGCTGTCATTTTGGTGGTTATCTTCATAGAGCTTTTAAATTTCACATGTCTTCCTTTCAATGTGTGCAATAATTTATTCCCCTTTTGTTGGCGGCATGTGACTCGTGTTCTGTGAACTCCTCTGCCAGTCCGGAGATGTTCGTTTACACACTCAGTTTCACCCTCTGTGTCCATCAAACTATCCTTTACATTCACTGGGCTCCTTTGAATGACTAAAAGAAGAAAAGAAAATTACAATGTAACACAAAATGCACTAACTGGCAACCTTGAACACATAAAAGCAGGCATTTCATATTTATTTGCAAATCAAACAATGAGTATGCTGTGCTCAGTTGAGCTATATCTCCTACTTACTTACCAATATTCTGGGATAATCAATTATTTTGTACAAACACACACACACACACCAGAGACATATACATACACAATGTATGTATATTTCTCTTCACACACAAGCCTTTTAATTTTTTTATTAATCGGAATTTGGAAAATATCTTTAAGTAAATTCCAATTGAAATCAAGACAAATTTATTAGCAACTGACAAAAATTGGATATGGGTAATTCATGCTGCTCACTACACATTTCAATGAGAACGTTGATAGATAACAGTAATCATAAATGTATAAAGCCAGTACAAAGTACAAAGCCAGTCACAACAAATTTTTCATGATCTAAGAAAATATTTCAAACGCAACCACCGAAAACTTGCTAAAACTGATGAATTTGTAATCATGAAATATAATTCTATTAGATACTAAACGCGTATAAGTGGATGTTTCTTGTTTTTAAATGATTCAGAGGGATTTTGATTCTACTAGTATTTTAAACGGGGAACAACATGTCGCATTTGCCCTGGGTCCTGGGGTCAAAATTTATAGAGTAATATGACTTACTAGCAATTATAATTGGCGAGTACTTGCTTCCAGCGAATTCCACTATGGTTTGTTGTCAACTAAGTTGCTGTCCAAAACCGAATTCCTAAATAGTTAATACGTACACAAATTTCGTTTCCTCCCGTAAACGAGGTTTTCAGAAATGTCCACCATTTTGAACTTTTGGTACGCATGCGCGGAAAACATGTGGCCAAGCATAGATCGACGAAAATATCCGATACGATTCGATATCTGCCGGTATGAATACATATATTTAGAATAAGGGATTGCGAGTGACAGAAAAACGTTCAAAGAAAAGCGTTACATTTCATTTCCTGCATAATTTTTCTGTTGGCACAATTCTTCTGACATAAAATTACGCTAAAATTGGACTTTCCAAATTCGACGAATGGGCGATAGTTTAAGTACTGTGTTCATAAGGCATATGCGACCCCGAACCAAGACGGAATAATGGAAAAAATAGTCAAACAGGGAGAGCCACACACGGAATGACACCGCATCAAACACCATCTAACGAGAAACGGTAAAGCCACAAGACAAAACATAACAGGACGCATATCAAGACGAAACACATTAAACATTAAGCATATTAAAAAACAAAATTGACCGTAGGCTGAAAGCAAGAGTGCCGCCTTGGAACGGCCAGCAGCCAAAAGCAATAAAAAAAGGGCTACTGGGGGACTTGAACCTGGTTTACGGGTACCCAACCTCGTCCTTATCCCACTTTCACCAAAGTCAAAATGTAAATAAAATTCCCCCTCCAGACAACACCACAACATGCGTAACGATGTATGCCAAAATGAAAATGATTTGAAAATGAACGCTATTAGAAGTAAACAAGCCACGTCATCATGTAAATGACGTCATAATTTAAAAGTACGGGAAAACTATTTGAAACACTTCTACACCGACATTTAAAAGATCAATCGCAAGAAAATACAATTACCAGTGGATATTAATCATACACAACTGTTTTGTTTGAAAAAGAATAAACTTGACATCGTAGGCATGTACTCGATGACTATTCAGGTCAGAGCAGCTGTGGAGTAGTCATTTGGGGTACGACAGAACTGGCAAAATACAAATATCTAATTTCCTCCCTCCGTAAACGGGTTTCAGAGGGAATCTTCATAGAGTATTAAGCCTTTTCCGTCGTCGCACAAGCAAAGAGGAAAGCATAATGACCAACTGTAAAGGGGTCGACCACCAAGCATGTAGTGTGCTGCAATATAGAGGGGTCATATCCCTTTTTAATGAATTGTTTTATACGTTTGACAAACAAAGTATCAAAATAAGTGTGTCCAATAATTTTTCGAAGTTTGTAAATGACATCACCGTAAAACTCCGGATGTGAAATACCTAACTTTAGAAAAGTACGTAAATTACAATTGTATTTGCTGATGAGTAGAATATTACGGTGGTAAAATTTTGAAAATGTTTTACGAAGTTTGTCATATCTGTAGCCCTGTTTTAGTAGTTTTTCAGTGATAATAAGGTTACGATTGTTAAAATCATCAACAGAGGAACAAGCTCTAGCAAAACGAATAAGCTGAGAAATGTATACACCGTAACATGTAGCTTGGGGAACATCCCCATCCAAATGAGGATAGTTAACTATTTTAAAATTAAAATCATCCCTTTTGTCATAAATTCCAGAAGAAATTGTTCCATTGTTTATAGATAAATTTAAATCTAAAAAGGCTGCAGATATGTCAGAACTATTTGCTTTATTAAGCTTGAGCTCCCTAGGGTAAATTGAGGTTATCTTAGAATCAAAGTATGGGTTATCAATATTAAAAATGTCGTCTAAATAACGTGCTGTATTGTTAAAGGCATTGATGACATCCGCCTGTGAATCGCTGTTAAGGTTAAGCATAAAATCCCGTTCATAACAAAACAAAAACAAGTCTGCAATTAAAGGAGCACAATTGGTTCCCATTGGAATACCAATAACCTGGCGATAAACAGAATTACCAAAACGAACAAATATATTGTCTAACAGAAACGTAATAGCGTCACAAAGATCTAAACATGTCCATGAAGTATATTTATTTGTAACATCATTGGTAAAGAACGCATGTCTAGAATTACAGGCAATAAATGATACTTTTTCTCTGGCGAATGTTTTAGTAAGATTGATCTTAATTAGATCGTGTGGTAATGTGGTATAAAGTGTAGAAAAATCATAAGTGCTTATAGTGTTAGCTTGGTGTTGCTTGATTTTTAATTTAGTTAAAACCTCATTGGAGTTTTTAATAGACCAAAAAAGGTTAATTCCTGAATTCTCATAAGCTTTATTTAAGACGAGTTATCAGACGAGTAGTTACGAATGCAGACCGAGTGTGCATATGTGTACACTGCAACCAGAAATGGCGAACTCTGTTTGGATGTTGGTAGAAAGTTTCAAAAGTGGAGAATCATCGGTAACAATGAGAGACGTTCAACCTTAGGACAAACATATAACAGTATATAAACGTAATCTTCAGTCATGAAGGAGTATTGTTTACTCGAAGAAGAAAGTTCAGTGTAAAGCAGCTGAAAGATAAGACGTGTTTCGAGAGGCCGAAAAATCCATGTTCAGTCTGTGAAATTACAGACCGCACACTCGCCCTGGATCGACTGACGAGTAAGTTTTTTTTGAAAAGTAACATTCATATATGTATGTAAATCATATTCACTCTCGAGTGTTAAAATTATAGTCTGATATATGCGCTATAACAAGAACTATGCAGTAAAAGTCGATCTCTCAAGAAAGTCGCGAAAACACATAACACTGTAGATAACAAGCACGTCCGTGATTGCTATTTGTAACAACGAAGTGATGTTCTGCATTTTATTTGTGTTTTAAAATAGACATACACAGACATGTTATATCCAAAAGTGATTTGGTTTGTATATGCTGTAAAGTTCAGTGGTAAACATTAGTTGCACAAAATGATCATTTTCGATAGAATCAGAAATCAATATTCACACTTACTAGTAGACTGTATACATGCTACGATTTTGCCATCATTTTGGACAGTATAAAACTTGAAAATTTAGAAAATCGATCTATACATTATTGCAATTATTTGACTTATCATTTATTATAAAATATTAAGAAAATGATGAGGAAATTTGCATTGCAACCAATTAATTTTTATTTTCAAAAAATCCTCTATACAATCTGTGGAAGTTTGATCCAATGTGTAAAATGTCACTATTTACAGTGCCTTTTTTGGCCATTTTTGTTTTGGCCAGTGATGTTTGAAAAGTTACTGGTTAAAATGGCCAGTGATGGTCAAGTTAATTTCATACACTGCAAATTTCAAAGGCATTAATTAAGTACAGTGAAACTGCTGAAAATTCACACATAATGAATAGCAGTTATGTGAAGGTTTCATACCCAAATATTTCCCCTCATTTTACACCATACTAACTGTTCACTTGACTGTACTTTGAATTTGTTTAGACTGATTTTAACTGTTATTCACAGAAATGATGATTGGCTATACCTATATAAGTAGATCATAATATAGTAAAAAAAAAAAAAAAGAAGCCTACGTGTATACATTTACTTTCAATGGATTTACCTGTGATAGATATAGATGGCAGTATAAGAACTGTTTAAAAGGAAATTTAATGTGTCAATTAAGTCGCAGTAATAAATAAGAATCGCCTGTCCTAATTGGTTATAATTTTATATATTTAAACAAGATAATTGGAATATTAAATCAATAAAAATAATTGTTTCTTTCAGGATAGGACCATTCCCAAAGAACATTGTCATGAAACATGTGAAGTGCTGACAAGAAGATGTACATGTGGAAGTCCAAAGATGAAGCGAAGATAGTTCAGTGTTTCTTCATGAGCAGCAGCTGGTGACATAGTTGCCATACAACTAATTTTGTGTACAATATGCTTGATGACAATTCTTTTTAATAGTTTGTAAAAAGCTAAAAGAGACATAGTTTTAAATATGGAGGAGAATGGTGGACATCATGGGGGTTTTTTCTAACAAAAGAAACAAAACCATTTCTCTTATAAATGTCTGTGGAAATAATGTTGCAGAAAGTTTTTCTTGTGAAAGTTAATTAGACCAATATGTTAAGTATTGACGACCCGCAATCTGTTTGGCTACATTGATAAAAAAATATACACTGAGAAAAAAAGGGAAGTGAAACATTGTTTTATTGTTTGTAGCTCTGAAATCATTATAGGAATAGTAAAATTATATACTGATCAAACAAATCATTGGAAAATGTCATCAGAATCCATACAATGCACAGTAAACAATGAATAGTTTTATGTGTTAGTAATGAAGAATTGAGCATTTAGCTATCTGCTTAATGCAGGGTGAAAGTCAGACAGAAAGCTTGAAAATGCTTGCTGCATGACTTTCATCCTGCATTTAGCTGCCACCTGATTTAGAGGCCAATAATGATACTTGATTTTGTGTTCAAACTTTCTGTGTTTGACTGTATATGCTTACTCTATCCCATAAACACCTTAAAGCTTTATTTTGCCTTTGCAAACAGAGTAGACCCAGGTTAGACAACCCTAGTAGGTACCGTCTAATTGGGGTCCAGTCTACTCTGTTTGCTTTTGAAATTTATATGGTAATGTAGTTCCTAGTTTCTGCCATGGCCTAAATTTCATGTGTTCATATTTCTTTATGAAAATCCAGCTTATAAATATTCATGATTTCATTAATTATCTCTTTCTAAATGTTCATGAGGGAAAGTGTTAATGCATCATATGGCAGTGGTCATAAACGCAGGGTATGGATAGGGGATTCATGAAAAAATCTTGATTGTTTCATAATGTCACCAGTAAAGATTTTTTTATGAAGTTAGTTATAATAAAAATTCAGTGAATTATTCATAAAACATTTAATGATTTTTTTATGCATTTTTCTCAATGAAGGTCTTCATTAAAAATTCTTCATATATCTTTTGCATATATCATGAGGTTTTTAAGGATTTTGCAAATCTATCATTACTTCATAATATCTTCATGAAGAGGATCTAATCATACTTCATGAAGTTTTCTTCATGAAGTAGATTACATCATTGGTGAAGAGTATTTCATGAATAATTCTTTAAAGTTTAAAAAATTCATAATATTATGAATATTTTTTCGCAGGGGTGTGTATCATTTAAGTTGTTTTGTCATTCAGTACTTTGTGCTATTCTAACTGTTTTGTCATTCAAGACTGTATCATTTAAGTTGGTTTGTCATTCAGTACTTTGTGCCATTCTAACTGTTTTGCCATTCAAGATTGTGTATCATTTAAGTTGTTTTGTCATTCAGTACTTTGTACCATTCTAACTGTTTTGCCATTCAAGATTGTGTATCATTTAAGATGTTTTGTCATTCAGTAATTTGTGCCATTCTAACTGTTTTGCCATTCAAGACTGTGTATCATTTAAGTTGTTTTGTCATTCAGTACTTTGTGCCATTCTGTTTTGCCATTCAAGACTGTGTATCATTTAAGTTGTTTTATCATTCAGTACTTTGTGCCATTTAAACTGTTTTTCCATTCAAGACTGTGTGTCATTCTTCAATGAGATCCTCCGAGATCCACTTTTGATATATTTAGCTGATAATTAAAGTCATGTTTGTTGTTGATTTGCTTTTGGTATTTAAGCTGCAGAAAATCAATGTGCAAATTTTAATGTAGTTTGGAAACACTGCTTTCAGTTTCTGTATCAAAGATTTGTAATTGGGATATCTTTCCTAAATTATGTTTATCTCCAGCTTTGTAATTCATATCCTTGGTTTTCAAGAACAACTACACAGCAGACACGAACACAGTTTGGTTAGCCATCATCATCCCAGAGGAATATTTCATGGCACAGTCAACATACGATATATAAAATCAAGGCCATCAATAGTACAAACACAACTGAATGGCCTGAACATGGAAGGATATATATATAGAGAGAGAGGATCTTACGTGAGTGTTCATTACAAATAGTTTTTATGAAACCAGTTTACTATAATAATATGACACGAGCTTTAGCAAGTGTACTATTCATTATAATAAACGAGTTTCATGAAAGCAATTTGTAATGAACACAAATGTAAAATTCTTCTTATCACATAACCCTTAAAAGTGCCATAGAAAGTGAAACAGACAATATCTGACGGCTGTTTTCGCCATTTTTTTTACAGCATAGTAAAGCCCTATTCGAACTTCCCATTTGCCTAAAAAATGCACTAGTGGATTTCCGTCACTCCCACATGCTACAAAATCTTCTTGTTTTCCAGTTCAATATTCATGTAAGAAATAATGACACCGTGAATATTAATGAGCCAAGCTATTTTAAAGCTTTATTATTAACAAAGGAATTTTTGACTGGCAGTGAGTGTATATTCAGATCAATATAGATCAGTATAAGCAGACCCTGAAAGGAGCCATCTGATCTGGGTCTACTCATGTTTGCAAATGCATGAAAAAGCATTTATATGAAGGAAAGCATTATTATTTAGCATGAACAGTTGTCATTATTGAGATTTATATTTAATCTTTTGAAAGCTGAAATTTCAGAGTAGAATGGTCTATTAACTAATTTATCTTCATTGATAGGGTTCATTCAGTATGAAAGAGTATATATAATATGCGAGATGATTTTTTAATGAAACACAGTGCAGACCCTGATAAGAGGGCTCTTCTCGAATCCATCTGATTTGAGTCTACATACTGTTTGCAAATGCCAGTACGTGTACACTCTTGTCCTGCATTCAGATGGTTAACAGAGGTCCAGATATTATAAGATGTGTAAATTAAGACATTTGCAAGAATAACTTCTTTATTTCTCCACCAAATCCTATGTTGTGACCACTCT
Organism: Azorinus chamasolen; assembly: GCA_963576725.1. Lineage (NCBI taxonomy): Eukaryota > Metazoa > Mollusca > Bivalvia > Cardiida > Solecurtidae > Azorinus > Azorinus chamasolen. The sequence continues at coordinate 54,733,962 of OY755239.1, read as the reverse complement.
TTAAAATCGTCTCGAAGAGACGATTCTAAAGAGTGGTCACAACATCTTTGAGACGATTTTAAAGAATGGTCACAACATAGGATTTGGCAGAGAAATGACGGTTATAGTACTTGAGTACAGAGCTACAGATAAAGGTGCGTACCAAAATACTAAAATCGTCATTTCTCCATAAAACCCTATACTGTGACCACTCTTTAGAATCGTCTCTCCGAGACGATTCTAAAGAGTGGTCACAGTATAAGGTTTGGTGGAGAAATAAAGGAATTATTCTTGAAAATGTTTTAATTTACGCATCTTATCTGGAGCTCTGCTTGAGTATGCATGTTTATCTGTAGCTCTGTGGTTAACTAATGGACTTACATAGAAATATATTGTCACCCCTACAGTGTTGCATTTATTATTATCAATTTAAGTCCATACAATGTTTTTGATGTCTGTATACATTCATGTAACTGAAAAATCTTTTCATTACAGGAAAAAGGGTCACTAATGTCTTTTGCAAACAGTGTAGACCAAGATGAGAGGACTTCTAGAGGAGCCCTCTCAACAGGGTCTGCATTGTTTATCATGTTACACTTTTGTTTAAAACAGATCCCTGAATATTCATGGTAAGCCTGACCTGTGTGAGTTTTGGAATAGTCCATTTGAAAACTCAGCATTGAAAGGGTTAAATATTGCACAATAATAGAACCGAGATCAGATACAGGATGTCACTCTTTTGTTCATATGCATTTGGCATGTGTTTTATATTGACGGTGTCTAATGGTAAATGCAGCTGATGGTGACCTCAAAATATAGCAGATATAAAGCTCAGGTACTAATTATACTCCCAAAGGTAACATTGGTCGTATTATGGTAATGGCGCTTGTCCGTCTGTCCGTCTTTCCATTACCCTTATCATTGTCCGCTCAATAATTTGACAACTATTAGGTGTGCTGTCTTCATACTTAGGAGGAAGGTTAGTCATAATCAGCTAGCAGATGACCCTTATTGATTTTGAGGTCAGTTGGTCAAAGGTCAAGGTCACAGTGACCTTCGACTCAAAAATATTGTCAGCTTAATAACTTAATAAGTATTTAATATGTTGTCTTCATACTTAGTAGGAAGGTTGGTCATGGCTCACAGAGGTATCTAGACTAAGCGTACCATTGCCGAAGCGTACCTAGTCTATACGTACCATTTCCTGGTCGAAGCGTACCACTTTATTTTTTTTATATATTACACTGAAGTATTAAATAATTGTTTAAAATATAATGTATTATAGTGTTTTACCACCAATATCTGTATTAGACATCATATGCCGATTTATTAGATTCTGTGTAGAACCTCATATGCCGATACAGGAAATCGACCATTTACAAGTTTATATTTACAGTCATAATAAAATGCCCTTGTAAATATCCTTTATAAAATTGAATCACCTTAGATGACCCTGACATGCTGAATTAGTATGTATTATTCCAAGAATTAAATAATCCAATTCTATTTATGCCTACGAATCCTGACCCGTGTGTATTGCGAATGATCTGGTATGCACTGCATTGAAGGTGGTACGCGTTATAGAAAATCCGGAAATTTTATTAATTTCGGTACTGCATAAATAATTTAACTCTTGCCCAATTGAAGCCGTCTGATCTGGGTCTACTCTGTTTGCAGACCTTATCAAAAAAGTCTGCCTAACTAGTAAAGTAGCAAACAAATTAGACACTATTAATTTAAAGATTTAATTAGCAATCTTTAAATAAAAAAACTAAATAAGATTGGTTGTTTGTATGCGTGTGCGTAGAAATAATCATTATCGTAGGTCAGTGTTTGAATAACTGGATTAAAGCGGTGAATTAATGATTGTAGTCATTACCGTTACGCCATTGTCGCAACTTAATTAATACCAGGTATAATCGCTCCCCAAAATAACACGTTACGCAATGAACGCGTGTTTGAAACACTGGATTTAAAGCGGCGAATTAATTATCCAATTATTGGCTGCAACTAATCTCGTCACGCCCCAGTCGCAACTCAATATGACACTTACTCAAACTACTCAAACAGCGATATGCACGCTAATAAAAGTCACGCGCAAATGAAGACTGAACAGTCACGAAAGCATCATGCCGGACTACCCTTGTTTAGACTGCTCTCTACACATCAAAGGACGGAGCCAGGCTTTACAGTGCAGAAGCTGTTCTAGATGGCAACACAGAAAGTGCAATACTGGTAAGATTTATTAACGATTTCTGTGTTATTATTTTTTTTCAAATATTGTCCAAGTCGTCTGATCGGGTAGATTATGTTTGCGAGAATATGCTGAATATTGGATTTTTTTGTGAAGAAATTTATTTGGGCACGCATCTTTATATGTAGCTCTGTTAATGGTTCCTAACTATTGATGTATTCCATATATTTCTATAAAATAGTACCAAACAGTTTGGAATCTAAATAGACGCCCTTGAAATGTGTATAATGCAAGTTCAACTGCATATAGTAGCAGCGTGACAGATGTACAAATCTTATTCCGTTGAATACATGTACAGTAAAACCTCTCTTAACCGGAATTCTAGTAGAGAAGCATTTAAATACTTTTAGGCAGGTGGCTGCTTAATGCAGGGTGAACGTCATGCAGAAAGCTCCTCTAGGAGCTTTCTGCCTGATTTTCACCCTGCATTAAGTAGCCACCTGTCACCAAGACCGATATTCATACTAAATTGAACGGCCGGTTAAGAGAGGTTTTACTGTAATTAGTAACAATCCAAACCAATGTTTCTCCGTATTTGGAATACAGCTTTATAGGAAACAACAACGGGGTGAGGAAATTAGCTGGACTTGTGCGGGATGCCGGGAGGCAGAGCCCATCATCACACAGGAGACTGAAATCACGACAGACACGTCTTCTGGTATAGTTGTTCAGCACCCTCGTCTTCAACTGCACGTGCCAGTTGCCCCAGCAGCTGAGGCAGACCCTATTCTGACTTTGGAATCTGGACGCCTACAGGATACGTCGTTTGACGTTACTGAGCCAATTCAGCGCACGGCAGCTGTGTCAGACGAGTAAGTTATTATCACATTTGGGTTGTAATGCTGATTTTTATACTGCTGATAATTATGATAACAATAATAGATGAGTAGTAATGATAACAATTATACTGTATTTATGATAATAATAATATATATACACAGTAATGAGTAATGATAATGATGAAAACAATAATAATATATATGCATTATGTATGTAAGAATAACTATAATAATAATAATTTTCGTTTCAGAGAACTTCCAGACCGCCCCCCTGGCCCACCAGTTACAGAAACAGCCACGACATACGAGCTTATTGAGAAGGGTACCAGACTTGGAGCACGCATGTTAGTGAACAGACTCCTTACTTATGTACAGTCAACGTGGATTAACGGCCCCCTATGGCAACCGGAGAACTGGTCCGTATTCAGAGAGACAGTTCGAACAAATAATGACGTGGAAGGTAAGAACAAATCTTTTTTTCATTTAGTTTCATCCCATTGATAAAATAAGATATTCCAAATACAGGCTATGAAGCATGTATTTGCACAAAGATTATCTTGCATCCAATCTCGTGTATACTCGAGCCTACCACATGAGTCAGCACTTTGTCCGTGTTCTGTTGAATGTCACTATAGATCGGTGTATGTCACTATAGTAATTTCATGTCAAAGTTCACTTATTCGATATCAGATATTTGATTTCTAAACTCATGTTTTAGTTGAATGTCACTATAGATCGGTGTATGTCACTATAGTTAGTTTCTTTATTTGCATAGTAATTTCATGTTAAAGTGCACGTATTCGATATCAGAGACAACTAAACACATTCATTGTTTTGTTGAATACTGCAGCATCTGCAACGCTTTGATCTTTATTCTAGTTGTCCTTTCCATTTTTAGGTTGGCACCGTGCACTCAACCACAGAGCCAACGGCAACACCCTGCCTTTGTACGTACTGGTGCCACTCCTGCGCAACGAGGCCAGAGACGTATCAATCCAGATGAGACTGGTGTCCGAAAATCTCGTGACCAGGACACAGCAGACAACATACCGACGAATACACGGGGAGCTATTCCGTCTCTGGGATCGATACGAAGAGGAAGACACCTTCACAACTTCACAACTGCTGAGGGAAGCCAGCCGGCTTTTGGGTCTTGGACCCATACCCCAGACCGCCGACGACCATGGAGAGGACGACGACGGTTTGGAGGACTGTTGAGCCGTGTTGTTATATGTTCACACACACTGTCCTGTAGGTTAAATTTTTAAACTTCATCCCAGAAACAGACGGCTCGATTGGAACTGGACGAGAGGCCGAACTACTCGGCATCTCACTCGAGCACATTTAAGCCGTTGCAGATAATATACATGACCTGTAGGGCAGTGAACAGGTATGGGTCATATACAGTAAAACCTCTCTATAACGGCCATTAGATTACATAAAGTATATGGTGTTAAAGGAATGTGTAGGTATAACAGGACGCTCTTATAGGAACATTCTATTTTACTTTCACCTTGCTTTAAGCAACCACCTTACTTAAATACCAACTAATTAACTCAATTTAGTTACCGTTATGGAGAGGTTTTACTGTACATGTAATGTTACAGTTATTTTTATCATTTTATTGATTGTTGATCCTTATTCTATTTCATGTTCCGATTTAACCCATTCACTGTCCTGTCGGTTCTATTTAACCCTTTTCCTAGTACAAACGTGTTTTCACACATTTGCGTCTGATCAGGGTCTGCTCTGTTTGCTCATAGAATTTGTTGAATCTGTTTCTTTACAGATTATACTTCTGCCGAGAAACTGCTTAATTGGAACTGAACAAGAGGTCAAAATACTCGGCATCTCGCTGGGGAACATTCAAGCAGTTTGCAAATGATAATACACGCCCGGTCGGGCAGTGAATGGGTATGGGCATCGTACATGTATATGTAATGTCATTACAGATTTGTGTTTCATTTTATTGATTGTTGATCCGTTTTATATTATCTGTTCGGAATTAATCCATTCACTGTATTCACCCTTTTCCTAGTACAAACGTGTTTTCACGCATTTGCGTCTGATCAGGGTCTGCTCTGTTTGATCATAGAATTTGTTGAATCTGTTTCTTTACAGATTATACTTCTGCGGAGAAACTGCTTAATTGGAACTGAACAAGAGGTCGAAATACTCGGCATCTCGCTCGGGAACATTCAAGCCGTTTGCAAATGATAATACACGCCCGGTCGGGCAGTGAGTGGGTATGGGCATTGTACTTGTATATGTAATGTCATTACAGATTTGTGTTTCATTTTATTGATTGTTGATCCGTTTTATATTATCTGTTCAGAATTAATCCATTCACTGTATTGTCGGTTGTAAAAAAAATAAAATAGATACTTCCGCCGAGAAACTGCCTGATTGGGACTGGATAAGAGGTCGAACTACTCGGCATCTCGTTCAGATTCATTCAAGCCGTTTGCAAATGATAATATACGCTGAGAAAAGAAAGGCTATATTGGAAATGATTGTTAATTATGTCCGGTCTTGCAGTGAACTGGTATGAGTCATGAGTCTTTAAGAAATGTGCTGCTGATTGTATGTGATATGACATAATCATGTGCTATAATAACACACGGTCACTTGATTTTTGGCCATGACAGAATCTATATAAATCTATATAATTTTATATAGTTTCGTACGCAAACAGAGCAGACCCTTATCAGACGACTTATCAGACATCTGCAAAGGGTCTACTCTGTTTACAGGGGCGTGAAAAAGCGTATTCATGCAGTAATGGGTTAATACATGTGATTTAGTGAGTCTTGAGAAATGTGCTGCTGATTATATGTGCTATGACATCAGGAATATTATTTTTTCAATTGCTATAATGACACACTTCAAATGACACTTTCGTGGGAATTTTGGCCATAGAATAAACTAAAAAAATCATATACAGTTTCGTAAGCAAACAGCGCAGACCCTTATCAGACCACTTTTCCGCACAGGGTCTACTCTGTTTGCAAATGCATTAAAAGCGTATATTCCTTCTGTCCGTATTCTGTTATATGTCACTGTGTTTCTATTCATTTATATTAGGGTTAAGAACAACAGTATGTAAACCAGAACTGAAATAAAACAAATACAATTAATATGTGTTATTTGTGCCAACCTCCTTCGTTGTATAATTTAAACGTAGAAACAACTACCCGGTTGATTATAACGTTTACTCCATAAACATTCGTGTAAGAAAATATTGCGTCATCAGTATTATTAACTAATTTTTATATAAAGACATGTAGGCTAAAGATAACAGATGACCCCTATTGATTTTGAGATCAGTCGGTTAAAGGTCAAGGTCACAGTGACCTTCAAATAAAAAATCTTGTCAGCTCAATAACTTGATAAGTATTAGATGAGCTGTCTTCATACTTAGTAGGAAGATTGGCCACGGCTAGTAGATGACCCATATCGATTTTGAGGTCAGTCGGTCAAAGGTCAAGGTCACAGTGACTTTCAACTCAAAAATCTTGTCTGCTCAATAACTTGATAACTATAAGTTGTGGTGTTTTCAAACTTAGTAGGGATGCTTGTCATAGCAAGTACATGATTACTATTGATTTCTAGGTCAATCGGTCAAAGGCCTACAAAGGCCTAGTCACAGTGACTACTCAAAAAAAACACGTCCACTCAATAACTTGATTAGGTGTGCTGTCTTCATACTTAGTAGGAAGGATGCTGCCTTTGACGCCCAGTAGATGACCACTATTGATTTTGAGGTCAGTGGAGTCGAAGCTCAAGGCCACAGTGACTTTCAACTCAAATTAATATTGTGCATTATTACAATGGCACATACATGTACTTAGGGCGTATAATGCTCCGACACACGGGGCTCTTGTTATAGAATGTAACCCTGTTACTGGGTAGTGACATCCGTTGATATCCAAATCAGATGGGTCCTGTAGGAACTGTTTGATCAGGGTCTACTCTGTTTAGTTATGAAACAACACAGATCTAGCTAACTGGTTCTATAGTTTCTGTCATGGCCAAACATTCATTTGTTCATTATGTCATTATAAAAATCAGCTAATTAACCCTTTCCTCCATAGGCTATTTTTAGACCCAACCTCTTTGAATGAATCTACCGAAAAGGAGCATTAACTAGTGAAAAGGATATTTTTGAAAATTTTGTAGTTTGAAACCATTGTGATAAATAGAGCATTTTGCTCCTATGGGAGCAAATGCTCTATTTATCACAATGGTTTCATTAAGTGGCTTTACAGAGGCGCAGAAAGGCATATTTATGGAGGAAAGGGTTAAGCCTTTCTCTCATTCTCGATGCCTTTTCATGCATTTGCAAACAGAGTAGACTAAGATCAGATGGCTCCTATAGGAGCTGTCTGATCAGAGTCTACTCTGTTTGCTTTATACATGGTATAAATCTGATTCTACCATTTTTGTCAAAGCTAAGAAATCCGTGACAAGTTTACATTATAAGAAATAAGCAAATAAATATTCATAATGCCATTATTTCTTACATGAATATTGAGCAGGGAAAGGGTTCGTTAATATTCATGATGTAATTATTTCTTAAATGAATATTCATGAGTAAAAAGGATACAATAGTCACACACGAGACATTTGATTTGTTGAGTGAGTTTGTAATCAATGTTTCATAATCAGTGCAAGGTCTGAAGCAGTCCCATGGTGCTTGTACTTAGGGATAAGTAAATACAATTGATTACACATGTAATCATCTGCCTTTGTCCTCTGTGAAAGGGGCGTTTAATTAAAGTCTGTCAAGAGGAACTATCCACATTGCTGGATGTTGCAAAGAATCAGTTAACTCATTCCGATCGCAGGGTAAACTGGATCAATAGGACCAAATAATAGATAGGATAGAATGTTAAAGCAGAGACAATGATTTAGCCAGATATGTGTATTTATGTGTATTTATGTTTAGTTAGAGGTTTAATCCTTTACCTCACAGACATTTTAACCCTTACAATGCTGACATTTTAAATGGACTATTCCAAAATTCAAACAGGTCAACCTTATGGTGAACATTTAGAGATTTTCGTGCCCCTGCATTTAGGCGACGGGGGCATTAAGTTTTACCATTGTCCATCTGTACGTCCATCCACCTGTATGTCCGTCCATACGTTAAACATTTTCGTCAAGGATTTCTTGGCTTGTGGAAGTTTGTGATATTTGGTCTGAAGCATAATCATAATGAGCTGTACCGTGTTTACTATTTTCAGGTCTGTTTCATTCATCTATTTCCTGTTTGCCGGTACTTTGAATGAATTTTGGTGATTATTTAATTAAAAATAATTTCGTCAAAGATTTCTTCGCTTGTATAAGCTGCAATGATTTGATATTTGGTCTGAAGCATAATCATAGTAAGTTGTACCATGTCTCCTCTTTTCAGGTCTGTCATTCATTTACTTCCTGTTTGCTAGCACTCCGTTTGAATTTTGCTGATTGTTTAATGACAAAAAAATCTCGTCAAAGATTTCTTCACTTGTGTAAACTGCAATTATATTGTTTTTGGTCGAGTTTTCCATCTGTCTGTCCGTCCATCCTTCTGTCCATCCATCTGTTCGTCCAACTGTCTGTCACACTCGTGTCCGCCTCATATCTTTCACAAACAGAGCTCTAGAAATTTTCAAATCCCAAATGGTCCAGCCGGTAAACGGACATTAGCCCACCGGACTTTTGTTTATGGGGGACATTTGCCCCCTTATAGTTTGTATATAATAATGTGATAGCATTAAATATCTAAATTTGTGAAAAATTTATGACATTTGACATTCGCTAAAACTAATGACATTTCAAGTTTGCATAAATGGCAGTTTTGAAGGCTTTGAGAGAGAAGCAAGAAAACTAGTTTGTATTGAAAATCTTACATGATTAGTATCATTTAGTTTATTGTGTATATATATATATATATATACTTACTTCTCATCAGATAAATGAAAGCCACTACTCAGAATTGTTTCTGTTCACTCCAACATTTTTGAAGTTACTGAACCCAAGGAGCTCTTTAAATGTGGAGTCTCGAAAATAGGTCAACCTTTCACTTGAATCAAGCGGACATATCGTTGACTTTTTGTTATGATTGTTCGAAGTAAATTGTGTTGCAGATTGATATCAAGAGAATATTTGCTCATAAAAACTGATTACCTGATGTAATAAAGGTTACAGATCTATTTATTTGGATAAACATAAATGCTTCAGTAGCCTACATCTACGGACTGTTTTGTTAACAGGTACAAGGTAGGTAATTGCTACTGTACATGTGTCATTTATCTAAGAGACGAATAAATTATAACATGTCTTATCAATATCTACATGGTTGAGTGGTTAGCTCAAGAAGAGGCCAGGTGGAACTGGATGATTTAATCCCTTGACACGTTAATATGTTGGGGAAAGAATAATACTTTAAGCAAATAGACTGATGATTTTTATTGGAAACGTGTTGTCGGCCTAAGATTTGGGACCGAATTTTTTTCAATACTGATATGCAAACCGGTCTCAAAAGTGAAAAACCAGTCCAGACTGGTGATTTTCCGGATTTCTAGGGCCCTGCTGACAAATATGGAACGATTTCAGAATGTTTTGGCACAAATGTTCGACTCAACAAGATGATGTGCAGAACTTTTGATTCAGGCACGTGGGTCAAAGGTCAAGGTCACAATTCAAGGTCAAATGAGGTTTGGGCTAAAAACCATAGGAACCTATTTCCTCAAAAGGACATTAGTCACTTGTGTATTGCACTGAAATGCTTAAATATTTTTTTGCTTAAGCATTAAGTTGCTATATATATGAATCATTGATTGCATTTCAATCAATTTGAATCCAGATGAATCCCTATTTCTTTCAAGACTGTTGACCTTTTGTGTAGACATATGCATTTGAAAGTTGTAGGGACTGAACCAGAGATTATTTTGGACTTGGAAATTTTTTGGTTCCCCATACCCAAGGGCACTATGGGTGGGACAAAACCATAGAAAGCCAATATAATCCCCATTTCATAAAAAAAATTAGACTTTTTTGTGTAGGCATACGTATCAAAAGTTTTAGGGACTGGAGCAAAGAGCGTAATTTGTTGGTTCCCTGGTGACCCCCAGGGCACTATTATGGGAAGGGCCAAAACCCGGTAGAAAAGCAATGTACCCGTTAATGTCTATTCCTTCACAAAAACATTGAGTTTGTATATAGATATATGCATTTGAAAATTGTAGGGACTGAATCAGAAATTATTTTCGACTTGTAAATTTTTTGGTCAGTGTACCACGGGGCACTATGGGCCCCAGGGACCAAACTAGAGAAAAGCAATATAATCCCCATTTCCTTAAAAACAGTTGACTTTTTATGCCCCCCCAGATCAGATCTGGGGGGCATATTGTTTTTGCCCTGTCTGTCTGTCTGTCTGTCTGTTTGTTTGTCAGCAACTTTAACATTGGTCATAACTTTTGAGCCAGTACAGATAGAGACTTGATATTTGGTATGCATATGTATCTCATAAAGTCGCACATTTTGAGGGGTGACATATCAAGGTCAAGGTCATCTTTAAAGGTCAGAGATCAAATATATGGGTCAAATCACCGACTTTAACATTGGCCATAACTTTTGGACCAGTAGAGATAGAGACTTGATATTTAGCATACTTGTGTATCTCATGAAGTCGCACATTTTGAGGGGTGACATGTCAAGGTCATCCTTCAGGGTCAAAGGTCAAATTGTCTGGGTTTTTTTGTCTGTAACTTTAACGCAACTTTAACATTGGTCATAACTTTTGAGCCAGTACAGATAGAGACTTGATATTTGGCATGCTTGTGTATCTCATTAAGCCGCACATTTTGAGGGGTGACATGTCAAGGTCAAGGTCATCCTTAAAGGTCAGAGGTCAAACATATGGGTCAAATCACTGATTTTAACATTGGCCATAACTTTTGAACCAGTACAGATAGAGACTTGATATGTGGCATGCTTGTGTATCTCATGAAGCTGCACAGTTTGAGGTGTGAAATGTCAAGGTCATCCTTCAGGGTCAAAGGTCACCAACTTAATTTGGACATAACTTTTGAACCAATAGAGATAGAGTCTTGATATTTGGTATGCATGTGTATCTCATGAAGCTGCACATTTTGAGGGGCAACATGTCAAGGTAAAGGTCATCTTTTAGGGTCAAAGGTCACCGACTTTAACATTGGCCATAACTTTTGAACCTGTAGATACATACTTGACATTTGGTATGCATGTCTATGCCATGAAGCTGCACAGTTTGGGGGTGACAATTTCAAGGTCAAGGTCATCTTCAGGGTCAAAGGTCACCGACTTTAACATTGGCCATAGCTTTTGAACCAGTAGAGATACAGACTTGATAGTTGGTATACAGTCAAACCTGCTTCAGCGGTCACCTGGTATCAGCAGCCACACTGCTGTAAGCGGCCACTCTAGGACCCTCCCAACGAAAAAAACTATATATTACACCTGGTATAAGTGGTCACCTGCCTAACGCGGCCAGCGGCCACTCTATTTCATCCCAAATGGCCAATACACACTGGTGTTCTACAAATATAAAGTGTGTAAACACTTTTCATGGCTATCGATCGGCAACATCAGACATTTTGTCACATTTGAATGCATACAACTAACGGTCATGACCCATTTGGACCCCTTATCAGAGTTTCTTTTGTTTGTTTATAAAGCGCGTCGGTTGTTCACGCCATATTAATTGGGGATTTACCTTCTACTCGGAATTCCCCAGGAATGTAATCACGCGTGAACTAGCTGGTTCCCGACTTCCGCTTTATGAGTTAGTTGTTCTCGGACAGAATATTCGGGAAACCAGTCGTGTCAAACATGGCTACACTGTTAGAAGTTATACCCTGAAGCCAAATTCGAATAACACTGGCACGTCTATTACTCAAATGAAAGAACTGACACTTATAAATAAGGGACAAAAGGTTGAAGAACGACAAACAAGGCAATTAATTCGATATGACTTGCAATTATTACGGGCACTTTAGGTCAGAACGGTCTTTATAAATATCGATTAGTACACTGCTGTACACAAAATACATGTCTGTCATAATTACTCGAAAGAATGCTTGGTAACATGCACCTGGTTTAGGCGGTCACCTGCTGTAAGCGGCCAAAGTGGCCACTTCCCTAGACTGACCGCTTACAGCAGGTTGGACTGTACATGTGTTTCTCATTTGGCTGCACAATTTGAGGGGTAACATGTCAAGGTCAAGGTCATCCTTCATGGTCAAAGGTCACCAACTTTAACATTGGCCATAACTTTTGAACCAGTAGAGATACAGACTTGATATGTGGTATGCATGTGCACCCCATGAAGCTGCACAGTTTGAGGGATGACATGTTAAGATCAAGGTCATCCTTCAGGGTCAAATATCATATCGAGGGGGCATAGTGTTTCACAAACACATCTTGTTGTATATGCATATGTATCTGAAAATTATAGGGACTAGAGCAAAGATTGTTTTGGACTTAAAAATCTGTCCCTACCTCCATGGCCCTATGGGTGGGGCCTAAACTGTTTTTTTGTCATTTTAGCATGAAACATGGGGAGTTGGTGTCACAAACTCCTCCTTCAGTTTTAAAGCTATTGATCGAATTAATTATGTCTTCCCCATTTATAATGGGGAGACATATTGTTTTTGGTTGAGTTGTCAATCTTTCTGTCTGTCCATCCATGGGTCAAAGGTCAAGGTCACAATTCAAGGTCAAGTGTTTTTAGCCTTAATTTTCATGTCAGTGCTCTACATCTGTATAACCCGCGGTAGGATTCCAAAATGCGGTGGCACAAATATTGTCCTTAACAAGCTGATGTGCAGATAGCAGGATTCAGGCATGTGGGTCAGAGGTCAAGGTCACAATTCAAGGTCAAATGTTTTAAACATAAACCTTCGTGTCTGCTCCACATCTCTTCAACCCTTGGAAGGATTTCATAATGCTGTGACACAAATATTCACTTCAACAAGACGACAAGCAAAACTCATGATTCATGCATGTGGATCAAATGCCAAGGTCAGAATTCAAGGTTAAATGTTTTTTGCCTGGAAAACCAGAACTTTCTTGTCTGCCCCATATCTCTTCAACCCTTGAAGGATTTTATAATGCTGTGGCAGAAATGTTCACCTTTAACAAAACGACAAGCACTCATGATTCAGGCATACAGGTAAACCACGCTATATTGAGACTTGTTGTTATTTTGTTGTTTACATAACAGAACACAAATATAGGACCAGACAACATAATGTAGTAAGTTGCCACGAATAATATTGTGGGCATTGGTCTAATGGATATGTATCTGGTCTTGCAAACAGGGGGTCGTGGGTTCGAATCCCAGGCTATGCAGTTTCTTTTTTTTAATGATTTGCTATTAGTAGTCATCTTATTAATTTTAGTCGTTTTCAATTATATATTAATATTTTGTTATTAATTATTAGATGTTATATTTATTGTTGTTTTGTATGGACAATTAATTAATAAAAAAAATATTGGCCACTGGTCAGAATCGAACTCGAGACCGCCGCATGCAAGCCCAGATACATATCCATTGCACCAAGACAATTATTTTGAAGGGTTGTGGCTTGCGAAGTCCTTTAAAAATTAGGAAGCACCATAGTCGCTTCATTTTGTTTACATTAGAGTAGGTCATGTTTTGTTTCAAAATAAGTTGGTCTATCTGTACATGTGTCAAAGGTCAATGTCACAATTAAAGGTTGGCCTACAATATCCTTTTAAGCAAGCAGAGTAGAACCTGATCAGGCAGCTCCTACAGGAACTGCTCTGTTTGCAGAGGTGTGAAGTCATTTCTATCAGGTAAAGGGTTAAATATTCTATAAGAAAATAGCCGCCTAATCTGCAAGCATAAATATGTGTATATCAAGTAAACAATTAATGTTGATGTGACATATCTGTGGTTTACCAATTGCCAGGCAAATATATACCCACATTTCTCTCCAACATATTTATTCCTACAGTTACCAAAACATTACAGATTTTACTTGTTTTGGACCTTACCTGTTACATCAATATCTTAACAACTTGAAAGTGCACATGTTGTTTATCCCATCATTAAAAAAAATTGTTGTGTGTGGGTGATGTTTGTGTGTTTGTGTGTGTGTGTGGGGGGGGGGGGGGGGGGGGGGGGGGGGGGGGGGGGGAGACGTACGTTATTTTTAAAAAACAAGTTCTAGTTTGATATTTGGTCTGAAGCATAATCATAGTGAGTTGTACCTGTCTCCGCTTTTCAGGTCTGTCATTCATCATTACTTCCTGTTTGTCAGCACTTTGATTGAATTTTTGATGATTTGTAATTGTAGTTTATACAGAAGTATCAAAATATTAGCTTTTAGTAAATTATTGTGTCACCTGAGTTTCGCAGAGGCAACATATATGGATCACTATGATCCGTCTTGGGTCATCGTCTTCTCCAAATAATTTTTCTCAGGAACCACATAGGCTAGCTTCCTGATATTTGGCACACAGCATTAGTATGGAGAAACTTAATTTTTGAATAAAGATCATATTAATTGATAGAAATAAATATGCACGAGGCAAACATGCAAACCTTAAGTCAATAAAATTTTAATGCAGTTTAGTAAGATCCTGGTTGGGGCATCCATGTTCCATGGACACATTTTCTTTTAATTAAAAGAAGAGTAACATGACAAACAGTGCAGACCCTGATGAGAGGGCTCTTGAAGAGATGGTTCTAAAGAGTGGTCACAGGATAGATTTTGGTGGAGAAATGATAATTTTAGTATCTGGGTACCCAAACCAATATGCATGCTTGCCGCAAGCTGGTAATAAGCTTGTATTAAGCTTGCACAAGCTTGATCTAGGCTGAATAGCCAAAATTCAGCTTGTGGTAAGCTTGTGCAAGCTTGCAGTGAAATTAAGCTTGCAGTTTGACTCACAGCAGTGAGCTAAACTACAAGCTTAATTTCATCTCTGCAAGCTAAACTATATTTAAGCTTGCGGTAAGCTTGCAATGAAATTTAGCTTGCAGTTTGGCTTGCAGCTGCGAGCTAAACTGAAAACTTAATTTCATCTCTGCAAGCTAAACTATTTTCAAGCTTGGGATGAAATTTAGCTTGCAGTTTGTCTTGCAGCTATGAGCTAAACTGCAAGCTTGATTTCATCTCTGCAAGCTAAACTATATTTGACTTGTGGTAGCAAAGGTACATAACTCTTAAATATGTAGTATGTTATATTTGCTTGTCTTAAATTTCTATAAACTGTGCATTAATAGACATTATAAAAAGGGACATAGACAAATTGTGTAGAACAAGTTAAGATGACAATGACACTAGGAGAATGATTAAGGTGTTATTTGTTTGTTATACGAAGTTACGCTTCATTTACAACAAAAGGTCATAACTATTACTTTGTTAAACATGTTATTATTACCTCCCTTTATTTGTAAAAGAAGAGACTTTTATAACAATTAATTCGTAATGCTGAATAAAGCAAAATTAATCTCCAGTATATAGATAAATATGTATATTCTAAAGTACAGTGAAAACTTGAATACTTTTTTTTTTTTTAAAGTTGATTATGGACATATTCAAACCCATTCTCTATATTATTCTGTGTACTACTATAAGAGTTGGCTAATGCATGTTAAAATCATTGTTGTTACACCAGCTCCATGCAGGCCAAAACAAGCTTGCAAATCAATTAATTCCAATCCATTAACTTGTGCAAGACAAATAAGTTCGCATGAGCCAAATAAGCTTGTTTTAAGCTTGTAATCGTTACAAATGCAAGCTTACTGCAAGCCAAATAAGCTTGTCATGAGCTTGTAATCTTTCCAAATGCTAGCTTGTGCGAGCCAAATAAGCTTGTTACAAGCTAACCAAATAAGATTGCAGTGTTGATTTGTAAGCTATATTATACTTTCAACAAGCTTACCGCAAGCCTATTTCACTGGCAACTGCAAGCTTGTTGCAAGTTTAATCCTATAGCCAAATAAGCTTGCGATTTCGGTTTGGGTATGCATCTTTATCTACAGCTCTGTAGCTCATCTGATACATAGTGCCAAGGTGATATCAGCTGTTGGGGGATAGCACTGTGTCAATCATCATGCATCTTCATCAGTCATTAACAATTACTAAAAGAAAGAATCCTCTTAACATGCTTAGCCAAATTGAGTCAAACCTCACAGGAATTATCATTGTGCTGTCCTCCTTCCTTGAAATACTGGTCATCTGTGTAAAATTTGTAGTTACTTATAATGGCTATGCATGAGGTGCAAAACTTTGAAAATGTTCTTGTAGGTTAATGCTGGTCCAAGTTCAGAATTATTTCATTGAAAATGTTCCTTGGTTGCACAGGTCCAGATAAGATGCGTAAATTAAGATATTTTCAAGACTAACTTCTTTATTTCTCCACCAAACCCAATGTTGTGACCACTCTTTAGAATGGTCTCTTCGAGTATAATTATTCTAAAGAATGGTCACTATTAGTTACACAGTTATTTGGCAGGGTGTACGGGCTGTTATGACCGGGTTAGATCCCGTAACGCCGAAGGAAATACGTGGTCTAACCCGGTCATACCAGTCTGTACACCGTGCCAAATTACCGTGTAACGAATTTATTACCAGTCAGAGATCCGATTTACCTAATTAAGAAATGAACAACTCTTATTTTGCTGTCATTAGATCTCTAATTGTATGACAACATGACAAAGAAAACATGACGTCATCACAGAGCAAATATGACGTCGTCTCAGAGCAATTTCGAAAGAAGAATTGAAACTTTACTTTTAAACATTAACAGTAACACTTTGTACTGATAAGTTGAAAGTGTTAAATTGAGGAATGTATGAGGTACAGTTTTTTACGTTTATTATCGATTATTTGGTCGTAATCCATCCAGAATTATTGGAGTAAGGATGATATGAAATTTCGAATCGACGCTAAAAATAAAAACAAAACGAACGACGTCACACGTCAAATTTGAATAATTCTGTATTCTCTGTGGAAGCCGCTGAATACGGTACTGTACACCCCGGCAGTTTTTGGCAAACTGACCAATCAAATTCCAAGGATTTACTCTGACTGGTAATAAAACATAGGGTTTGGTGAAGAAATGACGATTTTAGTATTTATACTTGTATGCACCTTTATCTTTTTTGCATGCTAGCATTATATTTGTGATTTCTTATGCAAACAGTTTGGATCCAGTTGAAATGTTGTGTAACTTGACACTCAGACTGCACTTTGAAGAGCAATCAAAAGAAAAAGGTTAACTCTAACTCTTCCACCGCCAATGTCACATCTGTGATAACCTATGCAAATAGTTTGGATCCAGATGAGACGCCAAGTAACTCGGCGTCTCATCAGGATCCAAACTGTTTGTTATTGTGACTATGTTTTGGAAGCAAAATAATATGAATTAATGAAAAAAATGAAAATTGTAGCAGACAACAAAATTTGCAGACGACAAAATGTGGCAGCGAAAGAGTTAACCCTTTCCTCCATAAATACGCCTTTCTACGCCTCTGTAAAAGTCACTTTTTGAAACCATTGTGATAAATAGAGCATTTGCTCCATAGGAGAAATGCTCTATTTATCAAAGTGGTTTCAGAACTATACAATTCTGAATTTTTCCTTTTCTCTAGTTAATGCTCCTTTTCGGTAGATTTATTCAAAGTCGTTGGATCTGAAAATAGCCTTTGAGGTAATGGGTTAACATGCAAACAGTTATCATTGTTCTTGAGGATATTCAAACTGATAGATAATGATTGAATTATTTTCTAGCTAAAACCACTTGGTGAATGTGTATCCATGTTGAAATTAGTCTAGACAAAATGGCAGATTGTATTCAATATTAGATCATGCCTATAATTTTAGAAGGTTTGGGAAATCTAACTGTGTATCAGGCTCAAAACTCTCAGTCTGTAGACAAACAAGATTTGAGGTGATACTAGATGAATGAGGAAGCCATGATATATAGCTGAATATGACACAGCTGTCGGCAAGTTACCGGCTTGGAAAATTTGACCTGGACCCTCACCCATATGCAGAATATACATAACAAGAGAGATGACGCTGTATAAATAAAACTCTGCCGGTAAATCGTGAAGTCTATTATCGTTGAAGTTACACGAGAGCGATAACCCGTGCATATGTAAACCATACAATCACGAGTGAGTCCATGCATAGTTGCTTACTGGGACACATGCCAAGGATAAACCCGTGCAATGCCAATGATAAAAATGAACTGTTACAAAATTTGATTTATGTAAATTAAGTAGGTTAGGGTCTAGGTCAAATTTTCCGAGCTATACAGGCTTTTCATTTTAACCCATTCCCTCATAGACTATTTTTAGACTCAACCTTTTTAAATAGATCTAACGATAAGGAGCATTTACTAGAGGAAAGGAAATTTTTAGAATTGTGTAGTTTTTAGCTCACCTGGCACAAAGTGCCAGGGGAGGTATTGTGAGGGGGCAGTGTCCGGCGTCCGTCGTCGTGCGTATGTGCGTCGTGCGTCGTCAACAATTTACTTAAACATCTTCTTCTCTGAAACCACAAAGCCTAGAGCTTTGATATTTGGTATGTATCTAATGGTCCTCTACAAAGATTGTTCACATTATGTTCCCCGGACCAAAAATGGCCCCGCCCTGGGGCTTATCAGTTTTTCTTAGGAAAATCTTTAAAAATCTTCTCCTCTGAAACCGTAAGGCCTAGACCTTTGATATTTCGTATGTAGCATCATCTAATAGTCCTCTACAAAGATTGTTCAAATTATGACCCCTGGACCAAATATGGCCCGCCCCGGGACTTATCAGTTTTTCATAGGAAAATCTTTAAAAATCTTCTCCTCTGAAACCGTAAGGCCTAGACCTTTGATATTTGGTATGTAGCATCATCTAACGGTCCTCTACAAAGATTGTTCAAATTATGACCCCCTGACCAAAAATGGCCCCGCCCCAGGGCTTATCAGTTTCTCATAGGAAAATCTTTAAAAATCTTCTTCTCTGAAACTGTAAGGCCTAGACCTTTGGTATTTAGTATGTAGCATCATCTAATGGTCCACTACAAAGATTGTTCAAATTATGACCCCCGGACCGAAAATGGCCCCGCCCCGGGGCTTGTCAGCTTTTCATTGGAAAATCTTTAAAAATCTTATTCTCTGAAACTGTAAGGCCTAGACCATTGATATTTGGTATGTAGCATTATCTAATGGTCCTCTACAAAGATTGTTCAAATTATGACCCCTGGACCAAATATGGCCCGCCCCGGGTCTTATCAGTTTTTCATAGGAAAATCTTTAAAAATCTTCTTCTCTGAAACTGTAGGCCTAGACATTTGATAATTGGTATGTAGCATCATCTATTGGTCCTCTACAAAGATTGTTCAAATTATGATCCCTTGACCAAAATGGCCCCGCCCGGGGGCTTATCAGTTTTTCATAAAAAGCTTCTTCTCTGAAACCGTAAGGCCTAGACCTTTGATATTTGGTATGTAGCATCATCTAATGGTCCTCTACAAAGATTTTCAAACTATGACCCCCGGACCAAAAATGGCCCCGGCCCCTGGCTTATCAGTTTTTCATAGGAAAATCTTTAAAAATCTTCTCCTAAACTGTAAGGCCAAGACCTTTGAAATTTAGTATTTATTATCATCTAATGGTTTTCTACCAAGATTGTTCAAATTATGACCCCTGGACCAAAACGGCCCCGCCCCTGGCTTATCAGTTTTTCATAGGAAAATCTTTAAAATCTCCTGTGAAATTGTAAGGGCAGGAACTTTGAAACTTATATGAAGCATCATCTAATGTTCCTTTATTTAGATTGTTCAAATTTGAAACTCAAGGCCTAAAATTATGGCCCTTGGTTTCATATTGGCCCCAATCTGAAGCTTACTTATTTTTACATAGAAATACAGTGTATGCATATGTCTATAGTAACCAGGTGAGCGATTTAGGGCCATCATGGCCCTCTTGTTAGCTCACCAGAGCATGAAATTCTCAGGGTGAGCTTTTGTGATCACCTGATGTCAGTCGTCCGTCGTGTGTCGTCAACAATTTGAACCTTTAAAAATCTTCTCCTCTGAATCTACAGGGTTCTCAGCTTTCATCTTTTGCACATAGCATCATCTGTAGGCCCTCTACAAAAGTTGTATAAATAATGGCCCTGGGGTCAAAATTGGCCCCGCCCCAGGGTTGCCTTGTTTTCAATAGAAACATATAGTGAAACTACTTTGAAAATCTTCTCTTCTGAAACTTGAAGGTTCTTAGCTTTCATATTTGGCACAAACCATCATGTTTAGGTTCTCTTCAAAAGTTATATAAATTATGACACTGGGGTCAAAATTGGCCCCGCCCCAGGAGTGGGCAGTTTTCAATAGAAACATATAGTGAACTTTGAAAATCTTCTCCTTTGAAACTGAAATGGTTCATAGCTTTCATATTTGGCACATAGCATCATGTTCAGGTCTTCTACAAAAGTGTATATAAATCATGCCCCCAGGGCCAAAATTGGCCCCCACCCCAGGGGGAACAAGTTTTTCAAAGCTGACTTACAAATGGCTATTTATAAACATGTGCTGGTGTCTATTTTTAGCATACATTTAAAGGGAGGTTATCTCCCTTTGCCCTTTTTTTAATAACAACTGGATTGCCTCCCGTGTTGGTAGTAAATCTGCAGTAATATTGCAGACCCAAACAAAGAAAATTGTTATAGTTAGATCTGACCGGTTGCACAGTAAATCAGACAATTAAGCCTTTACTCCATAAATATGCCTTTCTACACCTTTGCAAACAGAGTAGACCCAGATCAGATGGCTCATGTAGTAGCCATCTGATCAGTCTGCTGTTTGCTTATGATATAATATAGTGCAAATTGCATTACATTATTTTGTAATACATTACATTTTGTGTACAATATACTTATAATATGTTTGCTAACCCTTTCCCTCATGTTAACACCTTTTCACACATTTGCAAACAGGGCAGACCCAGATCAGATGGCTCCTATAGCAGCTGTCTGATCAGGGTTCGCTCTGTTTGTCAATGGAATTTGAAAGATGTTTTTTTACTTTCTAAAATGGCTACACTGTCCCACCTTCCATATTTCATTATAATTATTTTGTCCATGAATATTCAGTAGGTATTTAAATATTGAATAAACATAGAACAGGGGAAGGGTTGAAAATAAATTAAGATATGAATAATAATAACTCATGAAGGTGTAATGAAAATATCTGAAATTTTGAATATAAGTACATGTATAGATTAATTTATTCTTTCTAAAATTCAACCAATTTGCCCAGGGAGAGGGTATACATACTTTATTACATGCCCTTCTTTAGATTTGCATTGCTATATGTTTTCATTTACATTTTCTTAAATTTTCTTCACTTGAGGTCCTCTACAAAAGTTACATAAATTATGCCCCTTGGGTCAAAATTGGACCTCGCCAGGGCTGGCTAGTTTTCTATAGAAACACATTGTGAAAACTTTGAAAATCTTCTCCTCTGCTTGTCTGGTGAGCGATGTCAGGGCCTTTCAGCCCCTCTTGTTTAAACCACTGTGTTAAACATAAATAGAGCATTGAATTTGCTCCTATTGGATGCTCTATTTATCACAATGGTTTCAACAAGTGACTTTTACAGAGGCATCAAAAGGCAGTATGATAGAATGGGTAAATTCTTTGCATGCGAAGTAATTTTGATGGCTGCTCAATTATAATTGTCGTCTTCAAAATTTCAAAATTATTATTTTCTTTTTGATATTTTTCGGAAGTTGAGACTAAGTTACTAACAGTGTCGATCACAGATCAGGCTCCAAAATATTTGCATATTTTCACAAATAGTTTGAGAATCTGCCACTAGCATGTACAGTGAATAAAAGTATCAGAAGGAACTTCCTTGTGTCTATCGTAGATCTACCTTAACCATTTACCTCATTTTGGCACCTATGCAAACAGAGCAGACCCCGATCAGATGGCTCTTGTAAGAGCCATCTTGGTCCATTGCTTATAAAACAATTTAGTTGAGTTTGAGTTCGTTCACAAACTTTTGATTGGTCAGATTTGAGCCAAAGGCTCAAATCTGACCAATCAAAAGTTTGTGAACGAACTCAAACTCAACTAAAAAGCTTTGTAAGCATGGAACCTGATCAGGATCTGCTCCGTTTGTTTCAAAAAGAATATATATAGAAGATCTTACATGAGTGTTCTTGATTATTGGATTTATTAAATGAGTCTTTTTATCGTTTTAAAAAGACGAATTTAATAAATCCAATAATCATGAACACGAATGCAAGATCCTATTTATAACATAACACACACAAATGTTATTTGCAGCCAATATTTCAGCAGGAACGTGGATTGTTATAAATTCTCCTTACATATAGAAATGATGAATGAAAGGTGTTATTAGGTTCGCTAGGTAACTGGGACAAAGTAGGTCCAAATTTTCCAACTTTTTTTTTGACTTACTTTCATATCAACCAGGATCTAATTCAGACCTCTCTGGTATTCAATTTAACTGTGATAGTTTATAATACAAAAACATACAGAAACATGTCAAAATAAATTTTGAGTTACAGTTTTGACATACATAGTTACAAACACGTCACATTATGACGTCATTGTACACAACTTGCGTCTATGTAAAGCGCGCCATTTAAATGAAGACCCACATACAGTCGCCAACACGTCTGACACTCACTGTCAATGGGATTCAAAATGCGCCTTCGTTTTGATATATTTAGCCCTTCATTAGTGTTGTATACACATGGACATGGACATTTCCACCGAGAAACAAAAATCTCGATTCAAGTTCAGTGAAAATGTTTGAAATGGACAAAAGATTCAGTACAAACTGCTGCATAAAATGTGTTGGAACAGGAGGAAGATTTTCGCGATCAGCTGAGTATAGCGTATTTGAAATATGTTTGTGCTGTGCTGGATTCAGATGACTATAGTTGTTGATTGACGAGATATATTTATGAGTAGATCTCGAAATCTGCATAAACAAAAGGACATGCGGTGAAGAAAATGCAAAGTTGTGGAGGCATTTTCTATGTACAGCTACTGTAGAATGGATTGTAGGCTATGGGTCAGAGTAGCTGGTAGATCTTTTTTGGCATACATTTGGTATATAATTACTGACAGCGATTACAATTTGTATTATTTTATCGAAATTAAGGCGCAAGTGCCAACAATCCTTTGCCATCTATCGTGACTCAATCGTTGACAGGTAGGTCACCGTCCGCCAGTTTGTTTGTTTTGACAGCGCGTATGAATACAGTTCGGTCGTTCGAATGTTATTCACTAGTGAATATATGCCTGTGAATATCAAAAAATAAATGATAGTGTTACGTCACGCTGAAGCCACGAGTCATGTTATAAAATATCATATTGGAACAGGACAAATGGTGAAAAGATCCTGTCCTCAGGACTCAATTCCAGAGCCTCTGACTTACCATGCCAGAACTCTAACCACTGAGCTACCAAGCCACAAGATCCGGAACTTATGGATTTTTCAACAGTTACCTGTCTTAACTGAACCCCGTTACACCACTCCATCTTTTCCTGAGGAACTGGCCATATAACTCGCATGAAATCAGACATGGACCATGGTCCAAAATTTGTTTGGGCGCCAAACTGTATCACGACAACTGATAAAAAGATTGTGACCAAACTTGGACTCAAACACAGGGCCTCTGGCCTAACATGCCAACATTCTAACCACTGAGAAACTAAGCCACACAATCTGAGACTTATTAATTTTCTACTGAGTTACCTGTAGCTGACTTAACTCAACCCTATTACAATTTAATTAGAACCATAGTTTTGGAGAAAAATGGAGTTTTGCATCTGAATTGCTCCCCTAATGACAGGAGCTGTGGATGGCGTAATAAGCGTCATTCCACTGTCATGCAGGAGTCTCAAGTAAACTAACAGACTAGCAATTAATACTTAAACTTTATTAGGCAATTTATATTCACTGATGGCAGAATAATAGGGAAATGGAAACGGCTTATTTAAATAAAAGCAACCAGTATCCAAATTACATGCTGAACGTAACATTATGTCACTTAACTCTTTCCCTTATATAAACGCGTTTTCACGCATCTCCAAGCAGAGTAGACCCAGATCAGACGGCTCCTAATTAGGAGCCATCTGATCAGGGTCTGCCCTGTTTGCTAATGGAAATTGAAAGAGGTTTCTTTACTTTCTATAATAGCTACAATGTTCCACCTTCAATATTTCATTATAACTATTTTGCACATGAATATTCAGTAGGTAATGAAATTTGGAATAAACATAGAACAGGCAAATTTTAACCCTTTCCCTCTTATAAATGCTTTTTTACGCATTTGCAAGCAGGGTAGATCCAGATCAGATGTCAGGATTAGGGTCTACTCTGTCATATAGATCTGATTCTACTTTTTTTTTTTCAAAGCAAAATATTCCCTTGAAAAACTAATTACACAAAATTCAGCTAATAAATATTCATGATATCATTATACCCCCACAAACAAAGTGGGGGGGGGGGGGGGGGGGGGGGGGGGTATACCGGAGTCACCATGTCCATCCGTTCGTCTGTTCGTCCATCCGTCCGGCTTGTCCGGGTCATAACTTCCAAAGTATAAAAGCTATTGACTTCAAACTTCATATACAAATAGATCACATTTACCGCATGTGCAGTGCACAAGGTTTGTAACTCTGTCTTCAGTATTTTTGGAGTTATTGCCCTTTGTTTTTTTCTCAAATCTGGCTTGGCCGGATCATAACTTTCAAAGTATTGAAGCTATTAACTTCAAACTTCATATACAGATAGAGCGCATTGACCACAAGTGCAGTGCACAAGGTCCATAACTCTGTCTTCAGTATTTTTGGAGTTATTGCCCTTTGTTATATTTAAATTTGTCAAAATCTGGTTTGTCCGATCATAACTCAAACGTATAAAAGCTATTGACTTCAAACTTCATTTACAGATAGATCACATTGACCACAAGTGTAGTGCACAAGGTTCGTAACTCTGTTTTCAGTATATCTGGAGTTATTGCTGTTTGTTAAATTTCTCAAAATCTGGCTTGTCCGGATCATAACTTTCAAAGTATAAAAGGTATTGACTTCAAACTTCATATACAGATAGAACACATTGACCACAAGTGCAGGGCACAAGGTCCATAATTCTGTCTTCAGTATTTTTGGACTTATTGCCCTTTGTTATTTTTGTCAAAATCTGGCTTGTTTTTATAAATGAGATTTTTTTTACCTTTTCTCTGTCATACCTCAACAGAACTTTTTTAAATTTTGCACCATCTGAAGTTCTGCAATAAAGGTTTTGATTTGTCGCTTCGTGCATGAATGAAAAGATCTCCCTTTTTGTAATTTGACAAATAAAAATTTAGTGGTCGAGAGCTTTATTTCTATAACCCCATCTCTGTGTCAAATGTGCTAGTGGGGGTATTTACCTTTAGTGGTAGTTCTAGTTATTTCTTACATGAATGTTAAACGGGGAAAGGGTTAACTCTTCCCAAACTTAAATTATTGTTGTCTTGAAAAATTTGAATTCTGCTGCATTTTTCCTTCAATTTTCTTCAGAAATGCAAACAGAATGTCGGTCTTTTTGGATCCTTATTAGATACGGAGTTACTTTGCCAATAATATTTCTATGGGCGCCACAGAATTCCTATGGCCATATACTGCAGTGGTCACATACACTATTGCCGCGGTACGACGTGTTTTGAATTTGTGGAGACAGAAAACCGTCCTATGGCTACCGTACATTAATTCTTTGAAGTGATGACCCACTTTCACCATATGGTGCCCTTGCTGCCACTGTGCAGCCGCCATAGTTTTTATAAATTCCATGGCAGCCGCAAATTGGTACCTGCACAGACACCGTATGTCATCCATATGGTCAGTCTAGTGCTACCACTACACAACTTGGTTGTAAAATGCTATGGTGGCCGTAGAAATTATAACTCCTCACTTAAAATTCTACGACGACCATGTGGCCTCTAAAATTTAGAGATACACCGCATGGTGGCTGTGCAGGCGCTACAGATTTTCTACGGCCGCTGCAGAAATCTCTTGATTTCAGCGATTTACTGCTGCCTTGGAGCAAATGTGACTGCTTTGCATGTCATGATTAGCACAAGAAGTGTAAGCATTTTGAATATTTCTGGATGCAGGTGAGTGTCTAAGTGGGTCAAAGTTAAGGTCATAGTTACTAAATTAGAAAAATGATAACTGGTCAATAATATTTACCGTAACCCTTTCCCTGTTAAGGAATAATGACATCATGAATACATGTATTTAATAGCTGAATTTTTATAATGGCATGTGCATAAGATGAAACTGTCAAGTCAGATCTATGATAATTTCATAAACAAACAGAACAGACTCTGATCAGATGGCTCCTATAGGAGCCATCTGAACTGGGTCTACTCTGTTTGCAAAGGCATGAAAAGTGTTTAAATGAGGGAAAGTGTTAATTTTGAAAAGCCATATTGTGCCGACAAACTTGGTGTAGAGTGTGCTTTTTAGAATGCATGAAGACAAAAGTTGTGATTGCACATTTGGGGTGTTTATTTTGGGAGCAAGGTCAATGCTACTGATACCGACAGTAGAAATACTTCAGTAGGGACAGACATATTACATTCAAGGAAGAGAAAAATCTGATTTTCATGGAATTGTCATGTCTTTTGTTATAGAGATGAAATATTGACCAAATCATTGGATAATAGGACCTGGTGTTGTCTAGTTTTTGATAAATATCATTTGCTTGGAGAAAGTGTTCAAATTGGACAGTTGAGATATGACTGTCTGGTCAGGTCGTATTATTGGTATCTGTTCAGCAAAACTGTTTGTGTTGCACTATACAGTAAAATACCTCCAAACCAGACGTTAAATTTAGTATAAATATCGGTCTTGGAGACATGTGGGTGAAAGTCATACATCCCTCTAGGAGCTTTCTGCATGACTTTCATCCTGCATTTAGCAGCCACCTGCCTAAAAGTATCTAGATTTTTCTCTTCCAGAATTTTGGTTTAGAGGAGTTCTACTGTATCTCAAATGAGAAGACAGCTGGTTCCTGCATGAGCTCTTGGTTTAGAGGGGTTCTACTGTATCTCAAATGAGAAGACAGCTGGTTCCTGCATGAGCTCTTGGTTTAGAGGGGTTCTACTGTATCTCAAATGAGAAGACAGCTGGTTCCTGCATGAGCTCTTGGTTTAGAGGAGTTCTACTGTATCTCAAATGAGAAGACTAATAGAATCAAGCATGGGTTTTGTTAAAGACGGGGGTTTCTATACCCGAGGGTTGGTCTGTTCCAGTCGGAAACGAGCTTTAGCGAGTTTCCGATAGGAACAGACCAACCGAGGGTATAGAACCCCCGGGTTTAACAAAACCCATGCTTGATTATTTTTCTCGCTGAAATACGCCCCAAAACCAATTAAATTAACGAATTTTGTGAAGTACTACTTTACATTGCGTAATACGACTTCCATATCTAATAGCAACAGACCGCAGCATAACTTTAGGAGTGACACCAAAATGACGTCATTTGTTATGACAACCACAAACGTTACGTTTTGGCGTAAATATAAATGACTGAGTGACTACAAAACAACGTCTTCGGTTAATTAAATAGGCGTTTAAAGTGTTTATATGATAAATAGAATTTCATATTCGTGCTAATTACTTATATTAATTTCAATTCATAAGGTAAGTGTTGCCTATAGAAAGGTTGGTATAATTCTGTAAGAATTCCTTCCCTTGTATTGATTTTACCCAATTGCGCATATGAATACACTAGTCACGGGGTGTTCCAGATAAGGATTTCTAGTACGGCTATTTTTAGTAACTCAGCTTATCTAGCACGTCTGAGAAGCGAGAAAGCTGGTTCCTGCATGAGCTCTTGGTTTAGAGGAGTTCTACTGTATCTCAAATGAGAAGACTAATAGAATCAAGCATGGGTTTTGTTAAAGACGGTGTTTCTATACCCCAGGTTGGTCTGGTCCAGTCGGAAACGAGCTTTAGCGAGTTTCCGATAGGAACAGACCAACCGAGGGTATAGAACCACCAGGCTTTAACAAAACCCATGCTTGATTATTTTTCTCGCTGAATTTCGCCCTAAAACCAAATAAATTAACGAATTTTGTGAAGTACTACTTTACATTGCGTAATACGACTTCCATATCTAATAGCAACAGACTGCAGCATAACTTTAGGCGTGACAAAATATCTCATTTGTTATGACAACCACAAACGTTACGTTTTGGCGTAAAATATAAATGACTGAGTGACTACAAAACAACGTCTTCGGTTAATTAAATAGGCTTTTAAAGTGTTTATATGATAAATAGAATTTCATATTCGTGCCAATTACTTATATTAATTTCAATTCATAAGGTTGTTGCCTATAGAAATGTTGGTATAATTCTGTAAGAATTCCATCCCTTGTATTGATTTTACCCAATCGCGCGTATGAATACACTAGTCACGGGGTGTTCCAGATAAGGATTTCTAGTACGGCTATTTTTAGTAACTCAGCTTATCTAGCACGTCTGAGAAGCGAGAAAGCTGGTTCCTGCATGAGCTCTTGGTTTAGAGGAGTTCTACTGTATCTCAAATGAGAAGACTAATAGAATCAAGCATGGGTTTTGTTAAAGACGGTGTTTCTATACCCCAGGTTGGTCTGGTCCAGTCGGAAACGAGCTTTAGCGAGTTTCCGATAGGAACAGACCAACCGAGGGTATAGAACCACCAGGCTTTAACAAAACCCATGCTTGATTATTTTTCTCGCTGAATTTCGCCCTAAAACCAAATAAATTAACGAATTTTGTGAAGTACTACTTTACATTGCGTAATACGACTTCCATATCTAATAGCAACAGACTGCAGCATAACTTTAGGCGTGACAAAATATCTCATTTGTTATGACAACCACAAACGTTACGTTTTGGCGTAAAATATAAATGACTGAGTGACTACAAAACAACGTCTTCGGTTAATTAAATAGGCTTTTAAAGTGTTTATATGATAAATAGAATTTCATATTCGTGCCAATTACTTATATTAATTTCAATTCATAAGGTTGTTGCCTATAGAAATGTTGGTATAATTCTGTAAGAATTCCATCCCTTGTATTGATTTTACCCAATCGCGCATATGAATACACTAGTCACGGGGTGTTCCAGATAAGGATTTCTAGTACGGCTATTTTTAGTAACTCAGCTTATCTAGCACGGCTGAGAAGCGAGAAAGCTGGTTCCTGCATGAGCTCTTGGTTTAGAGGAGTTCTACTGTATCTCAAATGAGAAGACAGCTGATTCCTGCATGAGCTCCTTCATATAAACGTGTTTTCATTCATTTGCAAACAGAGTAGACCCAGATCAGACGGCTCCTAGAGGAGCTGTCTGATCAGGGTTGTGTTGTGTTTGCTAATGGAATTTGAAAAGAATGCTTCTTTACTTTCTTAAATGGCTACAGTTTCCCACCTTCCATATTTTGTCCATGAATCTTCAGTATTGGTATCGAAATTTAGAATAAACACAGAACAGGGAAATGGTTAACCTTTAACTCATTATGTCTCCCCCCATATTTATATGGGGGAGACATATTGTTTTCGTGAGAGTTGTCTGTCTGTCTGTCTGTTCGTCTGTCCGTCTGTCCGTGACTAACGCATGTATACTTGTGTGTTTATCTGCTTCTGTGACTTTTTCTCGAGTCTAAAGTAGCCTTGTGTAAATGCAATTTTTTGCTTACTCACAAATATACACTTATGCGTTTATGTACTTTGGACACAATCTAAATATAGAATTAACCTTCTGTGCTTTTTTTCTGTGTTTTTTTTTTGTTATGGCCAAACTAAGCAACCATCTGTCCATCTGTCCGTCCGCTATCACAAACGTATACTTGTGTGTCTTTTTTTTAAGTACAAATATCCCTTGTGTGTCTATTTTTCTTGTGTATCTAGTCACAGAAGTACACTGCATATACAGTATTAGTATAAAATTATCTTGTGTGTTTATAAAAGTTTTGCAAGGAAGTGGCACAAGTAAACTGTCCATGTCCAAAAGTGTCTTCAAACCTTTCAGACTTCAAGTTTTGGAAATGCAATTTTTTGCTTACTCACAAATATACACTTATGTGTTTATGTACTTTGGACACAATCTAAATATAGAATTAACCTTCTGTGCTTTTTTCTGTGTTTTTTATTTGTTGTGGCCAAACTAAGCAACCATCTGTCCATCTGTCTGTCAGCTCTCATAAAAGTATACTTGTGTGTCTTTTTTTAAGTACAAATATCCCTTGTATGTCTATTTTTCTTGTGTGTTTAGTCACAGAAGTACACTGCACATACATGTATTAGTATAAAATTATCTTGTGTGTTTATAAAAGTTTCGCAAGGAAGTGGCACAAGTAAACTGTCCATGTCCAAAAGTGTCTTCAAACCTTTCAGACTTCAAGTTTTGAGTTTAATATATAATTGGTCCCTAGATATAAAAGATGGCTCTCAAGTCAAAATCCCTGTTTTAAAAGACTAGGACTTTTAACTAAGAAAGCTGTGAATTATAATTTATTTCCTATGGTGGACATTTGTGTTAGGTATGAACTGTCATGGGGACGAAACTACTCTCAAAATAAAATATAATAAATAACAACAACAAAACATTAGCTATATACTGTATTCTTGTGTGAAATTGGGATATTCTTCAAAAGAATTTAAGTAAGTGTAAGCTCCCATTTCTTTTTAGCTCACCAGAGCACAAAGTGCTCAGGGTGAGCTTTTGTGATCGCCTGATGTCCGTCGTCCGTGCGTCGTCCGTCGTTCGTCGTCAACAATTTGAACCTTTAAAGTTCTTCTCCTCTGAATCTACAGGGGTCTCAGCTTTCATCTTTGGCACATAGCATCATATGTAGGTCCTCTACAAAAGTTATATAAATTATACCCCTGGGTCAAAATTGGCCCTGCCCCAGGGGTTTTCAGTTTTCAATAGAAACATATAGTGAAAACTTTGAACATCATCTCCTCTAAAACTAAAAGGTCCTCAGCTTTCATATTTGGCACATAGCTTCAACTTCAGGACTTCTACAAAAGTTATATAAATTATGCCCCTAGGGTCAAAATTGGTCCCACCCCAGGGATTTCCAGTTTTTAATAGCTGACTGCGGAAACAGCCTATGGGATCACCAGTTATGCATAGGAAAAACTTTAAAAATGTCAGAAACTACATGTCCCAGAGCTTAGATATTTGGTGTATAGATTTACTTAGCATAACTTTATGAGTTTTATAAGTATCATAGTTCTTGGGTTAAAATTGGCCCTGCCCTGTGTGTATATACTTCTTTACACCAGAAATTACATTCTAAAGGTTTCTCCTTAATATCACTCTTAGCTGAGACCAGTCAGTGGGTCAGTTCTTATATAATCACCCTTAGCCTGATCAGTAGAGTAGAAATTGTGTTTAGACAAATAACACACACTCATTTAAGATTGAGAAAACTGTGGATAATTCTCAAAATGCAGAATACTCTTAAAGCTTTTTTTCATACCTATGCCCAGCATTAAGCTACCAGCTATCAATATAGAGCATATCTGTTGTGAATTTCAGCTTAACTCTTTGCATGCTGGGTAATTTTGTGATCTGCTAAATTGTTGTCTGCAGCATATTCACAAGTTATCCTAACTACACACTTTCTTTCTGAGTATTCAGAAGTTCAGTCTCATTGACAAACAGTTCGGATATCAGATCAGGCACCACATTATGTTGGCCCTGATCTGGATCCAAACTGTTTGCATAGGTCATTAGTGGTGGGAGAATCCCACTGCACACTTTCTTTCTAAGTTTTTCAGAAGTTCAGTCTCATTGACAATCAGTTTGGATATCAGATCAGGCACCACATTATGTTGGCCCTGATCTGGATCCAAACTGTTTGCATAGGTCATTAGTGGCGGGAGAATCCCACTACACACAGAAGTTCAGTCTCATTTACAAACAATTTGGATATCAGATCAGGCCCCACATTATTTGGGGCCTGATCTGGATCCAAACTGTTTGCATAGGTCATTAGTGGTGGGAGAATCCGCCTCTAGCATCCAAAGAATACAAGTTCCAGTGGTCTAATGCTCTATCCATTCTTTCACTACATTCTTTTAGCATCATGTTCAGGTCCTCTACAAAAGTTATATAAATTGTGTCCCTGGGGTCAAAATTGGCACCGCCCCTGGGGTGTTAAGTTTTCAATAGAAACATATAGTGAAAACTTTGAAAATCTTCTCCTCTTATTGTCTGGTGAGCGATGTCAGGGCCATTCTGGCCCTCTTGTTATATAGACTACGATAGTGGTGTGTTTAGTAGATACAAACTGAACTGGGTGGGGTACTGATGGTACTTGATCCATATGTACTATGCTGCATATTTCAAATGTATCTTTGCATCAAGCATAATCTAAACAATTAGTAACAAAAATTATTTACATTCGTAGTGCTTGTGTATATAATTCGAAGTTAATTACATTCATACTGCTGACATTTCCGAGTTCTTGCTTGTGTTTTCCTTTTCTCCGCCATTGTTGTTGTTGTTGTTTTTCTAGAAATAACAGGTGCTTGATCATGACCACTGAAACGCTTTCAATGCTATTCTATTTAAAGCACTCCTCCTCCACAGCATCGTGATGATCGAGACTATGCTGGTTCTCGAATCTGATAACATATGGTTCCCAAATCTAGAGGCGGTAAATATGAACTTATGATCTTGTCCAGGATAACGACACTTTGTAGACACTTTTGGACATGGACACTTTACTTGTGCCACTTACTAATGAAACATTTTTTATGAACACACAAGATAATTTTATACTAGTATGTGCAGTTTACTTCTGTGATTAGACAAACAAGAAAAATTAGACACACAAGGGATATTCGTACTTAAAACAAGTCACACAAGTATACTTTTGTGAGAACGGACATCCGTCCGTCTGTCCGTCACACTTTTTGTCCGGACGATAACTTCAATATGCCTGAAGCCAGTTGATTGAAACTTCATATATGGAAAGAGCATAATGAGAGGAAGTGTCATGCACAAGGTCCATAACTCTGGCTTCACTAATATAGGAATTATTGCCCCTTGTAAAAAAAATCACACTTTTTTATCCGGACGAAAACTCCTATATGGCTCATGCCATTGGATTGAAACTTCATACATGGAAAGATCATGACAAGAGGAAGTGTCATGCACAAGGTCCATAAATCTGGCTTCACTAATATTGGAGTTATTGCCCTTTGCAAAAAATATCACAATTGTTTGTCCGGACAATAACTTCAATATGCCTGATGCCAGTTGATTGAAACTTCATATATGGAAAGAGCATAATGAGAGGAAGTGTCATGCAGAAGGTACATAACTCTGGCTTCACTAATATAGGAGTTATTGCCCATTGTAAAAAAAATCACACTTTTTTGTCCGGACGATAACTTCTATATGGCTCATGCCATTGGATTGAAACTTCATATATGGAAAGATCATAACGAGAGGAAGTGTCATGCACAAGGTCCATACCTCTGGCTTCACTAATATTGGAGTTATTGCCCTTTGTAAAAAAAATCACAATTTTTTGTCCGGATGATTACTTCTATGTGACACATGCCATTGGAGTGAAACTTCATACATGGAACGATCATGATAAGAGAAAGTGTCATGCATAAGATCCTTAACTCCAGCTTCAATAAATTTAGTGTTATTGCCCCTTGTACATTTGTTTAATTATGTCTCCCCCCATATTTATATGGGGGAGACATATTGTTTTCGTGAGAGTTGTCTGTCTGTCTGTCTGTCTGTCCGTCTGTCCGTCCGTCTGTCCGTCTGTCTGTCTGTCCGTCACACTTTTTGTCCGGACGATAACTTCAATATGCCTGATGCCAGTTGATTGAAACTTCATATATGGAAAGAGCATAATGAGAGGAAGTGCCATGCACAAGGTCTATAACTCTGACTTCACTAATATTGGAGTTATTGCCCTTTGTAAAAAAAATCACACTTTTTTGTCCGGACGATAACTCCTATATGGCTCATGCCATTGGATTGAAACTTCATATATGGAAAGATCATGACGAGATGAAGTGTCATGCACAAGGTCCATAACTCTGGCTTCACTAATATTGGAGTTATTGCCCTTTGTAAAAAATATCATACTTTTTTGTCCGGACAATAACTTCAATATGCCTGATGCCAGTTGATTGAAACTTCATATATGGAAAGAGCATAATGAGAGGAAGTGTCATGCAGAAGGTACATAACTCTGGCTTCACTAATATAGGAGTTATTGCCCTTTGTAAAAAATTCACACTTTTTTGTCCGGACGATAACTTCTATATGGCTCATGCCATTGGATTGAAACTTCATATATGGAAAGATCATAACGAGAGGAAGTGTCATGCACAAGGTCCATAACTCTGGCTTCACTAATATTGGAGTTATTGCCCTTTGTAAAAAAATCACATTTTTTTGTCCGGATGATTACTCCTATGTGGCACATGGCATTGGATTGAAACTTCATACATGGAACGATCATGATAAGAGAAAGTGTCATGCATAAGATCCTTAACTCGAGCTTCAATAAATTTGAGTTATTGCCCCTTGTACATTTGTTTAATTCTTTCTTGTCTGGACGATAACTCCTACATGGCTCTTGCCATCGTATTGAAACTTCATACATGGAAAGAGCATGATGAGAGAAAGTGTCATGAACAAGGGCCATAATTCTGGCTTCATTACTTTTGGAGTTATTGCCCTTTGTTACATTTTTGGCCGATCAATAACTCCTGTTCGACTGATGCTATTGGAATGACATTTTATTTTTGGAAAGAGCATGATGAAAGTAAGTGTCATGCACAAGGGCCATAAATCTGGTATCAGTATTTTTGGAGTTATTAGCTGTTATCATTTTCTTCTTGAAAAATGTAGTGTGGAAAACACATGATGAGGGGAAGTATCATTCATCAAGACCATAACATTTTTAGTGATTTCCCTATACATATTGTTTTTATTAGAGGGGAGACACCCGTTTTTGTGACAAAAACCTCTAGTTCTTTCTTGTCCGGACGATAACTCCTACATGGCTCTTGCCATCGTATTGAAACTTCATACATGGAAAGAGCATGATGAGAGAAAGTGTCATGAACAAGGGCCATAATTCTGGCTTCAATACTTTTGGAGTTATTGCCCTTTGTTACATTTTTTGGCCGATCAATAACTCCTGTTCGACTGATGCTATTGGAATGACATTTTATTTTTGGAAAGAGCATGATGAAAGTAAGTGTCATGCACAAGGGCCATAAATCTGGTATCAGTATTTTTGGAGTTATTAGCTGTTATCATTTTCTTCTTGAAAAATGTAGTGTGGAAAGCGCATAATGAGGGGAAGTATCATTCATCAAGACCATAACATTTTTAGTGATTTCCCTTTACATATTGTTTTTATTAGAGGGGAGACATCCGTTTTTGTGACAAAAACCTCTAGTTATCTCATATTTTTAGATCCAACTGCTTTGAATAAATATACCAAAAAGGAGCATTTACTAGAGAAAAGAAAAAATTTAGAATTGTGTAGTTTTGAAACCTGTGTGATAAATAGAACATTAATTTGCTCCTATGGAGCAAATGCTCTTACTATCACAATGGTTTCAGAAAGTGACTTTTACAGAGGTGTCAAAAAGTGTCAATATGAGGGAATGGGTTAACTAACAGAGTAGCGAATAGTGAAGTACCTGATCAAACTGCACCTTCAGAAGTAGTTTGATCTAAGTCTAACCCTAAAATTTAACCCTTTCAATTCCCTCATGTAAACGCCTTTTTACGCATTTGCAAACAGAGTAGACCCAGATGAGACGGCTCCTATAGGAGCCGTCTGATCAGGGTCTGCTCTGTTTACTTTCGACATGATACAGATATGATTCTACAACTACATGTATTGTCAAAGCAAAAAAATCCTTGAGAAGTTTACATTATAAAAATTAAGCTAATAAATATTCATGTCGTCATTACTTCTTACATGAATATTGAACAGGGAAAGGATTAAATACCTAAGCTTGAACATTTAGAATAGTTTTGGTAAATTAATACTAGCAGAGGTTAGCTGATGACCTGTGAGATAACAGGCCTGACAATTATTACAAGCATAATGCCATGTTGACATTGATGTAAAACCCAAGATGGTATCCATAGAAATATGCCAGATAGAGAACAATTGGCAAAATCAGCAAATCTGTCATATTATTAAATGACAAATTGGTCATATAACTGTAAGTAAAGCCATTAATAAGTTATGAGGTCAATAACTTCCTGTTCTGTAGATATATATATTGATTGAAACCTATTAACCCTTTACTCCATTAATGTGCCTTTCTATGCCTTTGCAAACAGAGTAGCTTATTTTCAGACAGGCAGATCAGACGGCTCCTGTAGGAGGAAAACAGTCAAACAGTTTCAACCACATTTATTTTGATCCAAACTGTCAGCAAAGTTTGTTACAAATTTGCAAACACTGTACAAACAGCAGCTTAACCCTTTCCTCCATAAATACGCCTTTCTACGCCTCTGTAAAAATCACCTATTGAAACCATTGTGGTAAATAGAGCATTTGCTCCTATGGGAGCAAATGCTCTATTTATCACAATGGTTTCAAACTACAAAATTCTAAAATTTCCTTTCCTCTAGTTAACGCTCCTTTTCAGTAGATTTATTCATGCTCCTTTTCAGTAGATTTATTCAAATAGGTTGGATCTAAAAATAGCCTATCGAGGAAAAGGTTAAACCTTTCAATGATGAGTTTTTAAATGGACTCTTCTTATGCCGATTCTAGTAGGGTTGCTGAATTTGTCCATAAACTGTGATATATGGCAAACAGTGCAGAATAGGCTAAAATAGGCGATGTTTGCTAATTTAAGGGCCAAAACATTTACTCTAAAGAGTCCATTTGGCTGGTTATCAAATTTGGCTGAGATATTATGATCACAAACAATTTTACAAAGTTTGATGAAAGTCCAATAAAACCTGTTTGACTTAGAGAGCGGACAAAAGTTTAGCTGCCACCACCTCAGCCCACCACCCACCACAATACTTATACCCGTCTAAAAACAGGCATACAAAAAAAGGTAAACTGAGGTACAACTGACCCTAAAATTTACTCCATGAATATTCATTGAGAAATAACGGATGTATGAATATTAAGAAGCTAAATTTTTAGAATGGTTGTATGAACAAGGACATTTTTAACTATGAGATGTCTTTTATATTACAGTAAAACCTATCTATAACGGCCACTAAATTACATCAATTATTGTGTGTTAAAGACAGTAGGTTGCTTAAAGCAAGGTGAAAGTAAAACAGAAAGCTCCTATAGGAGCGTTCTGTTTTACTTTCACCTTCCTTTAAGCAGCCACCTGTCCTAAATACCAAATCAACACAATCTAGTGGCCGTTATAGAGAGGTTTTACTGTATAAGCAAACAGATCAGACTCCGATGACTTCTACAGGAACTGTTTGATCTGGGTCTACTCAGTTACTCATAAAAAGGCATTTTTTAAAACGAGCTTCTTGCATTTTGGACACAGCTGTTTGCTTATTGCAGAATGAAAGCAGTGCAGAAAGCTCGTATATTTTGAAAACCTATGTCTCTTACCATGCCTCCCCAGGAGACATATTGTTTTTGTGGGAAATTCGTCTTCTCTTTCTTCTCATACAAACCTCATGTCCTTGCCAGAACATTTTTGTGTTTTGACCTATGGTCCTGTAGATGAATCATCATGAGACAAAATTGTTGTGTACCATGCTGACCTTCATGTGACATTGACCTTTTACCTCAAGGTCAAATTTATGTCCCTTAAACAGGTAACTATAATCTGTGCCAGAACATTTTTGCTCTTTGATCTTGGCCTTTTAAAAATATGATGAGGCCCAGTGTCTCATACCATGATGACCTTCACTTGACATTGACCTGTGACATTAAGGTTAAACTTGTTTACTTTAAATAGGAAACTAAATTGTCTGTGCCATAAATGTTTTGTTGTTTGACCAAGGGCTTAGATATTTCACATGTGGATGTACAATCATGAATCGAAGTGTCGGGTACCATGGGGACATATGACCTAGAGGTCAATTTTATATACTTTAAATAGAAAACTATTGTCCGTTTTTGTTCTTTTACTTAGGCCTTAGACTTTTGACAAGTAAATGTATCATGATGAAGCTCAGTGTCTTATACCATAATGTGACCTTGACTTTGACAGTGTATGCTTCATATATGTTGTTCTGCTGACCTCCATTATCCCCCCACCCCCCTTGTTCTTATTTTAACAGAATTTTTCTTTAAAAAGTGTAGTTTCATTTTATCAC
This sequence comes from Azorinus chamasolen, assembly GCA_963576725.1. Lineage (NCBI taxonomy): Eukaryota > Metazoa > Mollusca > Bivalvia > Cardiida > Solecurtidae > Azorinus > Azorinus chamasolen. Next base: position 54,695,550 of record OY755239.1, on the reverse strand, counting down.
AAAAAATTATAGATGGCTGTCATTGGTGTGTTAACCCTTTCCCTGTTCCATGTTTATTCCAAATTTCGATACCTACTGAATATTCATGGGCAAAATAGTTTTAATGAAACAATTGGAAGGTGGAACATTGTAGCCATTTTAGAAAGTAAAGAAACAGATCTATCAAATTCCACTAGCAAACAGAGTAGACCCTGATCAGACGGCTCCTCTAGGAGCCGTCTAATCTGGATCTACTCTGTTTGCAAATGCGTGAAAACACATTTATATGAGGGAAAGGGTTAGGAACTGTACAAACACAGATTTGTTTCATCAACTCTTGTTCTGAACCTTTTCCTCCTTAAATATGCCTTTCTATACCCTTGCAAACAGAGTAGACTGAGATCAGGGCCTCTTAAATATGCCTTTATATACCCTTGCAAACAGAGTAGACCGAGATCAGGGCCTGCTCTGTTTGCTAATATGATATACAGTAGAACCCCTGTAATGCGACCACTTAATGAATAAAAATGAGTCTCTTTATAAGCAGGTGGTTGCTTAATGCAGGACAAAAGTAATGCAGAAAGCTCCTAGGAGCTTTCTGCATTACTTTTGTCCTGCATTAAGCTACCACCTGCATCTTGCACTCAGAATTATACCTCTTTTGGGTGGTCGCATTAGCGGGGTTTTACTGTAATATATTAGGACCATTGAAAAGTATTGGCAACAGACAGTATTTTCACCATTTGCACATGCTGCCATATAAGTATGGCATATTTCTCTCCAACTGATGGGAAATGGCACTACATTCATGTGCAAAAGCAAATTTATGTGCAGTTGTAATACATGTAGTATTTCATACTGACTGAAAAAATGGCTAAATCTTGCCGCAATTTTCGTGAAGAGCAGAGGGTGTATTATTAGTTATACAGTTCTTTCCCAGGGTACATGACGATTTATTCCCGGCTGAGGAAAATCATGTTGCCCGAGCCGTTAGGATAATTTATATAAATCCATTTTGGCATGTTGAATCACTAAACACGCTAATTCCCCTAAATGCGCCCCAATACATTTATTTCTACCCGAAGGTATCCGAAGTGGTGTGTATTGTATTTCATCGGCGTTCGTTTTATTATAGATGGCTGGACGATATAATAACTCCTCTAAAAACTGTTTTATTGGTCATTTCAAACAATGATGTTTTTTAATTCATTCCTGCATTGTTTTCTTTACGTATCAATAGTTGTCTATTATGAATTTTGCTATTGTTTACAGTAGTACAACGATCAGATGGCGTTGTTTACAAAACAGTACGTCTGTAAACACAGAAAATTAACGATAAATTAAAGTCCGACATGTTGTACAGGTTAATCCAGGCAGTTGACTTGTGTAGCTCCACAACTTCTTCCTATCCTAATATACATGCCACAGTTATACTTATCGTTAATTTTCTGTGTTTACATACACACTGTTTTGTAAACAACGCCATCTGATCGTTGTACTACTGTAGTTGAGTCGAGAAATCGGTATTTTGGTTTCTGACCATAATATGTGGGGCCTGCCATGGGGGATTTCTATGTACCCTGCCAGCTCACAGGGTACATGGACTCATGTACACGGCTAGTTAACCAATCAGAAGTGAGGATTTTACTTTGCAGTATAATAATGTAAGATGTGTGGACAGCTTGGCATCGGTGCATCAGAAATTAAAGTTGAGTTGGACAAAGTGTATGTGGACATTGTGCTTCTATACCGCTGCCATACCACTTCCATACTGTATTATTGCCCGATGGGTATCTCTCTTTAAAGACGGAAGAATCAGCGCCAAAGAGGAGGCTTGTCCTGGGCGTTCTCTGACTGCTATGTCTGACAAAGATACCAATGCAGTGTGAAAGCAATATCAAGAAAGATGCTAGTTGCACAGTTGAGCAGACAGCTAGGGGAAATATTGGGCCTTAATTCGTCAGCGTTTTTTCTGATTTTAATAGAAAAGCTAAACCAGAATAATGTTTGTGCCCCCTGGATACCACATTTATTAACCTCTGAGCAAAAGAGGGAGATGGTAAAAAAAAGCTTCCGCCCTGCTCATCAAATATAAAAACAAAGACCCTAGACGTATCAAAGACCTTGACGGAGCATAAGCATCAGATGGGTTATGTATGCCCTGTTCTTTAACTCAGATGGCATTGTGGCAGTAGTGTTACTGGTACATTTTAGGGTGAAAATGTCCTCTAGAGCTGCTGTTCTTGACCACTTTACAGTTAAATGCCAAAGGTCTGGGGCACAGCATCAAGCTGCTACATAACAACATACTGGTTCAACACTCTTTGTAAAGGACATTAGTGACTTGTGTACCGCATTGTAAGGGTTAAAAGAATGAAATATATTCATTTCAAATAATGTTGTCTTTGATTTAATTCAAGCAGAATAGCATACCAGTTTCTGTGGTGTAGCATTACTATATATTGTCTGCAGACCGCATGACCAAAATGTACTATGCAATCTCAATACCGGGTTAAGCGGATGGTTCAGGTTTAAATGTTTGGTTTTTATTTTGCCGAAAACCGGGCGGGTGGATTTTGAAAGGGTTAATTAACCTATTCCTCCATAGGCTATTTTTAGACCCAACCTCTTTGATAAATCTACCGTAAAGGAGCATTTACCAGAGAAAAGGAACATTTTAGAAATGTGTAGTTTAGAAACCATTGTGATAAATACAGCATTTGTTCCTATGGAGCAAATGCTCTATTTATCACAATGGTTTCAAAAAGTGACTTACAGAGGCATAGAAAGGCGTATTTAAGTAGGAAAAGGTTAACCCGTTCCCTCATAGGCTATTTTTAGGTCCAGCCACTTGAATAAATCTACTGAAAAGGAGCATTTCAATTAGAGAAAAGGCATATTTTAGAATTTTGTGGTTTGAAACCATTGTGATAAATAGAGCAAATTTTGCTATGGAGGAAATGCTCTTTATATCACAATGATTTCAAAAAGTTACTTTTACAGAGGCGTAGAAAGGCGTATTTATGGAGGAAAGGGTTAATTAATTGCATACTGAATTTACCTCTATTTGCATTCTGTGATGGCCATGTTATAGCCCGTGGATCAAATGTACTGTATATATTTATGCAACATTCATTATACTAATATACCCTATTTGTAGTAAATATTTGGACACCTAGTCTCCCTTATTCACTCGCATGTAAGACTAAACAAGACGAATACTGATGCAAGGCATTGGATCGCCGCGAAATTTGTGTACAAGGAAGGTTTTTAATAAGGAACTGTTTTGTTAAGACAATTGAAATACAACATTTCATTAAAAACTTAACGAGATATGTAGCCTCTAGAGTGTAATGACGTAGTGACCTAGTTTCGAACCCGTCATGATCCATATTTGAACTTGACCAAGATTGCATGTGGACAAACATTCTGATAAAATTTCAGTAAGATCTGATAACATTTGTAGCCACTTGAGTGTGAACAAGATTTTTCTATGATTTGACCTAGTGGCCTAGTTTATGACTGCAGGCGATTCATATTCGAACTTGACCTAGATTTCATCAGGGTCAATACACAAACCAATTTACTTAAAGATCAAGTGCAAAATGTGGCCTCCAGAGTGTTTAGGATTTTGTAAGATTTGACCTAGTGACCTAGTTTTTGACCCGACATGACCAATATTCGAACTTGGCGTAGATTTCATGGAGACACATTCTGATAAAATTTCAGTAAGATCCAATAAGATTTGTAGCTTCTAGAGCATTAACAAGATTTTTCTAAGATTTGACCTAGTGACCTTGTTTTTGAGCCCAGGTGACCCATATTCGAGATTGACCTAAATTTCATGCAGGGCAAAACACAAACCAATTTACTTAGAGATCAAGTGCAAAATGTGGTATCTCAATGGACAACAGACGAGGGACATCCAACGATCCTAAAAGCTCAGCATGAGCACGTCGTGCTCTGGTGAGCTAAAAAAATGAGGATAAATGAATATCCTACTCCCCTTCTCTAAAAAGGTGATAATAAAGAGACAAGGCTATAAAAATATAGTCATTTATTATGAAACAAATAACTATGTAAACAAGAAAAAATACTATGGCATGCTGATAAAGAACTCTGTTGCAAACTGTAACAAGTAAATACCTGGTAAAACTATTATGACATATGCATTGTTGGAAGTATCACATGAAACTTGACACAAATATCTAGGGCGGTCATTGATTGGTTCAGAGGCATATTGACGATACCAAAACGTAAGAGGATAAATATTTTATCCCGTCACTACAGCCGCTAGTGACGTAATAAAGGGGTAGCGTAATAAACCTAAGTTTATATGTACAGTAGAGGTTTATTTGTAAAGTAGGTGTAGGAATTTCTTCTTACAACAGGAACTATTTTTAATTTTTCTACAAATTTGTTTTACCAAAAATAACGTATAAGTTGAAAGAAAAAACACTTAATATGGATAATTATCATTAACTATCCCAGTAAAAACCCAAACCGTCATTAAACAAAAATAGAAAGGAAAAAGAGAGAAAAATTTTTTTTCGTCAGCGGTGAGAATCGAACCAGGGCTGACTGCACGATAGGCGACCGTGGTAACCACTACGCTATCAGGCCAGACATACTTCAAGGGAAATTTAAGATGTATATAAAGTTATCATGCTACTATATTGACGACTTTTATAAATAAAAAAAATAAAACGACTTTTTTAAATAAAAATAAATAAAACAATAAAACTTCATTAAAACATTTATCACTCTCATGATAATTTAATCAATAAACTCTTACAAGGTGATGGTCATAGACCTAAATATAGCCTGTTCAGTTCCATTAACGAGTGACGTTAGCCCTATCTAAAAATAGAAACCGAGACGACGGAATTCGATTTTGACCATGTAGAGCCTCCGGTAGAATAATAACCATGTCTGTTTGAATTAACATCATGTATGTATTACTTTTGTCGACATTTTTGGACAATAAACAATGGTCATTAAACAAAACTGTAATATTTCAAAATCTCTGAAGGGCATAATTTAGAACGAGAGCACCGCAAACAGGTGCACGACTACAGTTTTGACCCGGCTTCAATTCTGCGACTTTGACCCGGCTTCATTTATGTTTACAAAACTGTTTTTGGCATTTAATGTCGATACTTCGACGAAAAAAGTGTCATAATTATTGTTATTATTGTACATTTGTTTGATAAATTTCTTTTTAAACATCGTATGAAGGTTTTTACATCACATATTTCACTACATCAATAATGCAGATAGAAACTATTCTCTGCCACGCTCTCATGTGCCAATTCATTTGGTTCATCTCACCGATGTACGCAGAATAGACTATGTAAAACTTGTCGCTACCCCTCCTACATGGGTAAATACTTTTGAACATTCCATTAGTGATCGCCGCTCATGCGGCGATCAATGATTAAACTTGGCACCATTTTGATAACTTTGAATTAGACTTGCATGATGATGGTGATGTTCATCCTTCACTTGCATAGATGACCATTATAGACTTCTGATCATGGAGGTTGGGGATGAGTGCGGAGATGGCTGAAGAGGCCGATTCTTTCTTGAAACTGTCTGTTGCAGTGTGGGAAGGGGATGCTAGGGGCTGGCATATATAACAGCAAATTGTGTAGAACCATGATCTGGGTATGCACTATTTGTTTAAAATTGGTCTTTCCAAACTCTTTGGGTTACAAGTAACTCTTACAGTGCGGGACATGAATCACTAATATCCTTTGCAAACAGTGTTGACCCAGATGAGAGGGCTCCTAGTGAAGCCCTCACATCAGGGGTCTGCACTGTTTGTCATGACAACTTTTCTTTATAAAAAATCCCTAAACATTCAACATAAGCTTGACCTGTTTGAATTTTGGAATAGTCCATTTGAAAATTCAGCGTTGTACCGGTTAAGGTACACTTCAATATGTGTCTAACCCTTTTTATCATGCAACGTCACCGAATACAGCCACTTCCTACTAGCATAATATTTTCCACGTCGACGCTGTATTTTGTGAGGTATAGTGCATGTGTACTGATCCGAATGGAATGCAAGTTTGGTTCAGCCAATAGGAGGAAAACAGAAGGATGAAAAAGGCATAATTAAACATAAACATCAAATTAACACATTTGCTCACCTTTGTCTCAACTATCTGTCCATATAAAAGGATTAAATCAAGTTTGTTTATGTTTTAAAAGTCGATGACGTCGCTGCATGCCAATATGACGTCACATAATTCGTACTTGCATGTATTTTCATTCAGGGGACGAAACCGCTTTAGCAATCTTTCTTTTTCTTCATTTTCTCAATTTTTCTTGGAGTTGCATGATAAAAGAATTACTATGCTAGTAGTTTTGAAGTTAACCTGTATTTTGGCTCGTCAGAAAAGTAGTTAAATGCTCGCCAAGGCTCGCATTTAACAACTTTTCTAACTCGCCAAAATACAGCTGAACTTCCAAACTACTAGCATAGTTATTCTTATGAATACTGAATTTTCAAAGTAGAACATTCCATTATTGTCTAACAGTAAAATTCATTTACTATAAGAAGGTTAAAGTTTGCATAAATAATTTTGGAGTGGCAAACACCGTCTGCAAATACCAGTTAACCCACTTCCCAATATTTCAAGGCTAATCAGATGCCCAGATAAAATCAGTAAATCAAATCATTTTCAAGAATAGCTCATTTGTTCCTCCATCAAGTCCTATGTTGTGATCACTCTTTAGAATCACAATTTTAGAGTTTGAATATGCACCTTTATCTGTTGCTATGGCTAATGCGTGAAATTTAACATTTTCAAGAATGACTTCTTTATTTCTCCACCAAACCCTATACTGTGACCACTCTTTAGAATCATCTCGAAGAGACAATTTTAAAGAGTAGTCACAGTATAGGGTTTGGTGGAGAAATGATGATTTTAATATTTGGGTACGCACTTTTTTTCTGTATCTCAGTAATGTTATAAATAAAATAATAAAATTTCTTCTCAAAGGAATGAGAAGAGGATGTGAATGTGAAATATTGCTATTGGGTGTAATGCCTACTCTAATTACCCTGAGTATTGGGACAGAAAACTTGGGCAAACAGTGTAGACCCCAATCAAGCAAACAGTGCAGACTCCAATCAAGCAAACAGTGCAGACTCCAATCAAGCAAACAGTGCAGACCCCAATCAAACAACCCCTAAACGAGTCATTTGATTGTGTCCTGTACTTTTTATACGCCCGAAGGGTCGTATTATGTTATGGTCTCCATCGTCTGGCCGTCTGGCTGGGTGTCCGTCTGTCCGTGCCATTTAATTGAAGCAAGGGGCCGAAATATTGGTCAAAAAATGGGTAAGGGGCCATTTTCTAGTAAGGGGCCATGGCCCCTTACTTTTTAGCTGAAAATGATAGAAGGGGCCATTTACTTTCTGTCCATACACATCCTGAAAAATGGCCCCTTATTTACCTAGTCTAAATATGGACACTACTATATTTGGACTGTCCTTATAGCCTACAGATCACACAGCAGAGTTGTCGTTAGTTGCTAAGACCAACAACTCATGTTGAAATGCGGAACACTTCTGTCTTTTTCTGAACTATTTTAAGTCACTCCCATATGACATCATTTTGTTATTTCCCCCGCTCAAAACTTCCAAAAAAGAGAGAAAAAAACACCAACAATGGCGAGCAGTAGGAAGCGCCCGCGGACCAGACACGGAGAGCAGCCAGGCACTGATGCAGTAAGATTGTCATTTTTCACTTCTTTTGTATATATGTGTATATGTTGTAGCTCAAAATTTGCCATTCGGTAATCTTTTTATGGATTAAAAACGGCCCCTTATGTCCGATTTTTCAGACTTGTGAAGTTGTGCATGGCGATCATGGCGGCAGCCTCATTTTGCAAGTGTTCTGCACTCTTAGTGCTAAGAGATATAGATTTGATTCACGCCATTGATATCATTCCCGTCCGATACACACAAGATTTTAGGATTAAAAGATACAACAACGGTTATTTGATCGTTTTCAAATATTATGGATTGTTTGTAATATGTCGAGATGGACTGGAATCACGTGGTGTATATTTCCAGCCATTTTATTGAATTGTTCAAAATCAAGATAGATCTACACCTGAAAAGAACGTAAGAAACATTTTATAGTGTATATGAATTTTGTTTCGATCATCACTTTCACCTTTTTAATCTTAAATCAGGTTGCTTCGATTTGGGAATTTTTGTTTGTTAATATGGGGTTGAAATATATTTGGGCGAAAAATAAGTCCACAACTGCGCATGCGCCGTATCCAAAATGGCTTCCATCGGAAATCGAGGAAAATAAACATGCACGATTTGTTAAATTTGATGCACTGCGCATTGGTAAATAACTAAAGTTAATACAGTTACTGTAAACGTTGTGTGCCAAACCATCAGCAAGCAGGATTCCCTCTAGATTTACCAACCATACTCATGATAAACAAATTAAAAAAAATGCAGGAATCAATTTTGATCTACAAAGTATCGCAAAAACTCGTATTCTCAGGCTTTCTGATAATCTCGGGGCTTATTACAAAAACAGATGAAACGGACACTTCTGACATCCGGAAATATATCTTTTTTTTTCTCCGGTAAATTTCTGTTAAAATATCCTCGAGTGACCAATTTCGATGTTCCTCGTTACACATAGAAACAGCTTATTTTAGTACAAATAAAATTTATTTGAACTGATTAAAGTCTTAATTCAAAGAAATCAACCTGTTTTGCTGGGGAATATTAATTTGACTTTCTCCAAAATGGGTCGCACGAAATACCCAAAACCACAAACCAAAAACCACAAACCTCGAAAAATGAAACGCACCACAGACCTCCAAAAAAGACTTTTCTGGGCGTTTCACTGCCACAAATTAATTAATTAATGTTTCATGAAAAAATGAGATACTTTTCTTGCAGTTTGGTCAACTTTTAACAACACAATACCGGTATTGGTCACTTATAGGCGACTCAATATTTTTACTGGACATGTTTTACTATGGCATCATCCAAACCTCTCAGAAGGTGTGTATTGATTGGTTACCTCTGAAACTGTCAATCGGTTTGCTATCTATTATTTTTTTATTTGATAGATGATAATGTTGTGTTTCAGGCCCTAGAGATGAAGCCAGACTACCAGCAATGTCCCTTGTTACGCTCCAAGCGCCACTTCCAAGTTGGCAACACTGAAGACTCACTCACAGATGCTGAGACCACCCTCATGGAAAACCCACAGAAATTCAAGGTACAGTAAAACCTCATGAAACCCCCCAAAAACCAAGTGACTTAAATTGAAATATTCCAACAGGTGACTGCTGAATGCAGCATGCTTGCATTGCATATTGGCAGGGCCCGTAACCCTGTGACCTATATTTATGGAGTTATCTCCCCTTATGTGGACTTTGAACATTTTCAAGTGATGATAATACCTGATTATCAAACGCTACATCATTTTCAAAACATTTGACACATGCTTTATTGTACATAATATCGTATTTTGAAAAAGGAATTGCGCCACTGTATTTAATAAAATAAAACAAACCCAGTCAGAACTCAGTGTCCGTAGTTTTTTAACAATTACGGAAACTTGTTTATGCTTTTTGGTGGATTACTAGGAAATAGCAGTGGTTTATCACTTGATAATTTCACTGTTTCGTCGCGCGTGCTTCTTTTATGAATTTTCCCCATAGGGCTCCCCTTTTTGTTTAAAAAGTGGCTTAAAAGCATAAATAAATAGAATAACTGTATTTTTTCAGTATAAGATCGAATTCAATCCATTTCGTGAACATTAGACTGTTATATTTTCACTCCTGGCTTCGCCAATTGTGAAAATATAACGTCAGATGTTCACTCAATGGATTGAATTAAATCATATACTGAAAAAAACCAAGTTATCCTCTATATGTAACTCTTAGTCTGCCAATCACATCTGTAGAACAGAATGCAAACAGCTTAGTATAGGTAAAGAAAAGCTCAAAAGTTATCCGATCTTCTACCGTCCTACATATCCTTGAGGAAGAGAGCTCACTGCAGGATAAGTAGGTTGTGGATTTGATCCCCTGCCGATTCACATCAAAGATTTTAAAATTGGTAGTATGGGCTTCCCTCCCTAGCACTCCGGGCTTAAGGGCTAGCAATAAGACTGCTTTGTCTGTGTCAGTATAAAGTGACAGGCTAGGTTTCAGTTCCTCGCTATGCCTCTTAAACCACAAGATTTGAAGACGGAGGTGCTGAGCCTGCAATATGGAGGCCTCCTAACCAAAACCATAGCTCCATGTAAAACACAATTTGAGAAGTGTCCAAAATAAACCTTGGCTGTTATCCTGTTAGCGGCATATTGTGACTTATAGGCTAATTCCTTTTACTCTTTTGCAGAAATTTGTCTGGGTGAAAAGGTGCCAGGGCATTCCTGCTAATGTGATGTGGCCTGGCAGTGTGATGCAGAGTGATGGTGAATACATAAATGTTTACATCAAAAGTGACAATGCAGTGTAAGTACAATTTCAGTCCTTTCAAAATAGAATGAAATAAATATAGAAACTTGTGATCAAATGATCAATGCTTTATACATGTAGAGTGGTTATGGGTATTACTGAGAGCCGAGTACTCTGTAACTTAGCTGTACACATCAATTTAGTGTCTTTGGTTTGACTTGACAAAATGTTCTAATCCTGAATGCTTTAGCAACTTATTTGGTAACCTTTTTATGGTCCCCAGTCTATACTGGGGGAATATTGTTTTTGCCCTCTCTGTAGGTTAATATTTTGCATGCATGTGCAGGGGTGTAAAATTCCACTCGCCCGCTCGCCAATGCGAGTAGGTTTTGAAGTCGGGTGAGTGCTTTCAAATATATACTCGACCTTCATGGCGAATGGATCTTTTGGTCTGGTATTTTTCTAACTATTAACTTTGCGCAGTGTAATTAGAGTGCAAATGAAAACGGCTGAAGTTCTCCGCGTGTGTCAACATCAACGACACATTTTCTACAATGTTGTATATTTCACTATTATCGACGACGAAGTTAGAGGCATTCCGATTCACGGGCACCTGCTTGTTTCTTCTTTATTTAAAGTACGAAAGTTTCGGCCCAAAAAGGTTTAATTGTGTTGAAAGTATCGAGAGGTGGATCAAATATTTATTTGAATAACAGTGTCATAACGTATTTTATTGTTCAATCATCCGTCAAACTGCGAACATTTCTTAATATAAAGCTTCAACCTAATTTGAACGAGTCAAAATTTTACATGCCGAAAAAACCGGAAGCACCGTTAGTTTTCCCGCTACATGTCAAAATGTAAACAAACTAACAAAACTATCTTACAGTCATTATTCGGAGTAAAATAGCGGCGTTTAAGCAGGGATGTCGAAACGATCACAAGAATTGAAAGAGTTAAACAGTATGTTTCTATAAGTTGACATTTTCGAATTAAGATAAATAAATAAGAAAATTGTGAAAGTTTTAGTACATATGAATTATATATGAAAATTCACGGACAAGCAAACGTTGCAGAAGGGCGAGTGGATTACAATAGCTACTAGTCCTACAGGGCGAGTAGCTTTTGAAAGATTTTTACACCCCTGAATGTGTATCTCATCGAGTCACACATTTTATGTTGTGAAACGTCAAGGTTATCCTTCAAGGTCAAAGGTCAAATATATAGGTCAAAATCTATGATTAAAGACGACTATAACTTTTCAACCAATTGATACGAATACTTCATATTTGACATGCACGCATGTGTATCTCATACAGCTGAACATTTATAGTGGTGACATGTCAAGGTCATCCATCAAGGTCAATGGTCAAATTCTTTAAAATTTGCCACAACTTTTGAACAACTGCAGATAGCAACTTTATTTAGCGAGAATGTGCATCTCATGGTACCGCTTATTTCCAGTGGTGACATGTCAAGGGCAAGGTGATCCTTCAAAGTCGAAGGTTAAAATCAAAAGTAGGTAATGGGGGCATAGCTGTGTTTCACAAATTCATCTTGTTTTTGGTAAAGTAAGGCGTAACAGGAAACAAACATTTTGTTTGTTACTGTCTTATTTAATTGTTTACTATAATTCTGACCTTTTGTTTCCAGACTGAGAGTAAAGAAGGCAAACACTGTCCCATTTGCATTATCATCAGTGGAAAGTTACTGGAACAAGTTTCAAGGTAAAAGTCTGTTTTTGAAACCATTGTGATAATTAGATAATCTGCTCCACCTACCCTATGGAAACTTTGGCTTTAAAGAAACATATATGTTACTCTTCATCACTTTGATACATTTAAGGAGTGACTGGATTTTCTGTACCTCTGAATCTCCAGTAGGTGTTAAGTTTCAGAATACATATACATGTACCATATTTTACCTGGATGTAAATTGGATGTGGATTCAGAAACTTTTCTCCTAGTTGGCACTATATGAGCTATTTAGCACTGCTGTAAAACCCAACTCAATATCAACATAAAGAAAATTTTAGTGTTGACTGAATAGGCGTTTTTTGTCCTTCACTTGTCATAAAAAGGGGCCATTTCAATATCAATTTATTTAAGGGCCACTGCCCCTTTAACTCATTCTTCCACATATTATAAGAAAATTTTAATATTGACTTTCAAGAAATTTTTTGTTCTTAACTTGTCATCATAAACAAGGGGCCATTTCAATATCAATTTATTAAAGGGCCACTGGCCCTTTACCTCATTTTTCGAAATAAAGAAAATTTTAGTTACTAAAAAGTCCTTCACTTGTCAAAACAAGGGGCCATTTCAATATCAGTTTATTAAAGGGCCAGTGGCCCTTTAACTCATTCTTCCACAAAAAGAAAATTTTAGTGTTGACTTTCAATGTGTTTTTTGTCCTTAACTTGTCATAACAAGGGGCCATTTCAATATCAATTTATTAAAGGGCCAGTGGCCCTTTAACTCATTCTTCCTCAAGAAGAAAATTTTAGTCTTTACTAAAAGGGTGTTTTTTTAGTCCTTCACTTGTCATAACAAGGGGCAGTAGTCCAGTGGTAACACATTAGACTACGGTATCAGGGGTCGTGAGTTCGATCCCCCGCCGGACCAGCGCTCTCCACCTAGGGGTTAAAATTGGTACCTGTGAAGGGTCTGAGCAGGTACTGCGGCTGCATTTGATTGCGCCATATGTTGGCAGTGCTCAATATTGTAGACTCAAGATGGCTCAATGATCAGGGGAGTTAATGTACAGTCGGTCGAGCGGTCATTCGGACTGAAAGTAGACTATAACTTGGTATATATATACTAAAGGGCCAGTGGCCCTTTAACTCATTCTTTCACAAAAAGAAAATTTGAGTGTTGACTTTCAATGCGTTTTTTAGTCCTTCACCTGTCAAAACAAGGGGCCATTTCAATATCAGTTTATTAAAGGGCCACTGGCCCTTTAACTCATTCTTCCACAAAAAGAAAATTTCAATGTGTTTTTTGTCCTTGACTTGTCATAACAAGGGGCCATTTCAATATCAATTTATTAAAGGGCCAGTGGCCCTTTAACTCATTCTTCCACAAGAAGAAAATTTTAGTCTTTACTAAAAGGGTGTTTTTTTAGTCCTTCACTTGTCATAACAAGGGGCAGTAGTCTAGTGGTAACACATTAGACTACGGTATCAGGGGTCGTGAGTTCGATCCCCCGCCGGACCAGCGCTCTCCACCTAGGGGTTAAAATTGGTACCTGTGAAGGGTCTGAGCAGGTACTGCGGCTGCATTTGATTGCGCCATATGTTAGCAGTGCTCAATATTGTAGGCTCAAGATGGCTCAATGATCAGGGGAGTTAATGTACAGTCGGCTGAGCGGTCATTCGGACTGAAAGTAGACTATAACTTGGTATATATATACTAAAGGGCCAGTGGCCCTTTAACTCATTCTTTCACAAAAAGAAAATTTGAGTGTTGACTTTCAATGCGTTTTGTGTCCTTAACTTGTCATAACAAGGGGCGATTTCAATATCAATTTATTAAAGGGCAACTCATTCTTCCACATAAATTGAACCTGATTAAAATGCTGCATGACCCTCTTGTTGAAACTTCAAAGGTCTCGTAGCTTATTATACAAAATGTCTTTCAGTATAAAATTGTTTATATCTTTTCAGGAATCCTTCAAAAGAAAAAAAGGAGCAATGCACTAAAAGAATTGAAAAAAGACATTGACCATATAAAGAATCTTTCAAGTGGCTCTTCCAACACGGATTTTGACCCTATTCCAAGTACTGGTGGAACTCTAGAGACTGAGAAAATAAAATCTTGTGATGAAACTGAAGAAACACATCAAATTGTTGAACAAAAAACAAAAGAGATGCAAGGATTACAATATGTGGATTCTGGCTGTGCCAACACTGATCCAAGTACTGATAGTGAAATTGAATCCTCTGATAAAGAGAAAGATAGAAACAAGAAAAGGGAAAAGTCACCAGAAGGTGCCTATTTCGGCTCAGTGTTGTCTGGTGGAACTCTTGAGAGTCAGAAAAAAAATTCTGGTGATGAAACTGAAGATACATGTCAACTTGCAGAGGCCATGGATGATGATATAGACTTGAACATGTTTGTTGAAGAAATGGCAGAAGAGATGAAAGGATTACAAAATGTGGATTCTGGCTGTGCCAACACTGATCCAAGTACTGACAGTGAAACTGAATACTCAGATAAAGAGGAAGATAGAAACAAGAAAAGGGAAAAGTCACCAGAAGGTGCCTATTTCGGCTCAGTGTTGTCTGGTGGAACTCTTGAGAGTCAGAAAAAAAAGTCTGGTGATGAAACTGAAGATACATGTCAACTTGCAGAGGCCATGGATGATGATATAGACTTGAACATGTTTGTTGAAGAAATGGCAGAAGAGATGAAAGGATTACAAAAGGTGGATTCTGGCTGTGCCAACACTGATCCAAGTACTGATAGTGAAACTGAATCCTCTGATGAAGAGAAAGATAGAAACAAGAAAAGGGAAAAATCACCAGAAGGCGTGTTATGCGACACAGTATTGTCTGGTGGAATTCTTGAGAGTCAGAAAAAAACTGAAGAAACTCACCCACTTGCAGAGATAGATGATGATGATTTAGATCCTGACTACATTCCAAGTACTGACAGTGAAACTGAATACTCAGATAAAGAGGAAGATAGAAACAAGAAAAGGGAAAAGTCACCAGAAGGTGCCTATTTCGGCTCAGTGTTGTCTGGTGGAACTCTTGAGAGTCAGAAAAAAAAGTCTGGTGATGAAACTGAAGATACATGTCAACTTGCAGAGGCCATCGATGATGATATAGACTTGAACATGTTTGTTGAAGAAATGGCAGAAGAGATGAAAGGATTACAAAAGGTGGATAAAGATGAAGATCAAACTACCCCTCAAGATCGCGGGTTGGGTGAAGAAAGTATATTACGTGACAAAGTTGAGCCTGGCATTTTCATTAAACGATTTGTTAAGACGAATCGAGGTAAAGGCAATCACACGAAAGAGACTGAAAGACCATACGATACTGCACATGCGTGTAGATATTGTAACAACCTCTTCACTCACATTCAAAGCCATCTAGAGAATAAACACCGCAATGAAAAGGATGTTGCAATGTTGCTGAAATTGAAAGCAGAATTGGCAAAAAACCCGGAAAACCCCAAGCTAAAAAAACAAATTCGGCAGTCACAAGATATTATTCGCAATGAAGGTGACAATATTCACAATGTAAAGGTGATAAAGAGCAAAAAAGGGGAGCTTCTGGTGAATCGAAAATCATGTGAAAAAGACTTCCAGTATAAGCACTTTGGTCCTTGTCCAAAATGTCTCTTATGGATAAATACTAATTCAAACATTGCACAGCATCAAAAAAACTGCCCAAAGTCAGACGAGAGTGGCTGTCGTTTGAAAAAAAGTATCATTAAAATGCAGATGAAAACAATGTTGCAATGTGCAACCGATTCTGTATCCTCTACATTGAAACAAAAAGTATTTGGAATAATGAGAAATGATCCAATATCTGCGGTTGCTCAAACTGATGCTCTTGTGGCACAATTAGGAGATGTTTGGCTAGCCAAGAGTGTAGACAACAAACTGACAAAATATCGTACAAGTTCATTTCACATGCGTTTAGCTGCACGTCTTCTGATAGAAGCCAGAAAAAAACTTGATGACCCAAGCATGACCATGTCCGACTTCCTGAGGCCAGACAAATTTGACACCGCTGTTGACATGACATTGCTACTCTGTCAACCAGATGAAGGCGATGATCTGAAGCATCCAAGTGTGGCCCTTAAAGTTGGATATGATCTGACCAGGTTAGCGGGGCTAAAATATGCATACTGCATTAAAAATGGAGATGAAGTTGGAAAGTCTGAAGCCTCAGACTTTTTGCAACTGTTGAATTTAAGCTACAGTGGTCTACGAAAGTAAGCAAGCTCGCCCACAGTGTTGTCAAAACACGGCATTTCGACAACCGGAGGCAGCTTCCACATCCAAAAGACATACAGACAGTTGCCGTGAATTTGCAGGTGTCAGTCCTAGATCTAGACTTGAGTGACAAGACTCAGTACACCAAAGCAGCAAAAACTGTACTACCACGCTTGATGGTCTACAATCGTAGAAGAAGTGGGGAGATTCAGGCACTGACGTAAGTTTTATGACTATGCCATTGTTATTGTCCGTTCCACTTCATTTTACAGTAAAAAAAAAGGTGTTTTGTCTGTTCCAACTCAAACTAACCCAGTGTTTTTTTATCACCACTTTGGGAATGAGTTGGTACCCCTCCAATTGGGAAAAATATGCCTTAAAACGACGTAAAATACTTAATTTTGGGAAAAAATTAAGTCGTGAAAAGCTCATTTAGGGAAAAAATGGTGTCGTGAAATGCTCATTTTGGGAAAAAAGCCCTTGTTTTCAATTGGGAACAGGTCCCCCCCCAAAATAGCTGTAACCTCAATGGTTTCAGCAAAAATGCCCTTACTTGTGATCAAATTTAAGGTAATTTGTAAACAAACAAACAAAATCCCTATAGAATTCCATTGTAAATTTTGCCCAACTAAAACTTTGCTGACTTGGTGAAATTTATAAATTTACACTGGAGGTCTATGAGGATCTTATTTGTTGTCAGATTGTGTGGTGATAAAATTAGGGCTTTAGATTTCAAAAAATGCTTATAACCTCTATGTTCCTTGAAGTATAGCTTTGATATATGGTATACCTGCTCGTATGGACAAGGCCTTTCCTCACATGTGCAAATTTTACCCCCTTGACCGTGACCTCAAACTTTGCGTTTAGGTTTTGAAGTTAACAATTAACTTTTGAAAATTCCTCATAACTTACATGTTTCTTGAGATTTTGCATACGTATTTGGACAAAGCCTTGCCATGCACGTGAACATTTTTGCTTGATTGCAGACTTGCACTTAGGTTTTGAGATCCAGTGAATTTCAAATTTTATATAGTGGGCAGATGCTATTCAGAAATTATCCTATTTATTTACATGTACATGTATAAGAATTTGGGCTAGTGCTTTAAATCTGAATTTCACAAGCTGGTTATAAAGATTTATTTTTCATTATAAAGATTGAAACAATACCCTGCTTCATGATTAATTGAATCTTTATAACATCATTTTAGGTATATAACCCCTAATAAAAGTCTGTAAACATTGCCAATTCCGACAACGTGCGATGAGTTTATGGACGTTGCTCTGCGATTTCCGCGAATGTCGAGGATATTCGCGAAAATCACTGAGTGGCGTCCGTAGATCCTTCGGTTATTATCGGCGCCCACCGAAATTTGTCGACATTTGCTGATCTTTATTAGGGGTGATATACCTTAAGTATTGAAATACAGTTGTACTTATTTTTCAGTCTGGCAATGTATCATAATAGGACAAAAAAGGTGGATGATGTTGAAGAAGCCCTACTTGGAAAGTTATCCACACTAGAAAAATATCTCCTGGACAAACAAGAACTCATGTGGATAAGAGGAAAGGTACACACGGCTCTATAAAATATGATACACTATGACTGGAAAACCCACAGCCATGGGCCATTGTCAAATAAAATTGGAAACTGTCACAGAGATTGTAGGACATTGTTACAGATTTCTTTGTCTGGCTGTATATTTTTTGACCCTGTTACACAATGTCGTAGAATTTTTTAAAGCAGTGTGCGAGATGTCTTCTTCCTGGTCAGTGGATACAGCACGCTGAGAGTATTAAAATAGTATGTAATTTGTGCAAGTTTTCAATTCTATAGCCATGTGACCCATAACTCACTCTAGGGCAACATGTTTAGGATGAGCTTTTTGCTGTGTCTGTCACCTATTCTGTTGTGCATCATGTCATTGTTTTAAAAAAGTCCTTAAAACAATTCCTAAACTGCTTACAGGGTTACAACATTTTTTTTATGTTCCTTTTTTATTATTATTAATCCAATCTTTTTCCAAATTAAATCACTTGCGTTTAAAAATGGACAAAAAATTTAAAAAAAGAAGAAATATTTATATATTTCAAAACAAGTTCTGAAGCCACAAGGCCTAGAGGTCTGATATTTGGTATATAACATCTGCTAACGGTCCTTTGCAAAGTTGAAATTTATCATAATTTATAACAAACATTGCGGCATGATGATTTGTGAAAATCTGTGAGCATTGATTTGAACATTAACATTTTAGCGTGGTAAAAGAGTACCAGTGTTGATACCACAAGATGTATCTGAGGCAATGCAGTACATATCGGACCCATATGTGCGGGCACGGGGAAGTGTGAAACCAGATAACCCTTACCTGTTTGGAAACAGTGGTAAGTGAACAAATTTATTATTTTCTATGGCCAGTCATGCTGAAATAGAGTGTACACACTCTCATTCACCCACCCACTTTAGAACAGTTTTGGAAATACATGTAGTATGTTGTATTTTCATATTTATAGGTCAAAGTGACAGGAAATATAGTGTTCAAATATCCTTTTTGTGTCACCTGCTTAAGCAAAGGCAACACTTGGGGATCATCCCCATTGTCTGTCCGTCTCGCGTCACATGTCAGGCTTTATCCATCAAGCTGTTTCTATTCTAATACGCTGTTGGCAGGTGACACACAGGTTACACGGAACCCTCTTGTTTATTAATATTAACTTAATGTGATGGGACTTTTTGCCAAAATTGTAGCAAAGACTTGTTTCTACAATATGTTATAACCAGAGTATACCCTGATGAGGCAGCTCCTATATCAGGGTATACTCTGTTTGCATATGCGACAAAATCACATGGTATGGCATATCAAATAAGATTGCACCACCACACATCAGATTGAAGAAAACAATGACAACGAAACATGTTTTGCAAAGATACTTATATAAATTCAGTAAATGACAGGTCTTAGGAAACACATTTCATGTTCGAGTAGTTTTTACATGCAGATTGCACGCTTCTACTCCAAGTTGAACTTGAAAAGATATATATGTGAACAAGGTCTCAGAATATTATATGATATTGAGCCACATTGTGTTGTGTAAACTTTTTCAAATAAAACATTTGTTTTGCTTCTCCTGAAAAGTAGCTTTCCTTGTTTGGCATCTTGAATTAAGACCATCAATGTCTACCTATATTAACAGGGCATGAGGTTTTCAGTGCATGGCAATGTTTAAAAGACATCACAGAGGAGTACAGTGCCGACTTGATCCACCCTGACTTGATCCACCCTGACCGCCTAAGTTCTACTGGATACAGAGCTTACATGGCAACTGTTGCCCAGGTAAAGTCATTTTAAGCTTGTCTGATTTTTCAGTGCCAAAATATAAGCAGATGTGACTTTTTTTTAAAGGATTTTTTTTTAAACTTCAGGTACACTGTCATAACAGAGATCTTCAAAAGTCTATAATTACAGAAAAACTTAAAAAAAAAATCCTGAGCCTTAATGTCAAATTATGGATTTTATTCCAGAGAGCTTATGTTGTCACTCAGTCGTTGTCGGCATCAGTGAAAGTTGTCAGTGTCAGTGTTCACGTGAGCGTTTAGCAAATATTGAAAAAATGCTCATAACTTGAGGTATTGCAAGGCCTTTCCATGCATATGACAGTTTTCACCCCAGTGACCTTGACTCTGACCTCAGACCATGCGTTTAAGTTTCATAATCATACTTTTTGGTTAACCAGAAAGCACCCAAAGGCAAGCTTTGTTTTCCTCTGACAACTCTTGTTTATACACATGTGAGCATTTCTTCACTGAAATGAATATTTTTGAAATATAAAAAGCTTATTTCTTCTCGTTAATATTACAAATTTGCAGAAACAGATCAAGGGGGATCCTTTAGACTCCCTCTGATCTGGATTTTTTTGGGGGGGCTCAAGAGAGTGTTATAGTAGTGAATGGTTTAAATCAAATATATATATTTTTTTCTTTCAGCTGGTAGGCCTCAAGGATCATCAACTACAGTGGCTGTGTACCCACTTGGGACACACAGAAGAAATCCATAAGACCCATTATCGATACACCCTAGGAGGGATTGAACGGATCCAACTAGGAAAAATGCTCCTGCTCCAAGATAAAAACTTGGTATCAAAGTTTCAGGGCAAAGGACTGGAAGATATTCAGTATGAAGGCAAGTATATCTTGTAACGAGGGTCATTCAATAAAAAATGAAACATTGTTTATAAAATTGAAACTTTTGGATGCTGCCATTCTTTTTGATGATCACTACATGCAGTCATCATTTCTTTATGTGACGTCGTATAATTATCAGGCCTGGAATTTTGCAGACCTGAGCCTTTCAGGCTTTGGAATCTCAAATGTTTCTTATATAACCCTATTGAAAAAGCAGTTTTTAGGCAAAATCCACTCGACTTGGTCTTTCGGACGGGTAGTTATGTCGAAGACTGTGTTATCACTTGATCGTCGGAACTGCTCTTGTTGAGATGGGCGATTATGTGAGCAACTTGACTTGCATTTGTAGATTACAGCCCATTGCCTTATAAAATTGCACTTCAGATATTTACGTGACCAGGTAGCTCACTGGTAAAGCATTTGCCCTGTCAGCGAGAGGTTGCCGATAGGAGCTTCGATCTGGCTGCATAGTTTTCTGCCTTTCAACAAATGGAAATGTAACTGTATAATTTTATTGCAGACATAGTAGCCAGCATTGATGATGAACCTCAGGTTGGAGTTTATGTGGAGGAAACCGTTGAAAACAATCAGCATGATGATGATGCCGGTACAGTATATATATTATATATTATAATTTCCTCTGAAATAATTTATTGCAACAGCTCCATTCAAAGAAACTGCTACAGATATGGTATTTGAAATGCCGTTAAACATCACTTGGTCACCTTTGATAAAAGGCAGGGTCTAAGATGGGCTCTATCCCTCTCTTTTGCTAGTATGCCCAATTGCCAGATTAGCAAAAATAGACGGAATGCAGACTGTAATGTTTGGAGTAACTCTACCAAGATTTACAGGGATTGGTAGATAGGGATTTTGTTATTTTTGTAAGCATTTATATATGATGTATGGGAAATGATACTTGACAACAGTATGAATCTCTGGACAAACTACTAATCTGAAATTGGAATACTGTGAGAATTTACCCTGCCAAGGAGATATTTTCATTGTTTTCTGTCAGACTTCAACAAAACTTAAATCCTGGAAGGGCATAAAATGTAGAGATGAATTTTCATGAAGGATAGGATTACTCAAAAAAAAAAAAAATTAAGGTCTTCCTAAATCAACAAACTCGTAACATGACTGCCATAGCAACCAATATCTATTCTAACACACCTTTAACATGGGCCTACATGGACAAAGAAAGTGCATAGCAGTGTATGAATGTACAATATAACCCCACCTATTAGATTTAGCTCTGCATGTAAAAGACTGCTTCGGCGGTTTGTTTGGTCTAAATAAAGTTATTGAATCAAATAATACATGTGGATCCAGTGTTTTATGCATTCAAACACTAGTTGTCATTGATATGCTCTCTACTTCAAACCACTGGGCCTACGGCCACGTGGTTTGAATTACTTTGCATATCAAATTCGACCAATGTTTGAATGCATGATAAAACACTGGTGCGAATGTATTATTTCTTAATTCATACCACATGAGCAAAATAGTAAGTCAGGGGCTAGTATGACACTCCTGTTCATAACTGTAAATTGGGTAAATACCCCCAAAAGCAGCATATCTGTAAGCTCTGTATTAAGTTGTTTAATGTTACAAGGCTGTAAGTTATCATATGCTTTTAATATTTTCTAGACACTGTTGATGTGACTGAAGTGGCATGTGATGTTGCAGAGGTTGGGCCAAAGGAAAGGAAAAAAAGTAAGTACACGCTGTGACTTTAATATTCTAAAGTACATTTTTAGACGAGTTCTTAAAAATCCGTCTTATAGATCAATGATGTCCGGGCAGGCGGATGTCCAGGCGTCTGACTCCAGGTTTACCTTTTGGTTGGCCTTTTCGTTAAATTAGAATATCTCCTGCATATTTCAATGGATCCATTTGAAACTTGTGAGTATTTATTCACTATCACATTGGAAAGCCATATTGACAAGGACCATGACTCTTTCAACTATATTTATGGAGTTAGCTGCCCTTGTTTCGACTGAGTTATTTTTGAAAACCCATCTTTTAAAAGATTCCTTGTTGAAGATTTAATGTTGCAAACAACAGTTGAGGTGACATTAATATTACATGTAAAAAAGGTATACATTTCTGCAATTATTCTGTTTAGCTTCAAGACACAGATGGACAGAGGCGGAAATTACAGAACTTGAAATGTATGCGGAAAAATGGCTTCAAAAGAAGAAAACCCCTTCTCGAAAAGTATGTAAAACTTTCATAAGGCAAAGCAAGGAAGCTGGTGGACAGCTGCACAAGAGAAGTCCAGATTTAATTGTCAAAAAAATTAGTGCCATAAATGTGAAGGCTAGAAAGAATGAAGATGTGGATTGAAACCAGCAGGTGAAAGTGGCTTTTAAATATCCGCACAGGAGTATAGCCTGTTTGCAATAAATAATAACAAAAAAATCTTTTCAAAGTGTATTCACCATCTCCTTGATATTTTACAATCCCTGATTACAGTATACCATTTCTGACACTATCATAATTTTTGGATGGTTAGACATAGCAGATCTGTCACAAGTTGTCTCTTGAGATCAGAAATTCTTAATGGAGTTTAAAAAAGTTGTATTTTACAAGCCTTTACTGAGAAAAATAAGGCATTTCTAAATGAGTTTAAGAACTGTTGAGAGTTGATATATACACAGAGCTTGGGTAAATGTAGTGTTATTTGGCTACTTTGTTTTGAAGATGGCTAAATGTTTTAGTTATTATTTATAATGCAAAATGGCTATACTTAAGACTGAATCTAAGTGCTATGAATGTGAAGACCAGGTGAAATAAACAAGTTAATTGAATCCAGCAGATGAAAGGGTTTCCATTTTTTAACACAAGAGAAATACATAGTAATCAGTGAAGAAACTTGGTGCTATGAAGTGAAGGCTGCATGTAATATGGAGTTTTCAGAACAAGAGATTTTCAGATTGAAACCCATTACACGATTAATATTGCTGAAATAGTCACTCCATCAATACTAACTATTGTACACTAAAATATGTAATTGTGTCTTACCTACAAGAGTTTCAAGCAAACAGAATAGAGTTATGTTTGCACAAGAGCTGCAACAATTTGTTTTTATTCATCAAAAGTTGAACTTGGGAGATTTCGATTTAGTTATTGCTGCTTTAGATTTGATACTTATGGTAGACCAATGTCTTAGAAATTACATCTGACAAGACAAGCATGTTTAATTTGCTAAACTTGTTAACATACAAACTTCTGCCACTTGATAATCAAATATAACTACAGTGAAACCCCTCTAAACCGGACATGTGTGGGGACAACAAAAACATCCGGTTTAGAGGGGTTTTAACCCATAGCTTGTTTCTAGTATGTAAGGTAGCTGACCACTTAAAACAGGTTGAAAGTAAAGCAGAATGTGCCTTAAGGCGCTTTCTGCTTTACTTTCAACCTGCTTTAAGGTATCATCTTCTAGAATATAGAAAATATTTCTGATGATATATGTTCATGAATGTATTTTTTTCAGTGAAGGAATAAATCAAAGGCATAAAGATGGGTGGGAAACGGAACTAAAGTTTTTGTCCGGTTTAGAGAGAAATCTGGTATTTAGAGGTTCGGGTTTAGAGGGGTTTTACTGTATACACATTCAACATTCGGCGTGGCCAAAATTTAATGTTAAATGTGTTTAGTTATTTCTGATGCTGTCAAATTTCTGTAAAAAGGTGCTTATGATGGGTTCTGCTGCACACTATTTTTAAAAGGACTGATAGTGAATGGAATTTAATAAATTTGAGCTATAAAAAATCGAATCTTCAGTCTGGTAAATTGTTGCAGACCTAGTTTGCGCTGAAAATAAATTTGCTCGTGAATCATTTTGAGGCAAGAAATTGGGGGCCATGGTCCCTTGCATAAGAATGAACACTTAGTATTTTATGAAATCTGGACTGGAAATAAAGAGGCCAGAAAGTAAGAGGTCCTGATTTCTTGCTCGAGAATGGATCCCTAGCCATTTTTGTCATATATGGACTGAAAGTAATTGGCCAATAAATAGGGGGCCATGGCTCTTTGCTAGAATACGACTCAGTTTGTAAATTATGTAAGCTTGTTGTTGTGGAATAAGTTGTTCAACTTATTTGCAAACAAATAATTTGGGGAATCCGAGTATATTGTCGACCCATATAGGAAACAGCGTATATCAAAAAGACAACGGTTCAGGAGACACAAAAAACAGTTTTTTTTATACTTTAGGTGTAAGAAAGTACCTTCTTTGGTATTAAATTTAGATCAGACTTTGAATTGATGTACAGTCAAACCTCAATAGCTAGAACTACTGGTTACGTCAAAGTAAACTTTCGGGGTCCTTCTAAATACCATTTGCGTATATATCAAAAGGTGATGTTCAAGATCAGACGCCGAGAAACTTTGTGTCTGATCTGGAACTAAGCTTTTTGACAATAGAATTGTAATTTAATCATTACAAACCAAGAAGGAACATTTTCAACATTCTGCAGGTAGCATATTATCAGCTGTGTTGAATAAATGTTCAAAATAACATTTAGTTTGAAATACGGTTACCTCCAACTTAATGCAATGATCCTGGCGACTTCGATCTATTGAGATCTGACTGTATGTAATAACGACTGTCTGTCTAGTGTCTACTAGCATTTTTGAGTTAAAGTGATGCTAGTTTTTATGAAGATACACTGTTTTTTCTGTCGTAATTTGCTTAAGTGATAAATGTGCCATGAAGATGCATTAGTTATTTTACAACATATATTATGGCCCCTTGCTTTTAAATTTAATTGCATAGTAATGCAACCTTTTTACAGTCCCACCTGTTTTAAGTAACCATGCACCAGGGTACACAACTGATTGCTCAAATAGGCAAAAATAATGCAGGGAACACACTTTGGAGAAAGTGTTGTTTTTAGGATTGGTTGGCACTGAAAAAAAAATACTGCTTAATCCTTTTGGGCTAAATAAAAAAGGGGCTATGGGCCCCTTTCTTAAGAATGGACTCCCTGATTCCTCTAATCATTTTACGACACTTGGACTGAAAGTAAATTGCCGCCTTGAAACATTTCAAGACCAGAAAAAGAGAGTCGTAGGCCTTTCTTTTAGAATGGACCCATAGTCCTTTTTTAGATATTTAGCCCAAAAGTAATTGGCCAAGAAATATGGGGCTATGAGCCTTTGGTTTAGCAATCTTGTTATATGTTTACTGTTAAGTTACTTTATCCATGTAAAAAAGACCTTGTTTTCTATAGTAGAAGGGATGGGGGACTAACACAGGTTTCTGTGATTTCTGAATAATATCAAATAATAAATTCCATGTGGCTTGAATTTAGAGTATCCTTTTGCAGGTGCCATGTGTCTTGGCGCAAAGAAATTTCATATGATGCAAGAAAATTCTGGCAACGTGCCCATCAGGCCCTTAGGTTTCACATATGGCCCATGCATTCAGTTCGAATGCGCCAACAATTCCCATAATTTATTTTGTCCTGTAGATCTAACATTTGATCAAATGACTATAATTACTTAATTTAAACCTTAAGGTATATCAGCCCTAATAAAGATCGGCAAATGTCGACACATTTCGGTAGGCGCCGAGAATTGCCGAAGGTTCTATGGACGCCACTGGACGATTTCCGTGAATGTCCTTGACATTTGCGGAAATCGCCGAGAGACGTCGTAAACTATTCGGACGTTGTTGAAATTGCCGATGTTTGCCGACTTTTATTAGGGGTTATATTCCTTAAGTCTGATGAAAGTGTTAATCATTTTTTCTCTAAAAGCAAAATTCAATTTAGTGCAAGGAAATATTATGTCGTTGGTTTTAAAAAGGTTAACATTGTACTTGGCTTGAGGATGGTGCCTCGCTGAACATCCAAACCAGGGAACTGATTCTCCTGGGGAGAACCCTGTGATTGTAAAAGGCAACTAAGGGATTGGATGTAAACTAGAGTTTCTGCATCTCTGGTTCTCAGTTTGTAAGACGGACTGATTTAAAAAACACATCCAAAAATATTGCTGGACAAACACAGACTTTGCAGATGTGTAAAAATGTGTTACTTGAAAAGTGTCATTCCAGTGTATTCTCTCTTGTAATTTACAAAGTGTCGCTATAAAGTAGTCAACTGTTCTACAATTATGACAATGTACAACTTTAAACCATAGTGACACATTTTTACACATCTGCAAAGTCTGTGTTTGAACCCATATTGATAGAGCTTTTTTTTTTCAAGGTCCAAATGGCTCCATCACAATGTTTTCAATATACCCAATGTTACTCTATCCCATTTCTATAATTAATGACCCTTTTCAGTTTATGAGTTCATTTTGTTGACTTTAAAATAGCCTATGAGGCAATGGGCTAATTTGTTCTCTTTTCTGTGTTTAAGTTGCTTGAATAAAGATTTTAAGCTTCAAGTATATTCTCTCTCTTGTTATTTAAAACCTTAAATGATTCATAAGAATATCTCATTACTATTACATTGTCCTGAGCTTCTAGATTCCTGATAAATAACCAAACTTTTTAATGTGCTTTTTTACGTTTTCTTGACACATGAGCATGCTAATATTGCAGAACGCTACTGTAGGAGGGTTCTGCAATACTAGCATGTTGCATTAGCAATTACGGTATCCATTAGGAAAATGTGAACAAGTTTTTAGCTCACCTGAGCACAGAGTGATCAAGGTGAGCTTTTGTGGTCAATCTGCATTGTGCGTAACATAAATTTCTGCAAAATTTTTGCACCTGATGAATCCTTCAGCCTTCAAATATTGCTGTAAGGATTCAGATTCTTAAGTATGTGTCACATGACACTAGTGGATGACATTGAATGCTTAGCTAAATAAGAAAAGGGAGTGCAAGATGACAGTCACATTGTCCAGCATTCAAATTGTTAATCCATTCTGTCATACATACATGTAATAAATAATAACCTTACAACTATTAATTAACATACATTGAAATATTACACATAGAATGAAATGATTTTTGCCAGAATTGTAGCAAAATATGCTGTAAGCCAAATTTTCAAATGCATTAAAATGGGGTAATGTGTTGGAAGGGCCAATGTAGATTGGTCCATGCTTGGAGGTTATGAGGCCCTTTAAAATGTGGCTCTTAACTTTAATTAAATGGAACTGGTCTTGGTGGCCCTTTGAAATATGGCCCATTAAAATTCGGCCCCTTGCTTCATTTAAGCTGTCCGTCCGTCCGTCCGTCCGTCCGCACTCACCAAAGGGTAGTTGTGTGACTTTTTCTAACTAGTCCCACAAGTAAAATCATTAACCTGGCCATCTCTTGTGACATTAACCTGGCCATTTCTTGTGACATTAACCTGGCCAGTTGTGGGACATAGGGTTAGGGTTAGGGTTAGCTTCCAGATCATTCTTTTCCAAAGTTAGAGCCAAAAATAGTTTTTCTTGTGGGACTAGTCACACAAGAAAAGATCAAAGGAAAAAGTCACACAACTACCCATTTGTTAGCATGTCCGTCCGTCCGTCCGTTAGCAAATTCGTGTCCTGGCTATAACTTACTCATTTTTTCTCCGATTTTCAAAATTCTTTCACACAAATGTTCAGTATCACTTGAAGGTGTGTCGCGTACAAAACCCAATTGTGAACTTTCAAGGTCAAGGTCACAAATAGGGCGTTAGCAATTTTCGTGTCCTTGCTAAAACTTACTCATCTTTTCACCAATTTTCAAAATTCTTTCACACGTATGTTCAGTATCACTTGAAGGTGTGTCGCGTACAAAACCCAATGGTGAACTTTCAAGGTCAAGGTCACAAATAGGGCGTTAGCAATTCTGTCCGTCCGTCCGTTAGCAAATTCGTGTCCTGGCTATAACTTACTCATTTTTTCTCCGATTTTCAAAATTCTTTCACACAAATGTTCAGTATCACTTGAAGGTGTGTCGCGTACAAAACCCAATTGTGAACTTTCAAGGTCAAGGTCACAAATAGGGCGTTAGCAATTTTCGTGTCCTTGCTAAAACTTACTCATCTTTTCACCAATTTTCAAAATTCTTTCACACATATGTTCAGTATCACTTGAAGGTGTGTCGCGTACAAAACCCAATGGTGAACTTTCAAGGTCAAGGTCACAAATAGGGCGTTAGCAATTCTGTCCGTCCGTTAGCAAATTCGTGTCCTGGCTATAACTTACTCATTTTTTCTCCGATTTTCAAAATTCTTTCACACATATGTTCAGTATCACTTGAAGGTGTGTCGCGTACAAAACCCAATTGTGAACTTTCAAGGTCAAGGTCACAAATAGGGCTTCAGTATCACTTGAAGGTGTGTTGCATACAAAACCCAATTGTGAACTTTCAAGGTCAAGGTCACAAATAGAGCGTTAGCAAATTTTGTGTCCTGGCTGTAGCTAACTAGACCTACATCATTACCTTTAAGGTCAGTCATATTTGAAGGTGAAAGGTTAAACGCACTTATGTCACGTTCGGTTTAAACTTTCTCGACTTTTTTTCCAAAGTTCAAAAAAGTCTGAAAGTCTGAAAATGATTGCTATGTACACTGTTCTTACCATGCTCATATCTTGGATATTTTTCATTCTGGAGTTATTGCCCTTTGATAGTTTCGGGTAGCAATTTCTTGTGCAACTAACTGCTCCTTTATTTTTCAACATAATTTTATAGAACAGCATTCGGGCGTATATTGCCCCGTCTTGCGGTGCTCTTGTTGCTATTGTGTCACTCTAATTTAGGGTTATCAAAATGGCATTAACTTAAATTATTATATTCCCACAAACAGAGTTTGAGGGGGAGTATACTGGAATCAGCCTGTCGGTTGGTCGGTCGTTGGACGTCGGCCGTTGGTCTGTCCGCAAAATCTTGTACTTTCAACTCCTCCTTCAGTTTCAACCCGATTCATTTGATACTTGGCATAAATGTTACTCAGGTGTAGTAGATGTGCAAGACACAAATTTCAGGTCTCTGTGACCTTGACATTGACCTTTGGCCTTGAAATTGGTCTTGAAATTGGCAGGCAAAAGCTTGTACTTTGAACTCCTCCTTCACATTCAACCTGATTCACTTGATACTTGGCATAAATGTTACTCAGGAGTAGTAGATGTGTAAGACACAAATTTCAGGTCTCTATGAGCTTGACCTTGACCTTTGGCCTTGAAATTGGTTTTGAAATTGGCAGGCAAAATCTTGTACTTTGAACTCCTCCTTCACGTTCAACCTGATTCACTTGATACTTGGCATAAATGTTACTCAGGAGTAGTAGATGTGCAAGACACAAATTTCAAATCTCTGTGACCTTGACCTTTGTACTTGAAATTGGTCTTAAAATTGACAGGCAAAATCTTGTACTTTGAACTCCTCCTTCACTTTCAACCTGATTCACTTGATACTTGGCATAAATGTTACTCAGGAGTAGTAGATGTGCAAGACACAAATTTCAGGTCTCTGTGACCTTGACCTTGACCTTTGGCCTTGAAATTGGCAGTCAAAATCTTGTACTTTGAACTCCTCCTTCAATTTCAACCTGATTCACTTGATACTTGGCATAAATGTTACTCAGGAGTAGTATATGTGCAAGACACAAATTTCAGGTCTCTGTGACCTTGACCTTGACCTTTGGCCTTGAAATTGGTCTTGAAATTGGCAGGCAAAATCTTGTACTTTGAACTCCTCCTTCACTTTCAACCTGATTCACTTGATACTTGGCATAAATGTTACTCAGGAGTAGTAGATGTGCAAGACACAAATTTCAAATCTCTGTGACCTTGACCTTTGTCCTTGAAATTGGTCTTAAAATTGGCAGGCAAAATCTTGTACGGCGAACTCCTCCTTCACTTTCAACCTGATTTACTTGATACTTGGCATAAATGTTACTCAGGAGTAGTAGATGTGCAAGACACAAATTTCAGGTCTCTGTGACCTTGACCTTGACCTTTGGCCTTGAAATTGGCAGGCAAAATCTTGTACTTTGAACTTCTCCTTCAATTTCAACCTGATTCACTTGATAGTCTTGGCATAAATATTACTCAGGAGTAGTATATAATTATGCAAGACACAAATTTCAGGTCTCTGTGACCTTGACCTTTGTCCTTGAAATTGGTCTTGAAATTGGCAGGCAAAATCCTGTACTTTGAACTCCTCCTTCACTTTCAACCTGATTCACTTGATACTTGTTTTGGCTTGTAATATGGGGAGTTGGTGTCGCAAACTCCTCCTTCAGTTTTAAAGTTACTGAATTTATATTTGGGATACGTAATAGTCACAAATAGCAGATGCGCAAGACACAATTTTCATGTGTTTACGGTTAGCCATTGTTGAATTATCCCCCCCTGAACTTTGAATATTTTTTGTCATTTTTGCATGAAACATGGGGAGTTGGTGTCACAAACTCCTCCTTCATTTTGAAACTTATTAAATTGATACTTGCCATACATACTAAACACGAATAGTACTTGTGCAAGACACAATTTTCCTGTGTTTAGTGTTAGCCATTACAGAATTTTCTCTATTTGAACTTTGGGTATTTTTGTTATTTGGTCCTGTTACATGTTCAAAACTTGGATTTACAATCAAGGCTGCCGTGTGGGGGTATTCATCACCTTTAGTGATAGTTCTAGTTCAGCTTGTAATACTTAGAGTTATTAGATCAGGTTTATAATAAACATGATCCGAGTTTGTGATAACTTCATGTAAATGTTGCACTGTCAAATGTAGCTGTACAGGCGCTTTAAGTTTTGGTCTTGAAACCAAATCATCTGCTACAGTAAAACCCCTCTAAACCGGATGTTAAATTTAGTATAAGTATCGGTCTTGAAGACAGGTGGCAGCTTAATGCAGGGTGAAAGTCATGCAGAAAGCTCCTCTAGGATTTTAGAGGAGGTTTACTGTATATTTATTTTCACACCAGTTTTTAGCCAGATTATTCAAGAAAAATCTCAGTTTATAGTTTGACTAAAACCGGGCGGGCTTGTGGGCGGGCGGGCGGGCGTGTGGGCGGGCAGCGTGCCGTCGTTAACAAAACTTTAACATTGCCTATAACTTCTGAATTACTTAAGCTAGATAATTCATATTTTGTATGCACATATAGCTTGGATGAAGGCCTTTCATTTGATACAAGGATACATGAAATCAGGTCAAGGTCAAGGTCACTATTTTGAAAACTTTGCTGTTTTTTACAAACATTAACATTGCTATAACTTCCGAACTACAGATGCTAGGCAATTCATCTTTGGTATACAGATGGCTTTGGTAAAGGCCTTTCAGTTGATATAAAGATATTTGAAATTAGGTCAAGGTCACTATTTTGACAAGTTGGCCATCATTGAAAAACTTCGACATTTTGTCTTAACTTCTGAACCACATATGCTAGACAATTCATATATGGTATGGAGATGGTTTTGGTGAATGCCTTTCAGTTGATACAAGGATACATGAAATTGGGTCAAGGTCACTATTTTGAAAACTTGGCCGTTTTTAACAAACTTTAACATTTTGCTATAACTTCTGATCCATGAACGCTAGGCAGTTCACCTTTGGTATTCAGATAGCTTTGGTAAGGACTTTACAGGTGACATAAAGATACTTGAAACCAGGTCACGGTCAAGCTCACTATTTTGAAAACTTGACTGTCATTAAAATTTTGTTATAATGTCTGAACTTCATATGCTAGACAATTTATATTTGGTATGCAGATAGCTTGGGTGAAGGTCTTTCAGTTGATACAAGGATACATGAAATTGGTTCAAGGTCACTGTTTTGAAAACTTTGCCGTTTTTAATGAACTTTAAAATTTTGTTATAACTTATGATCTACATAAGCTAGGCAATTCATTTTGGGCATGCAGATAGATTGGGTGAAAGCCTTTCAGTTGATACAAAAATACATGAAATCAGGTCAAGGTCAAGGTTACTTATTTGAAAACTTGGTTGCCTTTAACAGACTTTAGCATTGCTTATAAGTTAAGAACTGTAAATGCAAGGCAATTCATTTTTGGTATGTAGATGGCTTGACAAAAAATTCTAAATGCAGTCATTATGCATATTTCCCTAATCATTGGGTAAATTGTTTAACTAAAAAAATCCGGCTTTAATGCGGTTTCCGCATTTTTGCTTGTTGTATCTAATTTTAACCCTTTCAAACCGGGACACATGTGCACCGTCATTGGCAAACAGTGTAGAACCAGATCAGAGGGCTCCTAGAGGAACGCTCTTATCATGGTCTGCCCTGTTTATCATTCAAAACCCACAAGCAAGTTTATTCCTTTACTCCATGAATATTCATGTAAGAAATAATGACATCATGCATATTAATTAGCTGTATTTTGTAAAATAAGATATGAACACACAAATATTTAACCAAGACAGCGAGTGCAGAGTTTGATTTATATTATATTATAAGCAAACAGAGCAGACCTTGATCAGACGGCTCCTATAGGAGCCGTCTGATCTGGGTCTACTATGTTTGCAAAGGTGTATTTATGGAGGAAAGAGTTAGGTCTTTTATACGGAGTGGACTCTGTAGTTAATACTGATGGGCTACTCCACTCTGGTAACTTATTTCTTGGGTCAAGGTCACCTTTCTAGATCAAAATATATAATAAATTCTGGCGTAAGCTCTGTGTGCCTTTTGCCTACCTCAGCAGACATTTTGTTTTATTTATTTCTGACGCAGTTGCACAAATGAGGATATTTGGCTGTTTTGAAGTAAATACTCACTAAAATCTGTCATAAAATGATAAAGTTGCGTGGTTGATTGCTAGATAATGTCACAAACAATAGATTGTAAGACGTCAGCAGACATCCCATGCAATATCGCATAAATATGCATTGAATTCAGATGAACTGGGGGATATGTTAGTACTATATTAGTTCCTATCAGCCATCTATCAGTTAATGGAAATACGTGCAGTTGAGCCATGAAGCCAAAGAAAATATGCGGCCATGGAAAAGATGTGCCTCAGTTGTTTGAAAGTGCAACATAGTAGAACCTGTCTTAAGCAAACATCAAAACGAGTCTTAATATACGTTAGACTGCACTATGACAAGACTGCGCAGAGCAATGATCAATATAACTAAAGCTCTATATATATATAACCCTTTACTCCATGAATATTTATATATGTAAGAAATAATGACATTCATGAATATTTTAATAATGGCACATGGGCACAGGAATTTCTGGCCTTGGCAGAATCTAGACATATGTTAGCAGTGCTAAATATTGTAGGCGAAAGGCTCAATGACCAGGGGAGTAAATGAACAGTCGACTGAGCGGTCATTTTTACTGAAAGTAGACTATAACTAGGTACTTTACTTTGCTATGAACAAAGGAATTTTTATTCTGGCAGAATTGGTAGAATATATCTATATTATCTCATAAGCAAACAGAAAAGACCCTGATTAGACGGCACCTATAGGAGCCAACTGATCTGGGTCTACTCTGTTTGCAAAGGTTTAGAAAGGCGTATTTATGGAGTAAACGGTTAAGTGTTGCAGGGGTTAACCCTTTCCATGTTCAATATTCATGTATTTTATGAATATTTATCACATAACCTGCGGTATGGCAGTGTCGAAATAGAGTGCTGTTAACTGCAGAAATGCACTGGTACATTGTTATGTACCCAAAGAGAGGCATAGAGTAATCACACTGTCTGTCCACTCTGTCAGTCAGTCAGTCAATTAGTCTGTTTGTCCCACATCATGTCCACTCTGTAACTCCTTCATACATGAATTGATTTCGAAATAACCTGGTTCAAAATAATGTTCACCAACTTAAGACGATGTGTCACAAAAAAAGAAACGGGTTCCTGTCTCAAATTTAAGGTCACAATTAGAGGTAAAAAATGGGGACATTCTGTTGTGTCCACTCTGTAACTCTTACTTAAGTGGATTTCAAAATAGCTTGGTACAATGTTTACCACCTTGAGATGATGTGTTGCGAAAAAGAACCTATCTCAAAGGTCAAGGTCACAATCTGGTGTCAAAGGCCAAAAATGGGGACATTTTGTCATGCTCTATTATCACAATGGTTTCAGAATGTGACTTTTACAGAGGCGTCAAAAAACGTCAATATGAGGGAATGGTTTAACCCTTTACTCCATGAACAGTCATGTAAGAAATAGTTTTATCATGAATATTACTTATACCCATTGTTATCATAGCACATAGACACAGCAAATTTTGACCATGGCAGAAACAGAAAATCATATCTATATTATATCTATAATAAGCAAACAGAGCAAACCCTGATTAGGGCCCTCCTATAGGAGCCGTCTGATCTGGGTTTACTCTGTTTGCAAAGGCATATATATACAGAATGGCATATTTCGGAGTAAAGGGTTAAAGTATTAATGTTGCCAATGTGAGTCGCCTACATTTTAGAACAAATTTATATGTTTTAGTTCTGTATCAATTACAATGTATCAGCACAGTGTTCAGATTCAGGTTCCCGAGGTCTGTATGTGTTTATCAGCAGTGTCTGGACTGGTTTCCAAGGTATTCCGATTGGTTCTGTATGTGTTTATCAGCAGTGTCTGGACTGGTTTCCAAGGTACATGTATTCCCATTGGTTCTGTATATATATATATATATGTGTGTTTGTGATATTGCAATAATATTTTGTTCTAGAAACAAGAAATTACAAGTGGCAGTATAAACTATTATTATTGATCACGAAAGTGTTTTACCATAATGTTGTTTAGGGAAATCTTCATAAAATGATCCAACAGTATTATTTCAATATAGTTATGAGATATTTATGACATATCATATATATAGATGGATGACCTTCGCTTTTTTCCTTATATGGCAATGTAAGAAAATCTTTTCTCGCTTCTCAGACGTGCTAGATAAGCTGAGTTACTAAAAATAGCAGTACTAGAAATCCTTATCTGGAACACCCCTTGTCTACTGTATTCATACGCGTGATTAGGCGAAATTGATAAAAGGGAAGTTCTATAGCCAACAACCTTATAAACTAAAATTAATATAAGTAATTAAGCATGAATATGAAATTCTATTTATATTATAAACATTTAAAAAGCCTATTTGATTAACCGAAGACGTTTTGTAGTCACCCAGTCATTTATAGTTTATGCCAAAACGTAACGTTTGTGGTTGTCATAACAAATGACGTCATTTGGTATAACGCTTTTATGCTGCAGTTTGTTGCTATTAGATATGGAAGTCGTATTACGCAATGTAAAGTAGTACTTCACAAAATCCGTTAATTTACCTGGTTTTAGGGCGTATTTCAGCGAGAAAAATAATCAAGCATGTGTTTTGTTTAAAGCCGGGGGTTTCTATACCCTCGGTTGGTCTGTTCCTGTCGGAAACTCGCTTTAACAAAACCCATGCTTGATTCTATTAGTCTTATCACTTAAATTCTTATGTGGGAAACAGGTGTACAGGCATTTGCAGTGTAGACCCAGATCAGAGACAGTGGACTGTATACATAATTAATCCTTTACTCCAAAAGATGCCTTTCTACGATTTTGCAAACAGAGTAGACCTAGATCAGACAGCTCCTGTAGTTAATCTTATTATCATTCATAATGTCATTATTGTCTTGCATGATTACAGTAAAACCTCTCTATAATGACCACTAAATTGTGTTAATTAGTTGGTATTTTGGGCAGGTGGCTGCTTAAAACAAGGTGAAAGTAAAACAGAACGCTCCTATAGGAGCGTTCTGTTTTACTTTCACCTTGCTTTAAGCATCCACCTGCCGTAAACACAAAATACTTTATGTAATTTAGTGGTCGTTATAGAGAGGTTTTACTGTATTCATAGATTAAAGAGATAACCCTTTACTCCATAAATACGCCTTTCTACGCCTTTTCAAACAGAGTACACCCAGATCAGACAGCTCCTGTAAGAGCCGTCTGATCAGGGTCTGCTCTGTTTGCTGATGAAATTATAATAGAGCTGACTCTACAGTTTCTACCAAATACCAAAACATCCTAAGTACATATACCATTATAAAAATGAAGCTAATTGATATTTAAGATGTCATTATTTTTTACACGAATATTCATGTAGTAAAGGATTAAACAATAGTGCAGTATTCCCCTTTGAATATTCAACATTTAAAGTGTTTAACTGTTTGCCAGATTTCAATATAATATTGTAGACGATTCCTTTGGTGGTCTTCCATCAATAATCTTCAAGCAATTTGGTTTCATTGAAATTCAGTACCATATTATCTCTAATAATCACTGTTTAAAAGGAGCATTTTGTACACAGGTGGTTGCTTAACCCTTTCCCGCATATTGACGCCTCTGTAAAAGTCACTTTTTTAAACCATTGTGATAAATAGAGCATTTGCTCCTATGGAGCATTAAATGCTCTATTTATCACAATGGTTTCAAGACTACTCAGATCTAAACTTTACCTTTTCTTTAGTAAATGCTCCTTTTCGGTAGATATTTTCAAAGTGGTTGGGTCTAAAAATATCCTAAGTGGGAATGGGTTAAAGCAGAATGAAAGCAAGGCAGAAAACTTCTATAGGAGCATTCTGCATTGCTTTCAATCTGCATTAAACTACTGCCTGTAAATTGAAAAACCTATATTTCTTTAACCCTTTCCCTGTTCTATGTTTATTCCAAATTTCAGTACCTACTGACTATTCATGGACAAAATAGTTACAATGAAATACGTATATGGAAGGTGTACATAAAAAATGTAGCCATTTTAGAAAGAGAAAAAACAAATCTATCAAATTCCATTAGTAAACAGAGCAGAGCAGACCCTGTTTGCAAATGCATTAACCATTGTGATAAATAGAGCATTAAATTTTGCTTCTATATTAAAAAGTCTTTATTTTTTATGAGGGAAAGAGTTTATGGTTATTGTTAGTTTAACTTGTGTTATTGATTGCTGGTCCCCACACACCCCACCCCAGAAGAAAGGGGGTGTTTATTAGATTGGGGTGGAATTTTACTTGTGTTATTGATTGCTGGTCCCCACACACCCACCCCAGAAGAAAGGGGGTGTTTATTAGATTGGGGTGGAATTTTACTTTGTGTTATTGATTGCTGGTCCCCACACACCCACCCCAGAAGAAAGGGGGTGTTTATTAGATTGGGGTGGAATTTTACTTGTGTTATTAATTGCTGGTCCCCCCACACCCCACCCCCAGAAGAAAGGGGGCATTTATTAGATTGGGGTGTTTATTAGGGAGAATACTGTGTATAAACCATTCTGAGAGTGTCTAGATCAAAGAAAAGGGAACTTTTACAACAACCCAATGAACAGAATATAGTCAATGCCGTTTAATTCATTTACATGAATATTTACATAATAATAATAATTACATCATGAAATTGTTATAATAGCACATGGACACAGGAAAGTTTGCCCATGGCAGAATCACATCATTCTATATCATATCATAAGCAAACAGAACAGACCCTGATCAGATGGCTCATACAGGAGCCATCTAATCAGGGTCTACTATGTTTGTAAAGGTGTGGAAATGTGTATTTATGGAGTAAGGGGTTAACTCTTTACTCTATAGAGAAGCCTTTTGACACATTTGCAAACAGAATAGACCAATATTAGGTAGATGCCTTTTAACACCTTTGCAAATAGTGTAGATCCAGACATCTACAGTCGGTTCCTGTATAAGCAATATGACCAGGGTCTGCTCTGTTTGCTGCTTATAGAATATCTTAGATATCTGGTTGTATAGTTATGTATTCACTTGATAGTCAGATTTTTATGCCCCCGCCTTTAGGCGATGGGGGCATTAATTTTACCTTTGTCTGTCCCGTACGTCCGTCCTCAAAATCTTTCGTCAAAGATTTCTTGGCTTGTGTAAGCTGGAATGATTTGATATTTGGTCTGAAGAATAATCATAGTTGTAATCAGTGTCTCCCCTTTTCAGGTCTGTCGTTCATCTACTTCCCGTTTGCCAGCGGGGGCATCCGTGTCCCATGGACACATTTTCTTTTATTTAAGAAAACTGGGCGGGTGGGTGGGCGGGGTTTTGTGGGGGGGGGGGGGGGGGGGGATGCCGTCGTTAACAACACCATTGCTGATAATTTGAAAATTTGGGTCAAGATCACTGTTTTGAAAACTTGGCTGTTTTTAACAAACTTTAACGTTTTGCTGTAATGTCTGATCCACGAACGCTAGGCAATTCACCTTTGGTATTCTGCATTGGTAAGGACCTTACAGATGACATAAAGATACCTGAAATCAGGTCAAGGTCAAGGTCATTATTTTGAAAACTTGTCTGTCATTAAAATTTTGTTATAACTTCTGAACTACATAAATTATGCTAGGCAATTTATATTTTATGTGCTGCAGATAGCTTGGGTGAAGGTCTTCCAGTTGAAAGATTCGGCTTTAATGCAGTCTTCGCATTTTTTGCTTGCTTTTGTCTCATTCTGTTTTTAAAATGATCACAGATTCGCTCCTATGTGTAGGGTTAATTGTAAAACTAATGCAGTTTAACTCTTCTCTTGTACGTTCCATGTTTGTTTATTTAAAATTTTGATACCTACTGAATATATTAACAAAATTGTTATAATGAAATATAGAAGGTGGAACTTTTTAGCCATTTTAGAAAGTAAAGAAACAGATTAATCAAATTCCATTGGCAAACAGAGCAGACCATGATCAGACAGCTCCTATAAGAGCCATCTGATCAGGGTCTACTGTGTTTGCAAATCCCATGAAAACACGTTTATATGAAGGAGGGTTAAGACATATGTTTGCAAATTGGTGGAAATGCATTTATATGAAGGAAAGGGCTAACTCTTTGAATGGTGGAAATTTGTGTACTATAATTTGCAAATTGTACACCAAGATCAGAAAGCTCCTGGAAAAGCTATCTGGTCAGAATTATGTACTTTTGTTATTCAGATATTCTAAATCCTCTAGTACATTATACCCTTTCTTGCTGCATGGCCTCTATTATTTATCTGATGGACCATTCCACTTTGGAAATTCAGCATTCTGAAGGTTAATTAATTAACCCTTTCCTCCACGAATATTCATGAAAAAAAATGACATCATGAATATTAATTAGATTAATTTGTTATACTAGCACATTTACACAGGATTTTTTGGTCATGACAGAAACTGTAGAATCATATTTATAGTATATATCATAAACAAACAGAGCAGACCTTGGGTCTACTCTGTTGCAGAAGTGTATAGAAGGGAGGGTAGGGTTACAGAACTTACAAGGGAACAACTCTTTCCCTGTTGAATATTCATCTAAGAAAAAAATGACATCATGAATATACTTATTAACTGAATTTTTATAATGGCATATGTACACAAGATGTTTTGGTATTGGTAGAAACTAGAATCAGATCTATATTATTCCATAAGCAAACAAAGCAGATCCTGATCAGATTACTCCTACAGGAACAATCTGATCTAAGTCTACTCTGTTTGCAGAGGTGTGGAAAGGCATTTATATAAGGGGAAAAGTAATTCTTATCATGTCGATTGTGACCAGAGTTGCATTTGCAGACAGCTTGGATCCAGATATTCCGACTGGTAACTCGGCTTCTTATCAGGATCCAAACCGTTTGTCACTCAGACAATAATTCACTACAATTGAACTAATCAGAAATCAGCAAAAAATGCTGTAGATCAAGGTTTTAGCAGGCATATATTTGTTTCTGCAGGATAAGTGTTATTAAAAAAGGAATTGCATTATAATCAGCTGGATCTCTACCAGGCAGAACGTGTCTTGATCTTATAACGGAATGTTTGCGACATTATTCTTCTATGAAGCTTTTTTGTATCACCTATAATCAGTACTTAGCTGGGAAAACAGACCAGAAAACAGGAAAGTTGAGCAAAAAGCATTACAACATTGGAAATGCACTTTTTCTATCAGGACAGTATATAGATTTAACCATTATTCCATGAATATTCAATTAAGAAATAATGACATCTGAATATTAATTATATTATATTAACCCATTTGCTCCCACGATCCCAATATTATATGGGACGTAGACAGTGTTGACTCTGATCGCGGCGTCTGATCAGAGTCTACACTGATTGCTGATAGGAAATTCAATATAAAACAAAACAAAAATGAAACTTTAGACCAGATATCCCTTAGATAAAAGGTAAACTAATCCAATATATAAGCATGGAAGAATCAACTGGGAGCAAATGGGTTATGTTATAATAGCGCATGGATAGAGGATTTTTTGGCCGTGGCAGAAACTATGGAATCATTTTCTATATTTTCTATCTAAACCCTTTCCCTGTCATAATGTTTTTTCCAAATTTCAATATCTACTGAATTATTCAGGGACAAAATGATTATAATGAAATATGGAAGGCGGAACATTATAACCATTTTAACAAGAGTACCGCATACGGTACATAATACGCCCACTTGCAAACTTTCTCTGATTCAACATGCCTTATAAGTGTTGACATTTTCTAATCTGTGCTTCAGATCTTGATTTCCATATTAAGGTGATACTATTTTTAAAACAAGAGGGTCGTCACGGGTGACAAATGCCCCCAAAGTGTTTGACACCGAAATGCATTTTGGTGGAAAAACAATACAATGTAATGCAGGTGTAACATGAAATTTTGATGCTGTTAAAAATGACACAGGAGTCAGTTCTTAACATTAGAAACAGAACCTTTGACGATTATGATAGCTAAGAAAAGAGCCAAGCGTCAAAACTTAGTTAAAAAGGACCCTAAGTCATTCTCAACGTTAAAAAGGACCCTGGGTTGATTGTCAACGTTTAAGGTATAGGAGATATGCTCTGGACAAGCTTTTTGTATCTGGTAAGATATAGGAGATATGCTCCGGACTGTAAAATTGAGGTCAAAGGTCAAGGTCAGTGATCTGAAAATGGTACATGACTCTCCCCCATCCCAAGATGAACTCACAAACCAAATTTGGATTCCGTAGCTGGTAAGGTATAGGAGAAATGCTCCAGACAAGCTTTGTGTAAAATCTAGGTCAAAGGTCAAGGTCACAGTGACCTGAAAATGGTACGCGACACACCGCCATCCCAAGATAAACTCGCACATTAAATTTGGAATC
Organism: Azorinus chamasolen; assembly: GCA_963576725.1. NCBI lineage: Eukaryota > Metazoa > Mollusca > Bivalvia > Cardiida > Solecurtidae > Azorinus > Azorinus chamasolen. Next base: position 54,653,977 of record OY755239.1, on the reverse strand, counting down.
CGTAGCTGGTAAGGTATAAGAGATATTCTCTGGACAACCTTTTTGTAAAATCGAGGTCGAAGGTCAAGGTCAAGGTCACAGTGACCTGAAAATGGTACGCGACACTCCGCCATCTGAAGGTGATCTCACAAACCAAATTTGGAATCCGTATCTGGTAAGGTATAGGAGATATGCTCTGGACAAGCTTTTTGTAAAATCGGTCAAGGTCAAGGTTAAGGTCATAGTGACCTGGAAATGGTACATGACATTCCGCCATCCCAAGATGAACTCACACACCAAATTTGGAATCTGTAGCTGGTAAGGTAAAGGAGATATGCTCCGGACAAGCTTTTTTTAAAATCGGTCAAAGGTCATGGTCAAGGTCACAGTGATCTGAAAATGGTATGCGACACTCCTCCATCCAAAGATGAACTCACACACCAAATTTGGAATCCTTAGCTGGTAAGGAATAGGAGATATACTCCGGACAAGCTTTTTGTAGCTGGTAAGGTATAAGCGGTTTTTAAAATCGAGGTCAAAGGTCAAGGTCAAGGTCACAGTGACCTGGAAATGGTACGCGACACTCCGCCATCCCAAGATGAACTCACACACCAAATTTGGAATCTGTAGCTGGTAAGGTAAAGGAGATATGCTCCGGACAAGCTTTTTGTAAAATCGGTCAAAGGTCATGGTCAAGGTCACAGTGATCTGAAAATGGTACGCGACACTCCTCCATCCCAAGATGAACTAACACACCAAATTTGGAATCCTTAGCTGGTAAGGTATAGGAGATATACTCCGGACAAGCTTTTTGTAGCTGGTAAGGCATAAGCTTTTTTTAAAATCGAGGTCACAGGTCAAGGTCAAGGTTACAGTGACCTGGAAATGGTACGCGACACTCCGCCATCCTAAGATGAACTCACACACCAAATTTGGAATCTGTAGCTGGTAAGGTAAAGGAGATATGATCCGGACAAGCTTTTTGTAAAATCAAGGTCAAAGGTCAAGGTCAAGGTCACAGTGACATGAAAATGGTACGCGACACTCCCCCATCCCAAGATGAACTCACACACCAAATTTGGTATCCGTAGCTGATGTGACAAAGGAAATATACTCCGGACAAAAGGTACACACACCCACACACACACACACACACCCACCCACCCACACACCAACCCATCCACCCACCCACCCACCCACCCACCCACACACCCACCCACACACGCACGGTGCGATCACTATATGCCGCCAAAGCCTAGCTTTGGGGGCATAAAAATTGAAGTAAATAACTTATTAAATAAAAGAGTTACAGCTAATCCTCATATTTGCAGATTTTTGAAAAGTGCAACGGGCATAACTCTGTAAAAACAAACTGAATGAACCTCAAAATTAGCTCAGCTTCAGATTTTGTTGCTTAAAACATTTGTGTTAAGTTTCATTTATATCATTTTAATAGTTCTCCCTGAAAACAAGAGACAAACTAAAAGCTGACTGACAAACAAAGCAACAAACACACAAAGTTCAAGGACCATAACTTTAGAATAAAATGACTTACCAAACACCCCGCAATATACGTGAAAATTCATATTAAGGTTTAACCATATAAAAAAATTGAAGTAAATATCATTTCAAATGAAAAAGTGATGGCCATCCCCATATATATTTGCATAGATTTGCATTTTTTTTTTTTTTAAGTGAAAGGGCCATAACTCAAAAACGACAAATCAAATGAACCTCAGAATTGACTTAGCTTCAGGGATCTTGATGCATTAAACATGTGTGTGAAGTTTCATTAATATCTGTCAAACAGTTTTCCCAGGAAACGGCGGACAAACTATATGCATATATTTGCATTATTTTTTATGTAAAAGGGCCATAACTCTGAAACAAAAAATCAAATGATCCTCAGAATTGTCTCAGCTTCAGATCTTGATGCATTTGTCATTTGTGTGAAGTTTCATTAATATCTGTCATATAGTTTTCCCAGAAAACAGCAGACAAACTATTTGCATGAATTTGCACTATTTTTTAAGTAAAAGGGCCATAACTCTAAAACGACAAATCAAATGAACCTCGGAATCGACTCAGCTTCAGATCTTGATGCATTAAACATTTGTGTGAAGTTTCATTAATACCTCTTAAACAGTTTTCCCAGAAAGCAGCGGACAAACTATTTGCATATTTTTTAGGACAAGGGCCATAACTCTGAAATGAAAAATCAAATGAACCTCAGAATCAACTCAGCTTCAGATCTTCATGCATTAAACATTTGTGTGAAGTTTCATTAATATCTGTCAAATAGTTTTCCCAGAAAACAGCGGACAAACAAAATGTTGACGGACGAACGAACGAACGAACGAACAAACGAACGAACGAACGAACGAACGGACGGACGGACGGACAGGGCCACGACAATATACGACCACCTTTATTAGGTGGGCGTATAAAAACTAAAGATATGGATTTATCAAATTCAATTAGCAAACAGAGCATGCCCTGATCAGATGGCTCCTTTAGGAAAGCTCTGTTTGCAGATGCATGAAAACACTTTTATATGAAGGAAAGGGTTAGATCTGAGTTTACTCTGTTTATAAAGGCAGAGAAAGGTGTACTTATAGAGTAAAGAGTTAAAATATGATTTCTCTTATGAAGCAAAACCTTTTCTTCATAATCTCAACAAAATTTATATGCAAAGAAATTTTCCTACCAATCATGATAATATTTTGTCCAAGTATTGCTGTTTTTCTTGCGTATGTTAACTCTTATCTCGCTATCCATAATCCGACTCACATTTGCAAACAGCTTGGATCCAGATTAGATGCCTTGGCTGTTTGATGACACTGTGTCGTTGGTTTTTAAAAAGCTTGGTCGAATCGGATGTACAAAACACAAATGTGCCAAATGTTTTCACAGTAGAGTAACGGTTAACCCTTACAATGCTGACTTTTCAAATGGACTATTCCAAAATTCATACAGGTTAAGCTTATTTTGAATATATAGGGAAGCATAACATGACAAACAGTGCAGACCCTGATGAGAGGGCTCCTCTAGGAGCCCTCTCATCTGGGTCTACACTGTTTGCAAAGGATATTTAAAGTGACTCATGTCTTGCACAGTAAGGGTTAAAGAATTCATAATATAACTTAACCAGTGAGCAAAGACAAAGACTTTAGGAAGAAATGTTCGTTTATTTCAACACTTTGACAAATGATATGTTTAGTCATGTTACAGTATCAACAGTCTAGACAGGATGATGTATTGCAGTAGATATTAGATCACAGACTTTGTTTGGCAGACACACAATTTGATAGCCTGGAAATCTGAGAAGTACCTCTGCATAGATTCTTCTCTGTTATCTTTTTATAGCCCACCTAATAAAGGTGGTCGTATATTGTCGTGGCCCTGTCCGTCCGTCCGTTCGTTCGATCGTTCGTTCGTTCATCCGTCAACATTTTGTTTGTCCGCTGTTTTCTGGGAAAACTATTTGACAGATATTAATGAAACTTCACACAAATGTTTAATGCATCAAGATCTGAAGCTGATTGATTCTGAGGTTCATTTGATTTTTCATTTCAGAGTTATGGCCCTTGTTTTAAAAAAATGCAAATAGTTTGTCCGCTGGTTTCTGGAAAAAATAATAAAAAGATATTAATGAAACTTCACACAAATGTTAAATGCATCAAGATCTGAAGCTGAGTCGATTCTGAGGTTCATTTGATTTGTCGTTTCAGAGTTATGGCCCTTTTACTTAAAAATAGTGCAAATACATGCAAATAGTTTGTCCGCTGTTTTCTGGGAAAACTATTTGAGAGATATTAATGAAACTTCACAAAAATGTTTAATGCATCAAGATCTGAAGCTGAGTTGATTCTGAGGTTCATTTGATTTTTCATTTCAGAGTTGTGGCCCTTGTTTTAAAAAAATGCAAATAGTTTGTCCGCTGTTTTCTGGGAAAACTATTTGAGAGATATTAATGAAACTTCACAAAAATGTTTAATGCATCAAGATCTGAAGCTGAGTTGATTCTTAGGTTCATTTGATTTTTCATTTCAGAATTGTGGCCCTTGTTTTAAAAAAATGCAAATAGTTTGTCCGCTGTTTTCTGGGAAAAATATTTAAAAGATATTAATGAAACTTCACATAAATGTTTAATGCATCAAGATCTGAAGCTGAGTCGATTCTGAGGATCATTTGATTTGTCGTTTCGGAGTTATGGCCCTTTTACTTAAAAATAGTGCAAATAGTTTGTCCACTGTTTTCTGGGAAAACTATTTGACAGATATTAATGAAACTTCACACAAATGTTTAATGCATCAAGATCTGAAGCTGAGTTGATTCTGAGGATCATTGGATTTTTCATTTCAGAGTTATGGCCCTTGTCCTTAAAAAATATGCAAACAGCTTGTCCGCTGTTTTCTGGAAAAACTATTTGAGAGATATTAATGAAACTTCACACAAATGTTTAATGCATCAAGATCTGAAACTGAATTGATTCTGGGGATCATTTGATTTTTCTTTTCAGAGTTATGGCCCTTGTCCTTAAAAAATAATGCAAATACATGCAAATAGTTTGTCTGCTGTTTTCTGGGAAAACTATTTGAGAGATATTAATGAAACTTCACAAAAATGTTTAATGCATCAAGATCTGAAGCTGAGTTGATTCTGAGGATCATTTGATTTTTCTTTTCAGAGTTATGGCCCTTGTCCTTCAAAAATAATGCAAATACATGCAAATAGTTTGTCCGCTGTTTTCTGGGAAAACTATTTGAGAGATATTAATGAAACTTCACAAAAATGTTTAATGCATCAAGATCTGAAGCTGAGTTGATTCTGAGGTTCGTTTGATTTTTCATTTCAGAGTTATGGCCCTTGTCCTAAAAAATATGCAAATAGTTTGTCCGCTGTTTTCTGAGAAAACTATTTGAGAGATATTAATGAAACTTCACAAAAATGTTTAATGCATCAAGATCTGAAGCTGAGTAGATTTTGAGGTTTATCTGATTTGTCGTTTACTTAGAAATAATGCAAATATATGCATATAGTTTGTCCGCTGTTTTCTAAACTGTTTGACAGATATTAATGAAACTTCATACACATGTTTAATGCATCAAGACCTGAAACTAAGTTGATTCTGAGGATCATTTGATTTGTTGTTTCAGAGTTATGGCCCTTGCACCTAAAAAAAGAATGCAAATCTATGCAAATATGAAGATGGCCATAACTTTTCATATGAAATGTTATTTACTTCAATTTTTTTAAAAAATAGTATCACCTTAATATGGAAATCAAGATCTGAAGCACAGATTAGAAAATGTCAACACTTATAAGGCATGTTGAATCGGAGAACATTTGCAAGTGGGCGTATTATGTACCGTATGCGGTACTCTTGTTAACCCTTTCCTTCATATAAACTTGTTTTCACACATCTGCAAACAGAAAAGACCCAGATCAGATGGCTCCTATAGGAGCCGTCTGATCAGGGTCTGCTCTGTTTGCTTATGGAATTTTATAGAACTGTTTCTTTAGTTTCTAAAATGGCTACAATGTTCCACATTCCATATGTTATTTTGTTTGTGATTATTCAGTAGGTTTTGAAATTTGGAATAAATATAGAACCATCCTCCATGGTCATCAACTATCAGTGTCCATCCTCCATGATCATTAACTGTTAATTTGATCCTTTATTGATATATATTCTTGTAAGAAATAATGGCATCATGAATATTAATTAGCCAAATTTTTATGCCTCCAAATCAAGGTTTTGGTGGCATGTAGTATTTGAACTGTCCGTGTGTTCGTTTTTGTATCCGTGTACACCTTGACCAAAAGTAGGAATGCCAATTTTGGTGTGTGTGTGTGTGTAACTATATCTTGGGATGGCAGAGTGTTGCATACCGTTTTCAGGCCACCTTGACCTTTGACCTCAACCTTGTCAGGAGCTACCGTAATTCTATATCACTTGAGGTAGGAATGCCAAATTTGCTGTGTGAGTACATCTTGGTATGGCAGAGTATTGCATACCATGCCTGCAGGCCTTTAGATGTCATTGGTATGTCTCTGACATTATGCTTTATTCTAGTGAGATAGGCTGAAGTATAATCACTGGCTACACAGCTATAGAAAAACCTTGTCCATACATATCTCCTATATTACTTGAGGTAGGAATGTAGTGTTTGAGTACATCTTGGGATGGAAGGGTCTTGTGTACCATTTTCTGGTCACCTTGACCTTGACCGCTGACCCCAGCTATAGAAAATCTGCTATATTTCATGATAAAATATCAACCCAGCAATATAGAAACCCGACAGAACAACAGTTGATCAAAATGTTGTGTCAAACAACTGTAAACTGTTTTAGCTCACCAGAGCACAAAGTGCTCAGGATGAGCTTTTGTTATCGCCTGATGTCCGCAGTCGTCGGCATGTGTTGTGCATTGTCAGTTGTCAACAATTTGAAAATCTTCTCCTCTGAATCTATAGTGTTCTCACATTTCATCTTTGGCACATAGAATCATCTGTATTCTGTAGGTCCTCTACAAAAGTTGTATAAATTATGTCCCTGGGGTCAAAATTGACCCTGCCCAGGGATGCCTTGTTTGTTTTATTTAGAAACATATATAGTGAAAACTTTGAAAATCTTCTCCTGAAACTGGAAGGTTCTCAGCTTTCATAATTGGCACTTAGCATCAACTTTAGGTCTTCTACTGAAGTTATTGAAATTATGCCCCTGGGGTCAAAATTGACACCGACCCTGGGGTGGCCAGTTTTCTATAAAAACATATAGTGAAAACTTCTCCTCTGAAACTGGAAGGTTTCTAAGCTTTCATATTTGGCACAAAACATCATCTTGAGTTCCTCTACAAAATTTTATAAGTTCTGCCCCTGGGGTCAAAATTGGCCCCACCCAAGGGGTGGCCAGTTTTTAGCTCACCTGAGCAAAGCTCAGGGTGAGCTTTTGGGATACTTGAATGTCCGGCGTCTGTCGTGCGTCGTCAACAATTTGCTAGTGAACACTCTAGTGGTCACAATTTCAGTCCAATCTTCATGAAACTTGTTCAGAATGATTTTCTTGATAAAGAGTTTGAAAGTGGGTCACGTGGGGTTAAAAACTAGGTCAAATAGTAGGAAAACCTTGTGAACACTCTAGAGGTAACATTTTAAACCCATTCTTCATGAAACTTGGTCAGAATGATTTTCCTAATAAAATCTCGGATGATCTGAAAGCGGGTCTCGTGCAGTCAAAAACTAGGTCACTAGGTCAAATAGTAGAAAAGCCTTGTGAACACTCTAGAGGTCACATTTTTGGTCAAATCTTCATGAAACTTTATCAGAATGATTGTCCTAATAATATTGGATGAGTTTGAAAGTGGGTCATATGGAGTAAAACAAACTAGGTCACTAGGTCAGATAGTAGAAAAAACCCATGAACATTCTAGAGGTCACATTTGTGGCCGAATCTTCATGAAACTTGGTCAGAATGATTGTTTTGATAAAATCTTGGACGAGTTTGAAAGTGGGTCACATTGGGTTAAAGACTAGGTCACTATGTCAAACAGTAGAAAAACCTTGTGAACTTTCTAGAGGTCACATATTTACCCCAATCTTCATGAAATTTGGTCAGAATGATTGCCCTAATAAAATATCGGACAAATTTGAAAGCGGGTCACATGCGGTCAAAAACTATGTCACTAGGTGAAATAGTAGAAAAACCCTGTTAACACTCTAGAGGTCACATTTGTGGCAGAATCATCATGAAACTTTATCAGAATTATTGTTTTGATAAAATCTTGGACGAGTTAGAAAGTGGATCACGCGGGGTTAAAAACTAGGTCAAACAATAGAAAAACCATGTGAACACTCTAGTGGTTACATTTTTTTGTCAATCTTTATGAAACTTGGTCAGAATAATTGTCTTGATAAAGTCTTGGATGAGTTTGAAAGTGGGTCATGTTGGGTCAAAAACTAGGTCACTAGGTCAAATAGTAGAAAAACCTTGTGAACACACTAGAGGCCACATTTGTGGCCAAATCTTCATGAAATTTTATCAGAATGATTGTCTTGATAAAATCTCAGACGAGTTCGAAAGTGTGTCACCTGGGGTTAAAACTAGGCCACTAGGTCAAATAGTAGGAAAACCTTGTGAACACTCAAGAGGTCACATTTTTAGCCTAATCTTCATGAAACTTGGTCAGGATGATTGTCCTAATAAAATATCGGACAAGTTTGAAAGTGGGTCATGCGGGGTCAGGAACTAGGTCACTAGGTCAAATAGTAGAAAAAGGCCGTGAGCACTCTTGAAGTCACATTTGTGGGCGAATCTTCATGAAACTTGCTCAGAATGATTGTTTTGATAAAGTCGCAGATGAGTTTGAAAGTGGATCATTTGGGGTCAAAAACTAGGTCACTAGGTCAGCTAGTAGGAAAACCTTGTGAACACTCAAGAGGTCACATTTTAGCTGAATTTTCATGAAACTTTATCAGAACGATTGTTTTGATAAAATCTGGGAAGAGTTTGAAAGTGGGTCATGTGGGGTAAAAAAATAGGTCACTAGATTAAACAGTAGAAAAACCTTGTGAACAATCTAGTGGTCACATTTTATGTCCAATCTTCATGAAACTTGGTCAGAATAATTGTCTTGATAAAATCTTGGACGAGTTTGAAAGTGTGTTAAGTGGGGTCAAAATGTAGGTCACTGGGTCATATCTTAGAAACATTTTGTTTACACTCCAGCGGCCATATTTTTAGCCCAATCTTCCTCAAACGTGCTCAGAATGTTTGTCTTTGTTATATCAAGGTTGAGGTTGATCATGGGGAGGCGGGATGAATAAGTAGGTCACTTGGTCGAATCTTAGAAAAATCACTCTAGATAGTACATTTTTAGCCTAATTTTCATTCGTCAGAATGATTGTCTTGATAAAATCAATATTCTAAATCTTTGAAAATCTTGTTCTCCAGAACTAATGTTCCTCTATCAGCATTGTTCAAATATTGTCCCTTAGGTCAATATTGGCCCAATCCTGGGGCTACCCAGCTATAATCTTAAAACTATGGTAATCAGGTGAGCGATTATGGGCCATCTTGGCCCTATTGTCTATAGAAACATATAGTGAAAACTTTGAAAATCTTCTCCAAATTTGAAACTGGACGGTTCTCAGCCTTCAATTCGGCTTTACAAATCTAACTAGGGAAAAAGGGAGTTTGGGGGTCTTAACCCTTTCCCTGTTCTATATTTATTTTAAATTTTAATACCTAATGAATATTCATGGACAATATACCAGCAGTTATAATGAAATATGGAAGATTGGACATAAAATGTAGCCATTTTAGAAAGTAAAGAAAACAGATTAACCGAATTCCATTAGCAAATAGAGCAGACCCTGATCATACGGCTCCTATAGAGCTGTCTAATCCAGATCTACTCTGTTTGCAAGTGTTTGAACAAGTGTTTATATGAAGTAAAGGGTTAACTGTTATCCCACTACTCTCTCCATATCTCTCATTTGCAAACAGCTTGGATCCAGATGAGATGCCGTGTAACTCAGCATCTCATCTGGATTCAAGCTGTTTTAAAATAACTACTTCAAACTGAAGAAGTCAAAATTGTGATCAAGACGAAGTAGTCGAAATTGCACCAGAATTAAATTTGAGGAGAACTTATTTTTTCACAGCGAGGTAAGGGCTAATAGTTAGTATAACCCTGTACTCCACGAATATTCATTTAAGAAATAAATAACATCACAAATATTATTTAGATTATTTTTTATAATGGCACATGAACACAGGAATTCTTTGGTCCTGGCAGAAAATGTAGAATCATATCTACATTATTTCATAAGCAAACTGAGCAGATCCTGATCAGATGGCTCCTACAGGAGCTGTCTGATCTGGATCTACTCTGCTTACAAAAGCATAGAAAAGTGTATTTATGGAGTAAAGGGATAATTACAGTAGTTAATTGTTTTTTAACTAAGCCCTCGATATGTTTCTAGTGTCAAAAAAAGGAGCTATTATGCATTTGGCGCATTTAAAAAATGCTTAAAATACATGTATACAAAAGTCATTTGCATATATTATGCTGTATGAAAGAAGTATATCGCAAGCTTAGGAAACCTATTGAATACCTCGATGTAACATCGCTGATGTTTCAGTTTTATTCAGGTAGGGTTTAAGTTTCGTATCATTCTGTTCGCGCTACTTTGCATCTCTGAGGCCACTTCCGACAAACGCCGTTATGTAAACAGTGTGATCATTGGCAACCATTAATGAAACCATTATTGAAAGTATGCATTCATTGTAGGGACTTCCTCGTTAACCCTTTAACCCTTTCCCTCATATAAACGTGTTTTCACGCATTTGCAAACAGAGTAGACCAAGATCAGACGGCCCCTAGAGGAGCCGTCTGATCAGGGTCTGCTCTGTTTGCTAATAGAATTTGATAGATCAGTTTATTTGCCGTCTAAAATGTCTACAATGTTGCACCTTCCATATTTCTTTATAACTATTTTGTTAATGAATATTCAGTAGGTATTGACATTTGGTCTAAATATAGAACAGGGAAAGGGTCAATCCATAATGAAAACAGGAAGTTTTGGCCACGGCAGCAACAATGCATGTTGAAGCAGTTCTGTATTATTTCATAAGCAAACTGAACAGACTGCTCCTGCAGGAGCCATTTAACCCTTCGCTTGCTGAATTTTAAAATACATTTCTCCTTCTTTACCCATGCCCTGTTGTATAATTACATATATCTTCACTGTGTACAAGTATTGCGCTGTGCAATCACTGCTGTGGAGTGCACTGGTTGCACAATCAATTTGTAAATAGTGCAGACCCTGATGAGACAGCTCCTGCAGGAGCTGTCTCATCTGGGTCTTCACGATTTACAGGTAGGTATATTGACGCGAATAGCAAGCGAAGGGTTAATCTTGGTTTACTCAAGCTATAAAAAGGCATATATGTAGAGTAAAGGGTTAAATTGCCTAATATTGTAAGTGTACATAACAGCCCAAATTAATAGGCAATTTGTTGATTATTTAGATGAAATACAGACTAACTCGATGACTCCTTCCTCCTTTGACTCCTTCCATCAGTGTCTCCTATCATTGACTCCTTCCATCATTGTCTCCTTCCTTCCTTGACTCTTTCTATCATTTACTTCTTCCACTATTAAATCCTTCCATCATTGACTCTTTCCATTATTGAATCATTCCATCATTGAATCTTTCCATTATTGACTCCTTCCATCATTATGTCTCCTTTCATTATTGACTCCTTTCATCATTGACTCCTTCCATCATTGACTCCTTCCATCATTGATTCCTTCCATCATTGTCCCCTTCCATCTTTGTCTCCTTCCATTATTGACTCTTTCCATTATTGACTCGTTCCATTATTAACTCCTTCCATCATTGTCTCTTTCCATTATTGACTCCTTTCATCATTGTCTCCTTCAATTATTGAGTCATTCTATCATTTTCTCCTTCCATCATTGACTCCTTCCTGATTCGTGTCGCCTTTCATCATTGTCTCCTTCCATCATTGTCCCCTTCCATTATTGACTGTTTCCAATTTTGACTCCTTCTATCAATGTCTCCTTCCATTATTGACTTGTTCCATTTTTAAATTGTTTCATTTTTGACTCCTTCCATCATTGTCTCCTTCCATTATTGACTCCCTCCGACATTGACGCCTCCTTCTATTGAAATTACCACTGTTAATATCGAAACAAATATTGATTATCATGGGAAAGTGCCTATTATATAAACATTTTGTTCATTAACCCTTTGAATGCTGAATAGTCAAAGTGGAATCACCCATTAGTGTTTAACTACAGAGTCCATTCAGCATGAAAAGCTTATAGGACTGGCTGGACCCTCTGATCTAGCTTTGCACTGTTTGCAAATGACAGTACAATGATTTCCCACATTCAAAGATTTAAGAATCATGACCTTCTGACTCTGTCCGATTGATTATTCTCAGAATACAGAACATTTGTGATGCATAATTATGTCAAAGTGAGAACTCATACACCACTTATATTTGTCAGTGTTTCACTGGCATTTTATATACAGTAGTGACTATAAAATGAATATACAGTAGAACCCCTCTAATGTGACCACTTAATAAATACACATGGTTGTCTTTATAAGCAGATGGTTGCTTAATGCAGGGCAAAACTAGGAGCTTTCTGCATTACATTTGTTCTGCATTAAGCTACCACCTGCATCTAGCACCCAGAATTATAGCTATTTTAGGTGGTCGCATTAGCGGGATTTTACTGTACCTTGGGATTTATTAGAGCAAGTGGTAACGTTTAGCCTTTTCCCTGTTCAATATTCATGCAAGAAATAATGACATCATGAATATTTATTTACTGAACGTTTACGATGCAAACTTTTCAACAAATGTGTTTGCTTTGACAAATTTTAGCTTTAGAATTAGATCTATATCATGTCAAATTTTAGCAAACAGCAGACCCTGGTCAGACATTCAAAGATTTAAGATATGACCTTCTGACTCTGTCTGATTGATTATTCTCAGAATACAGAACATTTGTGATGCATAATTATGTCAAAGTGAGAACTCATACACCACTTATAACGTCTGATCTGGGTCTACTTTGTTTGCAAATGCATGAAAAGGCTTTTAAATGAAGGAAAGGTTGACCATTTCCCTCATATAAACACTTTTCACTACTTTGAAAACAGTGTAGACCCAGATCAGACAGTTTCTGTAGGAGCCACCTGATCAGGGTCTGCTCTGTTTGCTTATAAACCTATAAAAGATCTGACCCTACAGCTCCTACCAATACCACAAAATCTTGTGTATATAATTATGCTATTATAAAATTCGGCTAATAAATTTTCATGAGGCATAAATGACTATCACGATAGTATTGCGATAGTCAAAATACTATCTGGATACCATTACAATAGTTAGAAACTATTGCAATACTATAACAAACGTTTTCTTCTCAAACTTATAAGAGAAGGGTAGCATATCAAAATGACTAGATCAACACTTAAAATCAGCCTTCTTGCCTCAATAATTATAACAAGCAAAAAATGAGGAAACCTCATTAAAGCTGGATCTTTTTGTGTTAACAATTTACCTAATGATTATTTTATTGATATAGGTCTTTACGTCGCTTCAACACAGTTTCAGTTAATTCGCGACGTCAAACTAATTACAGGTGGAGGAAGCTGTCTGCATACCAAATATAAATTGTTTAGCATATGTAGTTCAGAATAGTGACCTTGACCTTGACCTGATTTCATGTATCCTTGTGTCAACTGAAAGGCCTTCATCAAAAATATCTTCATACCATTTATGAATTGTCTATCGCATGTGGTCTCGGAGGTTAAGACAAGTTGTTGAAGTTTTTCAGTGATGTCAAAATAGTGACCTTGACCTAATTTCAAATATCTTTATATCAACTGAAAGGTTTTTACAAAGCCATTGGTATACCAAAGATGAATTGCCTAGCATTTGTAGTTCAGAAGTTATAGCAATGTTAAAGTTTGTTAAAAAACGGCAAAGTAATCTAAATAGTGACCTTGGCCTGATTTCATGTATCCTTGTATCAAATAAAAGGTCTTCAGCCAAGCTATCTGCATACCAAATATGAATTAATTAGCATAATTATGTAGTTAAGAAGTTATAACAAAATTTTAATGATAGCCAAGTTTTCAAAATAGTGACCTTGACCTAGTTTGATCTTATTTAACGTATCTTTATCTCAGTTCCTTACCAAAGCTATCTGAATACCAAAGGTGAATTGCCTAGCGTTTGTGGATTAGAAGTTATAGCAAAATGTTAAAGTTTGTTAAAAACAGCAAAGTTTTCAAAATAGTGATCTTGACCTAATTTCAAATATCTTTATATTAACTGAAACGTTTTTACAAATCCATCTGTATACCAAAGATGAATTGCCTATTTCTACTTGAGGTAGGAATGCCAAATTTGGTGTTTGAGTACTTCTTGCGACAGCAGAGTGTCGCATACCATTTTCAGGTCTGTGACCTTGACTGGAAATAGAAAAACCTTTTCCAGAGCATATATCCTATATTACTTCAAGTAGGAATGCCAAATTTGGTGTGTGAGTACATCTTTGGATGGCATAGTGTCACATACCATTTTCAGGTCTCTGTGACCTTGACCTTGACCACTGACCTGAGCTATAGATAACCTTTTGTACACCTTATCCAAATTGCATCTCATATATTATTTGAGGTAGGAACTCTAGTACATCTTTGGACAGCAGAGTGTGCGTACCATTTCCAGGTCTCCGTGACCTTGACCCTGACCGCTTGCCTCAAGTATAGAAAAACCTTGTCTGGAGCAACTATTTTTATCTCCCATACTGCCTGAGATAGGAATGCAAAATTAGGTGTGTGACTACATCTTGGGGTGGCAGAGTGTCACATACAGTTTCAGGTCAGTGTGACCATGACCGCTGACGTGAGATATAGAAAAACCTTGTTTGGAACATATCTCCTATATTACTTGAAGTAGGAATACTAAATTTGGTCTGTAAGTTCATCTTAGCAAAAAAAAGAGTGTAGCATACCACTTTCAGGTCTTTGTTATCGTGACTTGTTGGAAGCATATCTCCTATATTACTAAGGTAGGAATGCCATCTTTCGTGTGTGAGTACATCTCGGGATTTCAGGTCACACTGTGCAACACTTTTCAATATCATTGTTTGGCTTTTGGGGCATTTGTCACCTATTTTTTTCACACATTTCTTGTTCTATTGCATATGTAATTTTATTGCATGTGAAATTGAGAAATGATGTATGTTTAAACTAAAAAACAGTTTAAACAGGCAACTATAATATTAGATTCATGAGGAATATTAGTGTGTGTGTGTGTTGTTGGGGGGGGTGGGGTAGAAAAATATTCAGATTGTGGGGATGGGAAGCTCCGATTGGTTCCATATAGAAAGAGTTACTGTACAACTTACATATATATGCTAAAAATAGAAAACAAAAATCTCTACTAGCTAGTACCTCCTGCTTAAGCAGAGAAATGATCAAAGAACCATTTAACCCTTTACTCCATGAATATTCATGCAAGAAATAATGATGTCATGAATATTAATTAGATTAATTGCAATTATAACATATGGACAAAGGAACTTTGGCCATGGCAGAAACTGTAAAATCATACCTATATTATATCATAAGCAAACAAAGCAGACCTTGATGAGACAGCTCCTACAGGAGTTGTCTGATCTGGATCTACTCAGTTTGCAAAGGCGTAGAAAGGTGTATTTATGGAGTAAAGGATTAAAATTATCTAACTGGGTTTCTCAGTTCTCAAATAACTGCATTCTAAGCCGCATCCATAGTTGTAAATCACAAGTTTGATTTTAATTGTCATCGAAAAGTTAAAGCATGTATTAAAAAAGTGGAGAAAATACAGTTGAACTTCGATATCTCAAACTCGGATAACTTGAGATTACTCGGATTAAAAGTTCAGTCCATCCAAAATTTATAATACAGAATTGTTCTAAAATGTATCACTACATATATCTAGAAACAAGTCACATGTGACAGCTTAATTCAGGTCGAAAGTAATGCTGAAAGACCTGCATTAAGCTGTGAACTTGAGATTATAAATCGGATGACTCGAACCTCTTGTTATCTTAAACTTATTTGTATGGTTCCTTGAAGTGCGAGATATCGACTTCAACTGTAGATTGTTTTCAGCTCTGTCATTCAGGGGAAACATTGTACACTGCATAAAATAATATGCTAGTTATAAATTTTCAGCATCGTCACATTCTGCACTGAATTTAATAAATGTTTCCTAGAACAAGCTGCAGTCAAACACTTAATCAACTCATTATCTCCACTGGGGAACACATGCAATATGAACCATGTGTCAAGAGACTGGAGAATTACATATTGATGACTGAGTGCACAACTATTATAAGTACTCTTTACCCTAATTACCCTACATATTCAGGCCGACAAACTGTATAGACCCAGATCAAATGGCTCCTGACAGAGCCATTTGGTCTGGGTTTATACCATTTTATAGTACAGTCGAACTTCGAAAGCTCGAACACCCTGGGGACATTAAAATTTGTTCGAGAAAAGCGTTGTTCGAGTTTCAGGTTGTTTGAAGTTCGAAGTTTCAAGTTCGACTTTGTACTGTGGTGCAAAAACACAACTGATGTGTTGGGCGAAGCGGATTTATTTGTACGTGTTATACACGGGAATTGAATAGATAACTAATTCGATCTTCTAAACATTATTTTTTATTTACATCTACATATACGTAATGTTTATTGTCAAATTGTGTGTTTTATACACTTGTAACATACATGAATATCTAATATACACATGCAAGAAATTACCTTTGTTGTCATTTTCACCATATACCTAATGCACAAGTAACATATAAATCAATGATTATCTACACATGAATAAAACATAAATAATAAATCCTTGCTTTTTTCACTAAAGTAGATGATCACATGTATTCACGATGTTTAGAATTCGTAATGCACACATTGTTTTCGCTTGAAAATAAACTTTTATGAAAATTTAGATATTTCAACATTGTGCATTACAATTTCTGAACACAGTGATCTCTCGTTATCTGGACTATGTACACGTACACCAACAAGTTTCTACTTCTTAAAATAATCGTCTATGGTGGACTGCACTGCCGTTCTTCTCTTAATGTCACATTTCACTAATAATTTGTACACGTTGCACATTATATTCAGCTCATTGTCCGCACCGGACTGTGTTACCAAATATCGTCTGACTGCGTCGAATCCCTTAAGTGCCTCGGTTACAGACGGTGTTGGCATATCGTTTTCTTCTTCGTCTTCTTCTTCTGCCAGGCACTCGTTCGCATTTCTCATAGTGATGAGATCACTGATTATATCATCGTCAGTCGTTTCTGAACATACAGGAACTTCATTGTCTATGCTCACAAACCGTTCAAAGTCAACAGATCTTACTTTCATAAGCCGAGCTAAGGGAATGTCATCATCCTCATCTTCGTCAAGTATCGTTGTCTCTGATGTTGAAAATGCAGCATGGCCGAAGCAGTTTTTGATTGTTTCACTAGTGACCATTGTCCATGACTGTTTAATTAACCACATTGCATCCAAAATTGTCATTTGAAAAGTGACGCCAGCATCAACTGCGTCTAACTGCTTCATTATTACTTGTCGCCGGTAGTGGACCTTCAAGTTCTTAATAACCCCTTGGTCCATCGGTTGTGTATGACTTGTCGTATTTGGGGGTAGAAAGACAAGTTCTATCGCCTTCAAACCCTTTACTTTTGGATGAGCGGGGCAGTTGTCAATCACCATAGCAACACTTCTTTTCTCACGTTGAAAGCGTAAGTCCAGTTTCATTAACCACCGGCTAAATATATCACTTGTCATCCAAGCCTTGGTGTTGTACTCATAGTCAGTTGGCAGTGTTTTCACATTTTTGAAACAGCGTGGTTTTCCATGTTTTCCAATCACCATGATCGGTATTTTGTCATCGCCAGTCATGTTGGAGCAAACCATTACCGTAATTCGCTCTTTACTTCTTTTTTCCCCCGACACACGAGACATTTTTGAACTCCATGGTTTTGTCATGTGTAAGTTTATAAAACAAAGCTGTTTCATCGGCATTGTATATGTCTCTCGGTTGGTAAGTTCTCAAAATGGTCTCTAGCTTCTGGGCCCAGGAATCCATCTGCTCGGAGTTTAATTGAACCGACTTTCCCTCGCCACAGACTTTTTTGAAAGTTATGCCGTGTCGCTCTTTAAAGCGATCGAGCCATCCCGTGGACTGCTTGAATTCGGATATCCCGAGTTGCTCAGCGAAGAAACTGGCTTTTTGCAGAATTAAGGGTCCAGAGAGC
This sequence comes from Azorinus chamasolen, assembly GCA_963576725.1. NCBI lineage: Eukaryota > Metazoa > Mollusca > Bivalvia > Cardiida > Solecurtidae > Azorinus > Azorinus chamasolen. The sequence continues at coordinate 54,636,115 of OY755239.1, read as the reverse complement.
GGTATATCTCTAGTTCTAGCTTCCGTAAACCAGCGCAAAACTGCTGACTCTAGCTCTTCATGGTCTCCATCTCTAATGTATCGTCGCTTTGGGCCAAATTTGGCGAAGCCTTCTTTGATGGTTTCTGCTTTTTTCAGCCACCCTGATAGTGTGTTTTTAGGGATGCCGAACATCTTTGCAATTTCAGTTTTGCTTTTCTGCCCCTTTTCCACTTCTAGAATGGCATTGTACTTGGTCTCGATGGTCTTCATGTCCAGTTTCCTCTTCGTCCCTTGCTTCCCAGTAGCTGACTTAGGTATCCCCCCGTTTCCGGGTCCTTCCCTAAGTTGCTCAGCTAAATCTTCTTGGTTCGACATTGTGAATCAGAATGAGGATGAATCAAACTAGCCGTGTATTTATACAAAATTTGAAAATTGACACGATCTGCTCAGTTATTAATTTAATGAATTTTTGTTTGGCTCTTATTTTAATTAGCTTTGACCAAACAGCAATCAGGGTGAACACGTATCAAATTATTTAAGCAAACACGCACGCTTTAATTGGTAATAGACAGGTAACACCAGTGCTAATCTGACGAGGTGTGAAAATACCGCGCGCCGCCGGTGTAATTATAACATGAAGCCATGCCGACTGACCGTGTTGACAGTTCGAACATAAGGTGTGAAATATAGAACAAACTGCTTCACGGGGACCGCACATCAGTTCGAGAATTCCAGCTTTCCGTGTTCGAGAAAACAGAGGTAGAACAATAAGGATTATATAGAGAATAGAACGGGACCAAGGAACGAGTTCGAGAAATCGACTGTGTTCCAGCTTTCAGTGTTCGAGGTTCCGAAGTTCGACTGTAGTTCTAACATAAAGTAATCAAGTTGTGCCAAAATTTAATAACAATAAGTTCTCTCTAAAGCGACAGCTTTATCAGTAAACAATATGTGTCTTTTAAACTTATCCCTTTCCCTGTTCTATATTTATTACAAATTTCAATACCTACTGAATATTCATAGACAAAATAGTTCATGGCTAGAAGATTTTGAATGACAATTAGTGCAGACCTTGATCAGAGGCCGGTCCTCTAGGAGCCCTCTGATCTATATCTACACCATTTGCAAATGACAGAGCATGCCTGTTAAAGATAAGTCCTAAAGAAGTTTGTGCCTACAAAAATAACATGGTATCCCAATTCCCTGATATTGACGCCTCTGTAAAAGTCACTTTTAGAAACCATTGTAATAAATAGAGCATTTGCTCCATAGGAGCAAATGCTCTATTTATTACAGTGGTTTCAAAACTACACTATTCTAAAAATTCCTTTTTTCTAGTAAATACTCCTTTTCATCAGATTTATTCAAAGAGCTTGGATCTTAAAATAGCTTATGAGGGTATTGTCACACAGTGTTATAATTATGGTATGACAGTTTCTATATGAAATATACATGATTTTCTTTCATCATGTTATCATGATCAGTGCACTTGTCTACTTAGATGTTCACTTCAAGTGCTTATGCATTTATGAAATAAATCACCATTATTATGATTAAATATTCCTGGCATGTAATTTGTCGAATGATCAATCAAAATATGAAATATTGCCTATGAAAGAAATGAAAATTGAGAAAGAATGAGAAGTAGGTTTCAAATGTGGTTACCAGTCTCTGCATATGAAGACATTTTGAATAATTTCTATCATGGTAGCATTGATTTATAGCTTTGTTACAACAGTCTTATGTAAAACATCGCATTCTCTTTCTTCATAAATATGCATTGAACTGTAATCTACCAAGATGTAAAAGTATCACTGCATTCCCTGTCAGCCATCTATCAGTCGAAGAAAAAAGAATACCTGCATCTTATTTACCCATGTTAGAAATAATGACATCATGAATATTTACTAGCTGAATTTTTATAATGCCAAATTAATTATTAATTGTATAAATTATTGTTTGGTATTGGTGGAAACTGTAGAGTAAAGCTTTTTAGTTGAGTCTGAGTTTGTTCTCAAGCTTTTGATTGGTCAGATTTGAGTTCTCAAGCTTTTGATTGGTCAGATTTGAGCCAAAGATCCAACTAAAAGTTTTATAAGCAATGGACCCTGTTATTATTTCATCAACAAAGCAGACCCTGATCAGATGGCTCCTGTGACAGGAGCCGCCTGATCTGAATCTGCTCTGTTTGAAATGCGTTTATATGTGGGAAAGAGTTAACCCTGTCCTTCATATAAACGAGTTTTCACGTATTTACAAACAGAGAAGATCCAGATCAGACGGCTCCTATAGGAGCTGTCTTTCAGATCAGGTTCTGCTCTGTTAACAGTTTGCTAATGGAATTTGAAAGATCTGTTTCTTTACTTTCCAAAATGGCTACAATGTTCCACCTTCAATATTTCATTATACATGTAACTATTTTGTCCATGAATTTTCAGTAGCTATTGAAATTTGGCATAAGTATAGAACTTTTCTCATGCAGTAAAAATAATCTCTGATTTGCCAAACTTGTCACTGTCTTCTGATTTGATAAAACTTTTGAGAAACTATTGACCAATTAAGTGCCAAACAGCTTGAGTCTGGATCAGATGCAGAATTACTCTGAATTTCATCTGGATCCCAGCTGTTTGCTAGTGAAAATAGGAGTAATAAAACTGACAATATAGTGAGACGTAGCAGTACTGCAGCTAGGACTTCGTTGGCAATGCTATGAGGCATAAATAGCCTTTAACCCATTCCCTCATAGGCTATTTTTAGATCCAACCTCTTGTAATAATTTTTAAATCTACTGAAAAGGAACATTTATTAGAGAAAAGGAAAATTTTAGAACTTTTTAGTTTTGAAACCATTGTGCTGCATTAGGAGCAAATGCTCTATTTATCACAGTGGTTTCAAAAAGTGGCTTTTACAGAGGCCTCAAAATGCGTCAATATGAGGTTAACCTGCTGAGAATAAAATTATGTCTTCTCAAATTTGGATATGGTGCAATTCTGACTTATTCCAGTTCAATCAAGTAATTGAGAAACTATTCACTGATTGTCAAACAGCTTAACCCTTTCCCTCATATAAACGTGTTTTCACACATTTGCAAACAGAGTAGACCCAGATCAGACGGCTCCTAGAGGAGCCGTCTGATCAGGGTCTGCTCTGTTTGCTAATAGAATTAGATCTGTTTCTTTAGTTTCTAAAATGGCAACAATATTCCACCTTCTATATTTCATTATAACTATTTTGTTAATAAATATTCAATAGGTATTGAAATTTGTAACATTAACAGAGAACAGGGAAAGGGTTAATTTGTGATTAGATGCTGAGTTACTAGATGTCTCATCTGGATCCTAAATGTTTTACAAATGCCAGTCAGGTCATAGATAGTGGGATAAACCTTTCCTTCATATAGACATGTTTCACACATTTGCAAATAGAGTAGACCCAGATCAGATGGTTCCTATAGCATTTTTGTCAATGCTAAACATTCCATTGAATACTTTACTTTATAAAAATTCAGCTAATAAATATTCTTGATGTCATTATTCATCAAGGTTACAGATAAGGTGCGTATCTGCGTAAATACGCAATTAAATTCAATTGGAAAGCAATTAGTTTGAAATTCATGCGTACTGAAAATCAATTATAAAAGTGGTTTACGCAAAAGCATTCAAGCAGAGGCGTATTAGTATGCGATACTCGGACATTTCTTAGGCATAAATAACTATTGTTTGCTGTGACACCGTACTTGTTTTACTGCATCACCGGTTAGACTGGTTATTCATTTCGTAAATACAGCTTATTTTACGGGTCCCGTTATAAATCTCGGTATATCATATAGGATGTTATGCAGTGTCCTTTTCTTTAGGTTAATGTTTCAAATAGTAAACCAGTCAAATCGTCTGGCGTCTGCTATATGCGTAAACATGGCATCACGAGGACGGAAAAAGAGAACGGAAAAACACTTTCTTTAATTATATTAGTTCTTCCCTTGGCAAACCAAAAATAATTTGTAAAATGCATCATTGGTTAGCTTGTGAACAAGGTATGTAACACCTCAAAAGAGGTTGTCAGTGGTATAATCGTCAATCTTTTGTCACAAATCTGTAAGCCACTAGTAGAGATTAGGTGCAACTAAAGTCGGCAAAAAACTGTCAAGAAATATGTTTCAAAGTATCTCTGGCTTGACTCATACAAGACACATTACTCCTGCACAAAAAATGAGGTGTTGAAAATGAAGGGCTACATCAGTAAATGGACTTAGAATTACAGACTAAAAATGGTCTTAAATCTGTGAAATACACCAATCTCAGTTTTAGAATTACAGACTGAAAATGGTCTTTCTGTGAAATACACCAATCTCAGTTTTAGAATTACAGACTTAAAATGGTCTTTCTGTGAAATACACTAATCTCAGTTTTAGCTATAGGTTTATAACATATAAAATATATTGAATCTAAACCTGTTGGAGTAAAAAAGCAATTCATTTCAAATTGATGGAGTAACAATTTTCTTGATACTCAATTGAAACTCTGATTACCCAATTCCTTGAAAAAGTATTAGGAGTAAATACCCAATTAACACAAAACCTTATCTGTAACCCTGTTCATGCATGAATATGGAACAGGGAAAGGGTTCAAGTACTATAATTCTGTATTGTTACAAACAATGTTCTATGCAAATAAGTGCCCTCTTACAAAATAAATAAATAAATAAAACAAAATTGCAAGTGGGGAGGGTGTGTTCAAGTTTTAACCTCTCCTTAACAACACCTAGAGGAGCCATCTCTATAGGGTCTGCACTGCTTGTAAAAGAAAAAACAAAAGAGTTAAAGTACCTAGTTATAGTCTACTTTCAGTCTGAATGACTGCTCAGCTGACTGTACATTTACTCCCCTGGTCATTGAGTCATTCGCCTACAATATTGAGCACTGCTAACATATGGCGCAATCATGCAGCAGCTAGTGACCCTCACAGGTACCCATTTTAACCCCTAGGTGGAGAGGAGGCAACCTCGTGCAGGTGGGAGACACTGAAAAGCGTCTCTGAAATTTCCCGGAGGGACCGGGATTTGAACACCGGACCTCCGGATTGGTAGTCAAGCACATTACCTCTAGACCAGAGCACCACCATTGTCATCTTATGTTTTTCTTTTTAAAAATCCCTGAATATTCATGGCAAGTTTGACCTGTGTGTATTTTGGAATGGTCCATTTAAAATTTCAGCATTGAAAGGATGTGAGGCAAACCATTACTGTTGGGCATAGCAAAAAATAAAATGGTGTATCTCAACACTGTGGTGTATAATAGCAATACAATGGTACATTGCAACACTATGATGTATGGCAATACAATGGTGTATGGCAATACTGTGGTGTATGGCAATACTGTGGTGTATGGCAATACTATGATATATGGCAATATAATGGTGTATGGCAATACAATGGTACATTGCAATACTATGATGTATGGCAATACAATGGTACATTGCCAAACTATGATGTATGGCAATACACTGGTGTATGGCATTACTGTGATGTATGGCAATACAATATGGTACATTGCAATACTATGATGTATGGCAATACAATGGTATACTGTGACTGGCAATACTGTGATGTATGGCAATACAATGGTGTATGGCCATTCTGTGATGTATGGCATTACAATGGTGTATAGCAATACAATGGTACATTGCAACACTGATGTATGGCAATACAATGGTGTATGGCAATACTGTAATGTATGACAATACAATGGTGTATGTCAACACTGGTGTATGTTAATACAATGGTGTATGGCAATACTGTGATGTATGGCAATACAATGGTGTATGACGATACTGTGGTGTATGGCAATACAATGCAATTTTCATGTGTTTAAAGCTGGCAATTTCAGTATTATCTCCCCATGAACTTTGAATATTTTTTGCATGAAACATGGGGAGTTGGTGTCGTGAGCTCCTCCTTTCAGTTTTAAAGTTATTGAATTTATATTTGGTATACATAATAACCATGATTGGTATATTATGTGCAAGACACAATTTTTATGTTTTTACAGCTTGACATTGAATGTTTTTTTGTCATTTTGGCATGAAACATGGGTAGTTGGTGTTGCGAACTCAACTTTTAATTTGAAACTTATTGAATTGATACTTGCCATACATACTAAACACGGGTTTGGTGTAGAAAGAAATATTTTAGTATTTTAGTAATGCGCCTTTATCTGTTGCTCTGGTGAAGGGTTAACCCTTTCCCTAGTTGTTTTATAAATATTCATTCTAAATTTCAATACCTACTGAATATTCATGGACAAAATAGTGACAATGAAATATGGAAGGTGGAACATAATAAATATCATTTTAGAAACTAAAGAAACAGATCTATCAATTTCCATTAGCAAACAGAGCAGACCCTGATTAAATGGCTCGTTTAGGAGCCATCTGGTCTGGGTCTACACTGTTTGCAAATGAGTGAAAATTCGTTTATATAAAGGAAAGGGCTATGGGATTTGTACTTTCTAGTTTCAACACTCTGTTGCATAATTCGTTTAGGCATAACATCATCAGTCTAGACTGTATGACATATTATAGGCAGATACTCATTGATGGCATTGAAAACTCTGACACACCGTAATAGGCATAAACATGATTAGCCTTAGAGTAATTAAAGATATGCAGTTATAGTATACTGTTGATCTAGCTGCTACGCAAAGGATGTTTGTCAGGATGTAACAGATAAAGAAAGAAATGCTGACAAGTCAACTGTTAAAACACATTTAGAATGTTTAGTGTAATGATGTTTTGTCTGTCCAACCATGCAACAATCTCTGTCGTCTTCTTTAACCCTTTAATTCATAGAGATGCCTTTTGACATCTTTGCAAACAGAGTAGACCCAGATCAGACTGCTCCTATAGGAGCCGTCTGATCAGGGTCTGCTCTGTTTGCTTAACAGAGTACAGAATTTGGCACAGTCATGTATTGACTTATTTTGTATAATTAATGTTCATACAGAATGAAGTCTTACATAAATCTTATTCTCTATTTCTTGGATTATTGTCGCCAGCGACAATACCATCAGTGTCACCTAAGGTGACTTTTTAGTCCGAAGTCGGATGCACACAGCTTTCCACATTTCAGGCAAATAATGCAGAGTGCCACATTTTGCATCCTTTCCTTCCTGGACTGGCACTTGGTTTCGAGGTTTGACAGTCGACTGGACTCGAAGGTAGAGACTCCTTTGTTGACTGCCATTCTCAATGCATGTCTGTTCATCGCAAGGGACTCCCAACCCTCCACCTTGATATTACATGCCTTGAGGGAGGATTTCACAGCATCTTTGTACTGCTGCATTGGAGCTCCAAGTGCATATGTGCCAATCGCTAGTTCAGACAGGAACACCTGTTTTGGGATGTGGTCGTCCGTCATTCGCATGACTTGGCCTGTCCATCGGAGCCTTGCCTTCAGATTAGCAAAGCTTCTATACCTTGGAGTTAAGCACTGTCTAAAATGTTAGCATTTGTGACATTTTTCTGCAATTGAATGCCCATGATCTTACATAAGCAGCGATGATGTGGCATCAGTAGGGTGTCAAAGACTCGCAACCGTACAGGAGTGATGTCAAAACAACAGCCCAGTACACAGCTATCTTGGTAGTCATCTTAAGACCTCTCTCTCCCCAGACCTTGGTCCAAAGCCGACCAAATGATGCACTTGCTTTAGACAGTCGACAGGAGATTTCTTTGTCAAGACTGCAATCTGATGTTACCCGACTGCCAAGAAAAGTGTTCAACTAACCCAGTCAACATTAACACATGAACTTTACCTTGTCAACCCAACCCTTTCTCATATAGGAACGCTTTTTCACACCTTTCCAAACGGAGAAGCCCCAGATAAATCAGCTCCTGTAGGAGTTGTCTGTTCAGGGTCTGCTTTGTTTCATCATCATCATCATTGGTGTTTTGTTTAACATGCAGGTGCAGGAACATCATCCACATCAGTAAGCCCCTTTCCAGGTAACTGGCAGGCTGCATGCATGACAGATCTCAAGTTTCCATTCTCTGCGATCTTTCTCTGTCAGTGCCTTCCATGCCATCTCAGGCTGCCCAGGTTCATGTGTGCCTTCAACCTGCATGTTAAAAGCTGTCTTGGCAGCACAGCTAGTGTGCTCGATGTGTCCAAACCAGCTAAGCCTTTTCTCTCTGAGGATGAGATTCAGGTCCACAGGACCAAATCGTGTCAACAGCTCTTTTGACTTAACTGTTGCCACATCCTCGGGCTTGACGTTGCTGATCCTTCTAATTATGTCTCCCCCCATATTTATATGGGGGAGACATATTGTTTTCGTGAGAGTTGTCTGTCTGTCCGTCTGTCCGAAAGATCAAAGGAAAAAGTCACACAACTACCCATTTGTTAGCATGTCCGTCCGTCTGTCCGTCACACTTTTTGTCCGGACGATAACTTCAATATGCCTGATGCCAGTTGATTGAAACTTCATATATGGAAAGAGCATAATGAGAGGAAGTGTCATGCACAAGGTCCATAACTCTGGCTTCACTAATATTGGAGTTATTGCCCTTTGTAAAAAAAAGTCACACTTTTTTGTCCGGACGATAACTCCTATATGGCTCATGCCATTGGATTGAAACTTCATATATGGAAAGATCATGACGAGAGGAAGTGTCATGCACAAGGTCCATAACTCTGGCCTCACTAATATTGGAGTTATTGCCCTTTGTAATAAATATCATAATTTTTTGTCCGGACAATAACTTCAATATGCCTGATGCCGTTGGATTGAAACTTCATATATGGAAAGAGCATAATGAGAGGAAGTGTCATGCACAAGGTCCATAACTCTGGCTTCACTAATATTGGAGTTATTGCCCTTTGTAAAAAATATCATAATTTTTTGTCCGGACAATAACTTCAATATGCCTGATGCCATTGGATTGAAACTTCATATATGGAAAGATCATAACAAGAGGAAGTGTCATGCAGAAGGTACATAACTCTGGCTTCACTAATATAGGAGTTATTGCCCTTTGTAAAAAAAATCACACTTTTTTGTCCGGACGATAACTTCTATATGGCTCATGCCATTGGATTGAAACTTCATATATGGAAAGATCATAACGAGAGGAAGTGTCATGCACAAGGTCCATAACTCTGGCTTCACTAATATTGGAGTTATTGCCCTTTGTAAAAACAATCACAATTTTTTGTCCGGATGATTACTCCTATGTGACACATGCCATTGGAGTGAAACTTCATACATGGAACGATCATAATAAGAGAAAGTGTCATGCATAAGATCCTTAACTCGAGCTTCAATAAATTTAGAGTTATTGCCCCTTGTACATTTGTTTAATTCTTTCTTGTCCGGACGATAACTCCTACATGGCTCTTGCCATCGTATTGAAACTTCATATATGAAAAGAGCATGATGAGAGAAAGTGTCATGAACAAGGGCCATAATTCTGGCTTCAATACTTTTGGAGTTATTGCCCTTTGTTACATTTTTTGGCCGATCAATAACTCCTATTCGACTGATGCTATTGGAATGACATTTTATTTTTGGAAAGAGCATGATGAAAGTAAGTGTCATGCACAAGGGCCATAAATCTGGTATCAGTATTTTTGGAGTTATTAGCTGTTATCATTTTCTTCTTGAAAAATGTAGTGTGGAAAACGCATAATGAGGGGAAGTATCATTCATCAAGACCATAACATTTTTAGTGATTTCCCTTTACATATTGTTTTTATTAGAGGGGAGACATCCGTTTTTTTGACAAAAACCTCTAGTTATGGCTCTGTTATTGCACTGCAAATGCTGGAGGTTCGGCTTGCTATAACAAAGCCTCCAGCACAATAATGAAGAGCAGTGGACTGAGCACTGAGCCTTAGTGGACATCAACCTTCACCTCGAACACTTCACCGAGACCTACACCAACCCGGATATGGCTCCCTGCATTTTCGTACATCCCCTGGGTTGATTTCACAATCCATTTCCTCAAAACCAAGCTTTCTCAGCGCCCACATGATCACTTTCTGAGAACCATGATCAAATGCCTTCTTTTCGTCCCAAAAAGCCATAAAAAGCTGCTTGTTCACCGCAAGGTATTTCTCCTGTAGCTGCAGTACAACAAAGATTGCACCTGTAGTGACTCTGCCTGGGACAAAACCAAACTGGGAGTCCTCAATCAACACTGCCTGCCTGATAAGGCCATCCACCATCCTCTTTAAGACTTTCATGGCATGCTCTATCAGCTTGAGTCCCCGGTAATTGCCTCGGCCCAGAGCATCACCCTTTCCCTTGTAAAGACAGACTCTGATCCCAGTCAGTGGGGATAATTGCTATCACGAACAATTGCCGTAGCAAGGTCATGGATCATGGCAGCGGCATTATCACCTGCTGCTCTGATCATCTCCAGCACTACACCTGATGGGCCAGCTGCTTTGCTTAACTTCATCTTGGAGATGGCCTGTTTCACCATATCGATAGTGATTGAGATTGGTGGACCTTCAAGTAATGTTTGCTTATGAAATTATCATAGACAATTGTAAAGAGTGGTCACAGTATAGGGTTTGATGGAGAAATGACAATTTTAGTGTTTGGGTACGCACCTTTAATTATCTGTTACTAAGCTCTGGCAGATGCAGGGTGGTTTCAATCTCAAACATTTTGTTATAGTGCTTGAGACTTAGACCATATCATGGACTGAGGGCAAATGGGTTTTTATAAGAAATCTTGATGACCTTTGCACATAGATCCAGGTGGATATTATTGAGTAATTTAGTAACTCATATGGATTCAAACTTTTCACATTACAGGGAAAGAAAGAGATATATATATAGGATCTGTCACTAGTTGTCATTTGAGATAAACTTTTCTTAACTCTTTGCACACTAAGTAATTTTTCTTCTGCAACAATTGCCGTCTGCTTCAATTCTTAAAATAAACTTTTCTCTCATTTTTTTGCAAAAATATGGTCAAGATGACAAACAGTTTGGATCCTGATGAGACGTCTCATCTGGATCCAAACTTTTTGCATAGGTAATCACAGTTTCCCCGCTAGCGTGCAAAGAGTTAAATGAGTCCAGTCTTTGGCGAGCTTAAATAACTTTTTTGGGGGATGAGTTTATCTCAAATGACAATGAGTGTCAGATTTTTTTTATTACATAGTGAATTTGCTCAACTTCGATATTTAGACAAAGACTTCAACTTTGTGATGCTGGCTAGATTCTATATTTAGTAACAAAGATGAATCCATGCTAACGCGAAATGATTATACTACTGTACACGCAGACGCAGGAAATATAGGTTGTGTACCAGTCTACATGTGTGCTCTTTAAGATACGTGTGACGTCACATCTTATATAAAAAAAATGGTTATATATGGAGACATGTTTAGCAAACTTATGAGATAGATACTGATATGGATTTGCATCTACTTGTACAAATACATTACTTGCTACATAACAATAGAATTTCCGTATCTTTACTCTCAGTGGTATCGTACATTTCATTGCTGCATCAACATATTCCTTTCACTGCCAGTAATATTTTTATTCTCCCAGGATTTTGATCTTAGACATTGAGAAATCCTTGTCTAATTTGGATCTCTAATATATCTGACGAAAGGATGTGGGAGAATTTTCAACATTTTGTTCACCAGAATAAGAATATACCAGAAAGTAGTTCCAGCAGCAAAAAGACAGGAAATTTAAAGTAGCATGGTCTTAGATAAATATGTTGGCTTTTAAAAGATACTCAGCATTTGCAGCAGAAACAGATACCAAATCTCTCAACAAAGTGACATGAATAATTTCACAAATACTGGTATCAAAGACGCTATCAAGGAGTGTTCTATGCAATTATAACAGTTAATCTATTTAATATTCATGGTGCCATTATTTCATACATGGATATTCATCGAGTAATGAATTAACCCTTTCCCTCATATAAATGTGTTTTCACGCTTTTGCAAACAGAGTAGACCCAGATCAGACGGCTCCTATAGGAGCCGTCTGATCAGAGTCTGCTCTGCTTGCTTATGGAATTTGATAGATACATTTCTTTACTTTCTAAAATGGCTATAATGTTCCACCTTCCATGCATACTTCATTGCAACTATTTTGCCCATGAATATTCAGTAGGTATTTTTGAATAATTTTGAATAAACATAGAAGAGGGAAAGGGTTAATAGAGGAAGCCTTACATGTATACAGTATGACCAAGGAAGTTGTGGCTTAGAAGAAATCATTGAGCTGTTCTCATTGGATCTTGAGGCATACTTTTTTATGCCCCCACATAGTGGTGGTATATAGGGTTTCCCTTGTCCGTATGTACATACACACATACGCATGTACGCACATCTAGAAGAATTTGTCCGGGTTCTTTCTTGGAACGTATATTTGTCCAATCCACACCAAACTCAAATTACACACATGTTTGTGGCCATTATATCTTGGTGAAGTTTGATAGCCATGTTAATCATTTAGGAGTTGCGGCCCTTTATTAGCAAAAATGACTTGAAAAATATGTTGTCCAGACTCTTTCTTGAAAAGTATTTGTCCAATCCTCACCAAACTTTACGCACATGTTTGTGGCCATTATATCTTGGTGAAGTTTGATAGCCATGTAAATCGCTTCAGTCGTTTAGGAGTTGTGGCCCTTTATTTGCAACAAGAGTGCCAGTGGACACAATATACGCCCGTTGAGGCCTTGTTCAACATAAATTGAACGCAAATGCTAAACGTAAATTCTAAGTCCATTTGTGAGACCTTATTTGAGAATTTGAGTAAGAGATGTTACAGACAGACAAATTGAGGTTAACATATTTGCTAAATGCAAATTCTATGTCCAATTGTGTGACCTTGACCTTGGATATACATACGGGGCCACACCTATGCAACTGTAGTATGTCCAGATAAATATTGTGGTAAAATTTGAGAAGGATCCAACAAGAAGAACTTGAATTAGAGATGTTTCAGACAGACAGATTGACAGACAGGTTAACATATTTGCTAAACGCAAATTTTAAGTCCAATTGTGTGACCTTGACCTTGGATATACATACCGGGACACACCCATGCTACTGTAGCATGTCCAGATAAACATTTTGGTTAGATTTGAGAAGGATCCACCAAGCAAAACTTGAGTTAGAGATGTTACCCACAGACAAATTGAGGTTAACATATTTAAGTTAGAGATGTTACAGATGGACGGACAAATGGACAGATAGACAGACAGTGCCATTCCATAATACGTCCCATTTTTTTCAAACAGGCATATAAAAATGACTTTTAAAAATATATTGTCTGGACTCTTTCTTGGAAAGTATTTTTCTCACATACCTTCCCTTATAATATCTCCGAGTTAGAACAACAGGTTAAGATTTCCTTATCTGTAACATGTGTAAGATCACTTTAGAACGTATGACGTCATATATGACGTCAAGCCATGGAAACCTATGTTTACGTGTCATTTAAACGGCGAAAATACACTTTTTTGATATGTGAGAAAAAGAATCTGATGCTCGTTGTCTTTTTAGATCACATGTTCCTAAACTCACCAAGAAAATGTTATTAAGCTCGCCAAGGCTCGCTTAATGACATTTTCTAAGGCTCGTTTAGGAACATGTGATCTTAAAAGACAACTTGCAACAGATCCTCTATGTCCAATCCACACCAAACTTTACACACATGTTTGTTGCCATCATATCTTGGCCAAATACGATAGCCATGTAAATCGCTTTCTGTCGTTTAGGAGATGCGGCCCTTTATTTGCAAAAATAACTTTAAATATCTGGTCCGGACTCTTTCTTGGAAAGTATTTGTCCAATCTACACAAAACTTTACACACATGTTTGTGTCCATGTATATCTTGGTCAAGTTTGATAGCCATGTAAATTGCTTCAGTTGTTGCATACATGATTATGGCCCAAATACTTTCCGTGACAAAAATCTGAAGTGGGGGCATCATGATATCAATGTCCTATGGACACATTTCTAGTTTCCTGTCTGTTTTGCTTTAATTCTTTACTCCATGAATATTCACACAAGCAATAATGATGTCATGAATATTAATTAGATTAATTTTTATAATGGGCTATGAACACAGGACAATTTGACTCAGACAGTTTAACCCTTTCCTCCATAAATATGCTATTCTATGCCTCTGTAATAGTCACTTCTTGAAACCATTGTGATAGAGCGTTTGTTCCATATAGGAACAAATGCTCTATTTATCACAATCGTTTCAATACTACACAATTCTAAAATTTTCCTTTTCTCTAGTAAATGCTCCTTTTCGGTAGACTTATTCAAAGAGGTTGGATCTAAAAATAGCCTATGTGGGAATGGGTTAATCTTTGCCATATCTTTTGAACTTTTACTGACTTCATGTTTACTCATCTCATCACAGTCTGTAACTTTGAGTTACTCGATCATCAGCACATGTTAGCGATCGATCATCGATTAAAAATCACGATTAAATTCTTAAATGGCGGGCTTATTTGAGTTTTGGTAAAAGCCAAATATGAATTGTACATCAATCAATCAATCAATGTATATGTTTATCCAGACTAGTCTCTTTGACTAAAACATTATATTTAATAAGGATAAAACTTAGATTACAAAATGATCTGTTCAGTTAAAACAATGTGTAAAACCCTAATCAGATGTATGGCCTTGTCTGTCTGTCCCTGTTTGCTAAATCCTATGTTCTCCATAAGGTTATGTATAAATCGTAGACTATGGCCTGTCCTTCGTCGATCATCATGTCAGAAATATCATGACTGGATCGCTGAGTACTGCGATTGATCGTCACACTTCCAGTTGAAGGCATAGTGTTTCACAAACAGTTCTTGTTATTTAAAAAATATAGTAGTATTATAGTGAAGCAAGATTATACCAGTTTAATTAATGTCACATTCTAAGTGGGATGGTCTATCATTGTTTAACCCTTTACTTCATGAATATTCATAAAAGAAATAAACACATCATGAATATTCATTGGATTAAATTTTATAATGGCACATGAACATAGGAATATTTGGTCATAGCAGACACTGTACAATCAGAGCTATGTTATTCCATAAGCAAACAGAGCAGACCCTGATCAGACAGCTCCTGCAGGAGCTGTCTGATCAGGGTCTGCTCTGTTTGTAAAGGCGCTAAAAATACATCTCTATGCATGGAGTAAAGAGTTACCCCTTCCCTCATATAAATGCATTTTCACGCATTTGCAAGCACAGTAGACACAGATCAGACGGCTCCTAGAGGAGCCATCTGATCAGGGTCTGCTCTGTTTGCTAATAGAATGTGATAGATCTGATTCTTCCCTTTCTAAAATGGCTACAACATTCCACCTTCCATATTTCTTTATAACTAGTTTGTCCATGAATATTCAGTAGGTATTGAAATTTGGGCCAAATACAGAACATGGAATGGGTTAAACAAATATATTGGAATGAGTGACTGTCTAGCTGCAGTCTCCATAGAGCGTATTGAACCAATAGTAGTGGCAAGAGTTGTTTGTTAGGCTGAAGTTTGATGTAAGATGACACAGAATCTCGCTTTATTTGGCAGACATTTAACCCTTTATGCCATAACTATGCATTTTAATACCTTTGCTGCAAACACAGTAGATTTCTTACATGAATATTCATAGGATAGAAAATTAAGCATTTCATTGTACAAATGTATATTGGTATGTGATAAATTATACACATAGACAGTTGCTTTCTGTGTCGCTGTTAAATATTTTATTGTTGATAGAAGAGAGAATTAGACTCAACGTAATTCGTTAAAAACTCTTATTGGTTTTACTTCCTTTTTTTCAGAATGCTGTTTTTCACAAATGTGTTACGGATACAGAGAATCATGTGGAAATTATAATATACTGCGACATGGAAATGTGCTACGAAAGAGTGGATTAAAGTTTCTTATACATTAGCATGGATTGGAATAATAACTGACAGCCATGCCGCGGGTGATGGTGGTAAAAGGTAAGACCAGAGTTCCAGATAAGTTGCATAAATTGAACCATTTTCAGATATAACTTCTTTATTACTCCACCAAATATTATGTTGTGACCGCTCTTCAGAATTGTCTCTTCGAGACGATTCTAAAGAGTGGTCACAGCATAGGGTTTGGTGGAGAAATGACAAGTTTAGTATTTGAGTATGCTCCTTTATCTGCAGCTCTGTAAGACCATTGTCATTTTCACATCCCTTCCAAATGTACTATATGGTTCTGAGAATTTACTTAATATATTCAGACAAGATGAGTAAATTAAAACATTTTCAAGAATGACTTCTTTATTTCTCCTCAAAAACCTACATTGTGACCACTCTTTAGAATTATCTTGATGAGACGATTCTAAAGAGTGGTCATGACAAAGGGTTTGGTTAATAAAGGACAATTTTAGTACTTCAGTATGTACCTTTATCTGTTGCTCTAATGTCAGTTTGATTTTAAACTGGTTGGTTAATACTTTGGGTAGTAAACCCTTTACTCTTTAAATATTCATGTAAAATATATAATGACATCATGAATATTAATTAGATTACTATATATATAATTTTATATAAGCTCAAGAATGTTTTGGCCGACTATCATAAACTTTAGAATCAGATCTATATAATTTCCTAAACAAACAGAGCAGACCTAGCTGATCAGATAGCTACTATAACAGTCATTTGAGCTGGGTGTACTCTGTTTGCAAAGGCAATACAATGTGTATTTATGGAGTGAAGGGTTAATAAGGAAATATATGTCTGTTTTACACCGATTTGATAAGGTACACAATAAATGTTTTGATGATGCATTGAATTATTAATAACAGGAAACACATGTCTAATTTTACACTGATTTGATAATGCATTGAGTTATTAATTCAGGAAACATGTATATTTTTACACTGAATAATGAGGTTTTCAATAACTGGTTTCATTATGCATTGAGTAATTAATACAGGAAACATATGAGTTTTACACTGATTTGATGAGGTTCACAATAACTGGTTTGATGATTCATTGAATTATTAATACAGGAAACATACGTCTAATTTTACACTGATTTGATGATGCATTGAGTTATTAATTTGGTATGTCTATTTTTATACTGGTTAATGAGGTATACAATAACTGGTTTGATGAAACATTGAGTACCCGGTAATTAATACATGTATAGGAAACATATGTCTACTTTTACACTGATTTGATAATGCATTGAGTTATTAATTTGGTATGTCTATTTTTACACTGGTTTAATGAGGTGTACAATAACTGGTTTGATGAAACATTAAGTACCCGGTAACTAATACATGCATAGGAAACATATGTCTACTTTTACACTGATTTGATAATGCATTGAGTTATTAATTTGGTATGTCTATTTTTACACTGGTTTAATGAGGTGTACAATAACTGGTTTGATGAAACATTGAGTACCCGGTAACTAATATAGGAAACATATGTCTACTTTTACACTGATTTGATAAGGTACATACTAACTGGTTTGATGATGCATTGAGTTGTTATTATTATAATACAGGAAACATAATTATGTATAATTTTACACTGATTTGATGATGTATTGAGTTATTAATACAGGAAACATATGTCTATTTTCACACTGGTTTGATGAGTTACACAATAACAATTGAGTTATTAATACAGGAAACATATGTGTGTTACACTGATTTGATGAGGTTCACAATAACTGGTTTGATGAAGCATTGCGTAATTAATACAGGAAACATATGTCTGTTTTTACACTGATTTGATAAGGTACATAATATCTGGTTTGATAATGCACTGAGTGATTAATACAGGAAACATATGTGTTTTACACGGATTTGATGGGGTTCACAATAACTGGTTTGATGATGCATTGAGTAGAGGATACAGAAACATAGTTGTATCTATTTTAACACTGATTTGATGAGGTACACAATTAATAACTGGTTTGGTGAAGCATTGAGTTATTAATACAGATATATATGTCTATATTTACACTGATTTGATAAGGTACACAATAGCTGGTTTTGGTAAAGCATTGAGTAATTATATAAATACAGGAAACAAACTTCTAATTTTTTTTAGAAAACTGGTTTAGTGACACTGTGGCACTGGGAAACAATGGTGTTGTTTTTTTCATTTGTGAATTTAATGCTTTATATCCATGTGATCATTTTGTTTTTGAACTTACAGTAAGTATTAGAGATATTGACTCCTGGTGCTCTGAGACTCTTCAGAATGAATGATTGCCCAGTTTATATTTTGTTTTAATGGACTCTTAATTGATATTTGATGGACAAATGTCCAAAATATTTGCTTTTAATTCTTTACTCCATAAATCTGCCTTTTAATTCCTTTGCAAACCGAGAAGACACATCAGAAAGCTCCTGTAGGAGTTGTCTTATCATGGTCTGCTTTGTTTGCTTAATAGAATAATATAGATCTGATTCTACATTTCTGGACATGGCCAAAATATCTTGTGTTCACATGACAGTATAATAGTCATCCTTATATTGATAAGACTTTTTATAATGTCATATGTTAACCCTTTCCTCCATAAATACACTTTCTATGCCTCAGTAAAAGTCACTTTTAGTAACCATTGTGATAAACAAAGCATAAAATTTTGCTACATAGGAGCAAATGCTCTATTTATCACAATGGTTTTGAAGCTACACAATTCTAAATTTTTCCTTTTCTCTAGTAATTGCTCCTTTTCGGTAGATTTATTCAAAGAGGTTGGGTCTAAAGATAGCCTATGGAGGAATGGGTTAAACAGAATATTCTAGTATAAGTAGAAACTGTAGTATCAGATCTAATATAATTGCATAAGCAAACAGAGCAGACATTGATCAGAAGGCTCCTACAGGAGCCATCTTATCTGGATCTGCTCTGTTTGCAAATGCGTGAAAAGGCGTTTATATGAAGGAAAGGGTTAAGAAACTGCCATCTGATAAACAGTTTTAAGTTAATTGTGTCTCCTCTGGATACAAACTGTAGGTAGAGGTTATCACAAAGAACTGCTGCTTTAATATTTTCCTCCATGAATACGCCTTTCTACGCCTCTGTAAAAGTCACCTGTTGAAACCATTGTGATAAATAGAGCATTTGCTCCTATAGGAGCAAATGCTGTATTTATCACAATGGTGTCAAACTAAAAAAATCTAAATTTTCCTTTTCTCTAGTTGATGCTCCTTTTCGGTAGATAATATTCAAAGTGGTTGGATCTAAAAATAGCCTATGGAGGAATGGGTTAAGGCATGCAAAAAATTAAAGAGGAAATCCCTTAGTAACAGTGAATGCATATTTTCAATAATGTCATAAAACTTAGTATTTATGTTCAATCATTATTATTGAGAATGTCAATTTAAACTTACCGGTTTATTGAAAAATGCCTCTGTGATACAAAATAAACCATCAGTGTACTCTTACCAGACTTCATGAAAATTTGAAAAACTGTCAGACAATCAGTCTGACAGAGCTTGAAAATGTGTCAGAATGAAACTGAGGCAATTAAATCAAGGGAAAGCATAAAAAAGTCTGTGACCAAAAACACTTTCAGTGCATGAAGAGTAACTAAAGTCCTTTGCAAACAGTGTAGACCCAGATGAGATGGTTACTAAAGGAGCCTTCTCATCTGGGTCTGCACTGATTGTCATGTTACACTTTTCTTTAAAAAGGAATCCCTGAAAATTCACGGTAAGCTAGACGTGTTTGAATTTTGGAACAGTCCATTTGAGAATTCAGCGTTGAAAGGGTTAACTTCGGCAAAATATACAGAGCATGATAAGAAATACTCTATTTTTCAATTACAACAAATTCATGTCTGCTAGGCTTATTCAACCCGTTTCCTGTTGAATTATTCTTGTAAGAAGTAATGACATCATGAATATTAATAAGTCAAATTTTCACGCCTTTTGCGAACAGAATAGACCCAGATCAAACGGCTCCTATAGTCACTTTTTGAAACCATTGTGACAAATAGAGCATTTATTCCATATGAGCAAATGATCTATTTATCTCAATGGTTTCAAACCTTAACAAATCTGAAAGTTTCCTTTTTTGTAGTAAATGGTCCTTTTAACCCTTTCCTCCATAAATACGCCTTTCTACGCCTCTGTAAAAGTCACCTGTTGAAACCATTGTGATAAATTTATCACAATGGTTTCAAATGACAAAATTCTAAAAATTTCCTTTTCTCTAGTTAATGCTCCTTTTCGGTAGATGCATCCAAAGAGGTTGGATCTAAAAATAGCCTATGGAGGAATTTTATTCAAAGAGGTTTACTCCATAAATACACCTTTCTATGCCTTTGCAAACAGAGTAGACCTAGAGGAGCCATCCTATAGGAGCTGTCTGATCAGGGTCTGCTCTGTTTGCGTGTGATATAATGTATATATATATGATTCAACAGTTTCTGCTATGGACAAAACTTCATGTGTCCATGTGCTATTATAACAGATTCCTCTAATTAATATTCATGATGTCATTATTTCTTACATGAATATTCATGGAGGAAAGGGTTATGAATAACCTATGAGGGAATGGGTTAAGTGGACCATACGGCTTTGAAATCTCAGACTGTTGGTATATTGGTCATGCAAATTCTTGTTTGTCCTACTCCTTATACACCAATTGGAGGATTTTTGTCAACCTTTTAGAGATGAACAACTTGATTTGAAGAGTTAAGCATGATTTGCGATTTTGAAGAAAATATTTTTGAAAGTACCTCATAGGCTATTTTTAGATCTGACCTCTTTGAATAAATCTACCTAACAGGGACCTTTACTAGAGAAAAGGAACATTTTAGAATTGTGTAATTTTGAAACCATTGTGATAAATAGAGCATTTGCTCCTCTAGGAGCAAATGCTATGTTTATCACAATGGGTTCAAAAATGACATTTACAGAGGAGTCAAAGGTGCCAATATGAGGGAATGGGTTATTTAGGAGCATTAAATTTGCAATGATTATGTAATTGTTTCTCTGCATGCTTGTGACTAATTTGTGATAACCTATATATAAACAGTTTGAATCCTGATGAGATGCATTTTCAAATGACTTTGTCCAGACTTCTCCTATTGTAGTATTATCTACTATTACCTCCCTCATAAATTATTTATGGTCCAAATAATGTCCATGAATATTAATTAGCTGATTTTTTGGCAGTATGAAAGAGGGAATTATTACCATGTCAGAAGCTGAAGAATCAGATCTATATAATTTCATAAGCAACTTGAGCAGGCTGTAATCAGTTAGCTGCCTGATCTGGGTCTTCTCTGTTTGCAGATACAGTGAAAGAAAGGTCTCTATCAGGTTAACCTGTTCGCTCATACAAACGCCTTTTCATGCATTTGCAAACAGAGCAGACCCAGATCAGAGTGTGCTCGGTTTGCTTTTGACATGATATAGATCTGATTCTACAGTTTTTGCCAAAGGAAAAGTGTTATTTTTTTGGAAAAAAAATTATATTATAAAAATTCAGTTTATAAATGTCCATGATGTCACGATTTCTTATATTACATGTTATTGAACAGGGAAAGAGTTAAGAGCTAAACCTCTCTAACGCTAGCGGCGAAACTCTGATTTCCTATGCAAACAGTTTGGATCTAGATGAGACGCCGCATCATGAGGCATCTAATCAGGATCCAAACTGTTTGTCATCTTGACCATATTTTTGCAAAAAAAATGAGAGAAAGTTTAGTTTAAGAATTGAAGCTGACGACAATTATTGTTGCAGACGAAAAATTACTAAACCAGATTTTGAAATGAATATCAGCATTATCCCTTTCCTTCATATAAACGCCTTTACATGCATTTGCAAACAGAGTAAACCCAGATCAGTAGCCATCTGATGTTACATGTCATGAATATTAATTGACTGAAATATAATAGCACTTTGAACAAGGACTTCTTTATCATGACAGATATGGTAGAATGTGATCTATATTATATCAAAAGAAATCAGTAAACCCTGGTCTGACGGCTGCTACAGGAACTGTGATCTGGGTCTACTCTGTTTGCAAAGGCATAAAATGGTGTATCTTTGGAGTAAAGGGTTAACATCTAGGATACATTTGCAAAACGAATAAAGATTTAGGGCAAAATATTTATCTCCGCGTAGGGATATATTCATTGCCTCATTTAAAGACTGACTAGGTTTATATTCAGCAACTTTGTTTTCAATCAATATATATCAGAAGTGGTCCATGGTCTCAACCGGTCCCGCAGGACATGTGTTTAGGGATAAGTAAATACAATTGATTAAACACAAAGTCATCTCCTTTTGTCCTAGTTGAAAATTATGTTAGCCCTTATCCTGCATATCCATGACTGACTCGCGTTTTGCAAACAGATTGGATCCAGATGAGACGCCGAGTAACTCGGTGTCTCATCAGGATCCAAGCTCTTTGACACTCAGTTTATAGTTTCTCAAAAGTTTGATCAACTCTTTCCTCCATAAATAAGTCTTTCTATGCCTCTGTAATAATTACTTCTTGAAACCATATAGGAGCAAATGCTCTATTTATCACAATGGTTTCAAACTACAAAATTCTAAAAATTTATTTTCCTCTAGTATAATTATGCTCCTTTTGGGTAGATTCATTCAAAGAGGTTGGGTCTAAAAATAGCCTATGGAGGAAAGGGTTAAATATTTGAAGGAGTCTAAACTTGAGCAGAAATTATTTTTTCGCAGAAGGGTATGAGTTTAATTAAACACGATCAAGAGGAACTATTCACATTGCTTGGCCTTACTGATCCGCAGTAAAACAATCACAACTGGGCAAATGGTACTGACTAAATATGATTGAGCACCTAGACTGACAGTAATACTGTCACTGTGCCAAGTCTGATATCATGCCTGTAGATAAGAAGCCAATTGAAATATTTTTTTTATATTTCTCGGTTTAAACCCTACAAAGCAATTCTAATGAGATGCAGGAAGCTAGGGTTTGGCTGAGAAATAAGAGATGTGTATATATCAGTAAGTGTCTTGCTCCTGTGGAGCATATTGCTCTATTTATCTTAATGGTTTCAAAAGGTGACCTTTACAGAGGCATCAAAAGGTGTCAAAATGAGGGAATTGTTAACCTGGATTAACTGTTTTAACCCATTCCCTCATATTGACGACTTTTGACGACTCTGTAAAAGTCACTTTGTGAAACCATTGTGATAAATAGAGCACAGTCATGCTCCTATAGGACAGCAAATGCTCTTTTTATCACAATGGTTTCAAGCTAAAAAAATTAAAATTTTCCTTTTCTCTAGTTAATGCTCCTTTTCGGTAGATTTATTCAAAGAGGTTGTATCTAAAAATAGCCTATGAGGTAATGGGTTAACACAAAAAAATGCATTTTACATGCTATCAATTAACCTATAATAAGCTAAAAAAATAATGTAGATGTAGATTAGTAACTTTGACCATGCTTATTGCAAAGAAATTCAACATGTCATCTTCTCTGAATTTGTAACTTATCCCATTCCCTCAAAAGGCTATATTTAGACCCATCTTCTTTGAATAAATCTACTGAAAAGGAGCATTTACTGGAAAAAATGAAACTTTTAGAATTCAAATTCTACCCAGATCTTTTGTGCAAGAAACAATGCAAATTCTTGCATAAAATGTGCTGTTGTAGTCCTGATTGCCCATGTATTAACAAGGCGATTCTCATGCTCACATGCTGTTGTTGACCGGTTTAACTGAAAACTATCACTGAAGGTGATTAATACCCCCACAGACGTGACTGTCACATGAAAAAACTTTGAACAGTTCGAAGGGGCATAACTCTGTCAGGAAATAGATAAGCTGGAAAACTATAATTGGCATGTCCTCTTTATGATAAAGCATCATGTCAAGTTTCATTGGATTCAAGTCAGCGGTTACTTAGAAACCCCATGGAATAAAAGTCAACAGACGGACCAACACAAAATTTTTAAACAAAGGGGCATAACTTTGTATTAAGGAACAGATAAACTGTAAAACTATTATTGGATGCATATCTCCTCTTCATGAGTAAGTATCATATTAAGTTTCGTACGATTCCGGTCAACAGTCATTGAGAAACCGTGAAGAATAAAAGTCAACAGACAGACCAACACAAAACTTTTAAACAAGGGGAATAACTTTGTAAGAAAATCAATCAGCTGGAAAACTATAATCTGATGCACATGTCCTCTTTATGATAAAGCACCATGTCAAGTTTCATTGGATTCCAGTCAGTAGTTACTCAGAAACCACACGGAATAAAAGTCAACAGACAAACCAACACAAAACTTTCAAACAAAGGGGCATAACTTTGGAAAAAAATCAGTCAGCTGGAAAACTATAATTGGATGCACATCTCCTCTTTATGACAAAGTATCATGTCAAGATTCATTTGATTCCAGTGAGCAGTTGCTGGGAATTCGCGCAGAAAAAGTCAACAGACTGACAGACAGATCAATATTCAAAGGGGAATAATAACTCTGTTAGGAAACAGATAAACTGTAAAACTATTATTGGATGCGCATCTCCTTTTCATGATAGAATATCATGTCAAGTTTTGTACGATTCCAGTCGGCAGTCACTGAGAAACTGTACTGAATGAAAGTCAACAGACAGACCAACACAAAAATTGTAAACAAAGGGGCATAACTCTGTAAGGAAATCAATCAGCTGTAAAATTATAATTGGTTGCACATGTCCTCTTTATGATAAAGCATCATGTCAAGTTCATTGAATCCTAGTCAGCGGTTACTGAGAAACCATGCGGAAACAAAAGTCAACAGACTGATGGACCGCTCAACTGCCAAGGTGACTCCTATATACCCCCAGAAACTTTGTGGGGGTATAATTATACTGTTACGAGGCCTAATGTCAACAGTGATCTTCTTCTTTATACTACAGCATTTTAACAGTACCTCGGCAACAGCATAAATCGAATGAACCGTCAAGGAAATAATGTACACTTATGGTTGTTACATAATTTTAAACAATTAAATGAACACAGGAAAGCAGAAAAAAGGTTTTACGCAAGAATAGCATTAATACACATTTGTTTTGGGCAATAACATCTGCATTATCCTTTGGGACTGTTATTGCCCTCGCCCTTCGGGCTCGGGACAACATCAGCCCCTCTGTACACTACTGTAGATGTTATTGCCCGAAAAAAAATGTATTAACCCTCTATTAATTGTTCCATGCACAGAACCTCTGGGGGTCTTCCTCCACCTGTAATTAGCTGGACGTTGTGGTATGACTGAAATGCTGTTAAAGCAATGTAAAACCTGATAAAAACCAAATCAAATCAAAAAGTGACTTTTACAAAGGCGTCAATATGAGGGAATGGGTAATGACAAATCTGCTTATTGCAGATTACAGAGTTCCAGATAAGAAAAGTATTTATCCTAATTGCTGTAAGATCTCACCTTCAGGTTTTGTTAAGTCAAATTAGTATCATTTTCTAAGCGCACCTGAGCATATCCTCAGGGTGAGCTGTTGTGATCGCCCACCATCCGTCTGTCATCAGTTTGTCTTATTGTCCATCCATCTATCTTTTTTGCTTTTTCTTTAACCATTCCCTGATATTGATGACTTTTGACGACTCTGTAATAGTCACTTTGTGAAACCATTGTGATAAATAGAGCATTTGCTCCTATAGGACCAAATGCTCTATTTATCACAATGGTTTCAAACTACGAAATTCTAAAATTTTCCTTTTCTCTAGTTAATGCTCCTTTTCGGTAGATTTATTCAAAGAGGTTGTTTCTAAAAATAGCCTTTGAGGTAATGGGTTGAAAGACATCTCTTAAAACAATGATAGAAAGTTGATGAAAATTTACAGAAATGTTCCTCTTATAATCATCTTTTAAATATATTCAAAGTATTCCATTCCAAGAATAAATCTGGTTGCCATGGCAACTTTAAGAATAGGGAACCAAAAGGAAAATCTTTGAGAATCTTCTCTGACACCACTAGCCTGAACATGAAGTAATTGTTAGGTGACCCTCTTCCAAAATTGTTCAAATTATTTGGATTCCTTAACCCTTTCCCTCATATAAACGTGTTTTCACGCATATGCAAACAGAGTAGACCCAGATCAGGGTCTGCTCTGTTTGCTAATGAATTTGAAAGATCTGTTTCTTTGCTTTCTAAAATGTCTACAATGTTCCACCTTCAATATTTCTTTATAACTATTTTGTTAATGAGTATTCAGTAGGTATTGAAATTTGACCTCAATACAGAACAGGGAAAGGGTTAAAAAAAAATGACTGCCAGAGATGCAGCTAATTTTCCTTATATGGCTATAGAAGAAATTTCAAAAATCTTCTTCTGATACCAGACTGTGCAGATTTCATTACAGTTTACAGGAATAATAGTTCAAAAATTATTCAAAACGTATTGATTCATTAAAGAACATGGCCGCCAGGGATGGGTCTAATTTTCCTTATACAGCTATGGTGCAAATTTCTAAAATCATTTTCCTCTGAGAGCACTTGGCAAATTTCAACATAATTTTGCAGAAATTATCCTTTAAGAGATTACACTTTACTGATATTGTTCAAATCATTTTGATTAGCCAAAAAGCATGGTCACAAGCTGCTTTTCCTTATTTAACTAGAGAAAACTTCAACAGTCTTCTCCTTTAAAACCATTGGCCATTGCTTAATGAAGAGCAAAGTAATGCGGAAAGCTCCTATAGGAGTTTTCTGCATAAATTTTGTCCTGCATGAAGCTACCACCTGTTTTAGAAATCCAGAATCAGACATCTTTTTACTGGTCCTATTATTTAGAGAGACTTTGCTGTAGCCAGATAATGTCACAGCTATATGTATTGTAAACAGCCAACAGACTTCCTTATGCAATATCTGCATAAATATTTATCGGAATGAAATCCCCTTTGAGATGTAAAGGTAGTTTATTATTCCCAGTCAGCATTCTATTACTAGCTCTTGGGTCTATAGCTCTTTGCATGCTGAGTAACCCCAGAGCTACAGATAAATGTGTGTACTCAAATACTAAAATTGTCATTTCTCCACCAAACTCTATACTTCGAGACGATTCTAAAGAGTGGTCACAGTATAGGGTTTGGTGGAGAAATAAAAGAGCTATTCTTGAAAATCTTTAAATTTATGCACCCTATGTGGACCTCTGTAACCCTTTCCCCATATTAATGATTTTTCACACAGTTGCAAACAGAGAAGACCCAAATCAGACTGCTCCTGTAGGAGCCTTCTGATCAGGGTCTGCTCTGTTTGCTTATGATCATGACATCTGATTCTACAGTTTTTGTCAAAGCAAAACATGCCCTTGAAATGTTGACCATATAAAAATTCATGTAATAAATATTCATGCTGTAATTGGGCTGCCAACAGGCAGCCCACACTTTGAGAGGTTTCAATAAGGCATATGATTTACTGCGATCCTGTGTTTTTAGCTCACCAGAGCACAAAGTGCTCAGGGTGAGCTTTTGTGATCGCCTGATGTCCGTCGTCCGTCGGCGTGCGTCGTGCGTCGTTCGTCGTCAACAATTTGAACCTTTAAAAATCTTCTCCTCTGAATCTACAGGGTTCTCAGCTTTCATCTTTGGCACATAGCATCATCCTTAGGTCCTCTACAAAAGTTATATAAATTATGCCCCTGGGGTCAAAATTGGCCCCGCCCCAGGGGTGGGCAGTTTTCAGTAGAAACAAATAGTGAAATCTTTGAAAATCTTCTTCTCTGAAACTGGAAGGCTCTCAGCTTTCATATTTGGCATATAGCATCATGCTCAGGTCCTCTACAAAAGTTATATAAATTATGGCACTGGGGTTAAAATTGGCCCCGCCCCAGGGGTGGGCATTTTTCAGTAGAAGCAAATAGTGAAAACTTTGAAAATCTTCTCCTCTGAAACTGGAAGTCTCTTAGCCTTCATATTTGGCACAGAGCATCATGTTCAGGTCCTCTACAAAAGTTATATAAATTATGGCCCTGGGGTCCAAATTGGCCCCGCCCCAGGGGTGGGCAGTTTTCAGTTGAAACAAATAGTGAAATCTTTGAAAATCTTCTTCTCTGAAACTGGAAGGCTCTCAGCTTTCATATTTGGCATATAGCATCATGCTCAGGTCCTCTACAAAAGTTATATAAATTATGGCCCTGGGGTCAAAATTGGCCCCGCCCCAGGGGTGGGCAGTTTTCAATAGAAACAAATAGTGAAATCTTTGAAAATCTTCTCCTCTGAAACTGGAAGGCTCTCAGCTTTCATATTTGGCACATATAATCTTGTTCAGGTCCTCTACAAAAGTTATATAAATTATGTCCCTGGGGTCAAAATTAACCCGCCCCAGGGGTGGGCAGTTTTCAATAGAAACAAATAGTGAAATTTTTGAAAATCTTCTTCTCTGAAACTGGAAGTCTCTCAGCTTTCATATCTGGCACAGAGCATCATGTTCAGGTCCTCTACAAAAGTTATATAAATTATGGCCCTGGGGTCAAAATTGGCCCCGCCCCAGGGGTTGGGCAGTTTTCAATAGAAACAAATAGTGAAATCTTTGAAAATCTTCTCCTCTGAAACTGGAAGGCTCTCAGCTTTCATATCTGGCACCGAGCATCATGTTCAGGTCCTCTACAAAAGTTATATAAATTATGGCCCTGGGGTCAAAATTGGCCCTGCCCCAGGGGTTGGGCAGTTTTCAATAGAAAAAAATAGTGAAATCTTTGAAAATCTTCTCTAAAACTGGAAGGCTCTCAGCTTTCATATTTGGCACATAGCATCTTGTTTAGGTCCTCTACATATTTATATAAATTATGGCCCTGGGGTCAAAATTGGCCTGCCCCAGGGGTATATAATGGGCAGTTTTCAATAGAAACAAATAGTGAAATCTTTGAAAATCTTCTCCTCTTAAGCTGGAAGGCTCTCAGCTTTCATATTTGGCACAGAGCATCATGTTCAGGTCTGCTACGTATTTATATAAATTATGGCCCTGGGGTAAAAATTGGCCCCGCCCCAGGGGTGGGCAGTTTTCAATAGAAACAAATAGTGAAATCTTTGAAAATCTTCTTCTCTGAAACTGGGTGGTTCTCAGCTTTCATATTTTGCACATAGCATCATGTTCAGGTCCTCTACAAAAGTTATATAAATTATGGCCCTGGGGTCAAAATTGGCCCCGTCCCAGGGGTAGCCAGTTTTCAACAGAAACATATAGTGAAAATTTTGAATATCTTCTCCTCTGATTGTCTGGTGAGCGCTTCAGGGCCATTCTGGCCCTCTTGTTATAAAATCCACTCTGTTTAATGACCAAGATTTACTGTGATACTAGATTTTATCTATTTACATTTATAATTTTTCCCAGCGGGCACACATATTTTTTGTTGTGGTTATTTTTATTTTTACTTTTCTGTAGTGAATGCTAGTGAATTAGGTATAACTGATTAAAATATCTGCCACAAGCAAAGGAGGCTGCGTGGTCCAATGGTTATAGTGTTGGCTTATGAAACCTGAGGTTATGGGTTAGATCCTTTGTAGAAGCCATTTTTATGCCCCCGTTGACGATAGTCAGGGGGCATTATGTTTTGCACATGTCCATCCGTCTGTCTGTCCGTCTGTCACGCTTTTAGGTGCAGTTGGTTGTCACAGTTTTTCAAGTGTTATAAGTCAGTAATTTCTACATTTATACACATGAAACTTCACATACACATCAATTACCATCTGTGCTATCATTTGGCATCCCACCCATGCTGCCCGCAAGCCCAAGGTCAATTTCAAATGACTTGGAAATTTTACGTGGAGTTGGTTGTCACATTTACGTGCAGTTTTTTGTCACAGTTTTTTCATTGTCTTATATCTCCCTAACCACTGTATCTATTGCCATGGAATTGCATATATACACATTAAAAACCATCCATACTTTCATTGCACACCCAGCCCATGCTGCCCCAAGCCCAAGGTCAAGGTCAAATGATTTGGAAATTTTAGGTGCAGCTAGGCAAGCACCTACACAGGGGGCATCACTGTGTCTTACAGA